>CM035152.1:126771582-127349924 GCA_020205615.1 Panax quinquefolius
ATTGTCCGTAAATGAATTTTTTAAGTGTTCAAGTCTAGCTCTAGAAATGTGATAGTAACCAAATCTAAGGAACATGAAATTATGTTAGATGTATAATGAGACGTTAAGATAAATCCTTAACATATTAATAACACAATTATGTGCAAATTGAATTATTGAACACATAGTTAGCTTATTATTGTTCATAAAGTGTAAATTATGTGTCAATGAATGCAGTAATTAATTAAGTATGGTCATAATCAAAGTTAGACAAAGAGAATGAACTTGTGATGATTAGTTACGCTATAATTGGATCGGGTATTGTGAATGTAAATTGTATGTAGGATTAAATCAAGGAACGATGTATAAATTAACGTGTAATCTACTTATTCCAGGTAAGTTTCCTAACCCTACCAAGTTATCATTATATGAGTTTATAAGTTTATCTCTTTACATCGAGCAAATTCTCGTTATTATTGATCAAGTCCATTTTGTTATATTAAAGTATATTAATCTTTCAAAGTATGATTCTCATATATAATATTTATTCTATCAGATACCTCTTGAGATTTCTATTCATTTAAATTATCGCCATCGTTGAACCTTGTTAATTTAGCAAACCCTTAATGATTCGACTAGTCCATAGTTGATGAGCGTTTCTAAATTTCGTAACCCTTGTTAAATTATCCAAACTAAACTTCCTTTGAGTGGGACTTAATAATGTCAAACCGAGATGAACAACCCTCATAGGGGATTACTTATTAGCATTAAGATATTGTGCATGTGATGTTACTAAGTGGTCCCCCAAGTACGAGAAGAAGAGTCCATAGTCTTATGATCATTAAAGGTTTCATGTATAAACACTTGATAACCTAGGACATAGTTCAAGGTCTTATGACCCTCGGAAGTTCCTTTGATTCTTGTTATTTATTCTCGATTCAAAAGTTGAGTTTTCCTATTTCGTAAGTCTTTGATTTATTCGCATGTTATTATTCATTTGTTATATTATTATACTCTGTGGGAAATCGCGCTCACTCTTGCGTGATAATAATATTGCGATTAAGAACGAAGATCCGGACGAGCCTTCCACTAGTAAAGGCAAGGGCAAGCTTAACAAATGAAGAAGATTTGTTGTTAATATGTACTTATGTTTCGTGACTTGATGTTGTTTAAGACTTGTTATTTGTTTATGATTTTGCACGGATGTTTAAGGTTAAGAGGACTTCGGGATTGTATTTTTATGCAGATGATGTAACCCCATAAGGGAAGATTTATTTATTTATTTCTATCTATTGCATGGTTTGTATTTATTTATGGGTAGATAGATAGATGATATTTCATACCGATTGAACACCAAATTCTTGCGAAATGAAAGTACCCGAATTTGGGGAGTGTCAGAATCTGGTGGTGCCTTTCCCGAACCTCATTGGAATTAGTCTCCCACGAGTCCAAAGAATCAAACAACGACAGGATAGCCTCCCCGGTGGAGGAACCACACAACATACATTCACATACAACGTATGTCTCACCGCTTATGAAAAAATGATGACACGTATGAAGCACTAATATCACAAGGCGTGATATATTGTAAAGCATTAAGCACAAGAATATACATGCATTCGTATACATTCATCAAAATATAAATGCAACATCCACACACAAGTATATAACAGCTTTTGAAAAATTTGAAATAGCTAGCTAAGCCCTTATTGGTGTCCTCAAAGACGCAGCCAATTGTATCGCCGAGATTTTTATTTGTCCCTTTCGCTTTCTTGTTCTTTGTGTTCTTATGTTATGTGGTGATTTTTTTTAAAAAACAAGTGAAAAGGTCCGATATGTGTAATGTCGGCATTTAATTGACTTTAAGAGTCAATCAGTTGGTGTTTTAACTCGGTTGCACTAACGCAACTAAAAAAAGTTTTGCACATTAACCCAATGATGTGACAATCGCTTCATCTCAGAAATCGAGATTCATTTTGGGTTCGAGGCTTTGATTATGTAAGGGAAGGTGTTAGGCACCTCTCGACATCCATGTTACTACTGGTGACCGCAACTTTTTAAGAAACTATTATATGAATGTGTGTGTGTGTGTGGATCAATGTGCAATTTATTTGGAAGTAGTGTGAGGCCTCGCTCACACACTTATATACAAAGGGTTTGAATTTATAGAAAAATTCAGTTTTAAATGTAATATAGCAATGAAGTTTTGTAAAGAGATTTTTCAAACCCCGTGCTCAATAGAAATTGAGACCTTTTCATACCTCCATTTTTATTATTAAATGTTCTATTGATTGCTTTTATTTTCAAGATCTGCGAGGCATCTTCGAGAAAATAATATACATGAGTCGAAACTCCTCATGGGCATGACATCCATCCAAGGAAATTCAGACACCAGTGAATAATGTACAAGTCAAGCTTCATAAACTGAAAATGTCCATCACAGAACCGAATCTAGATCTAGTAGACTCGAATCAGGATCACATGATTCCTAGGCTCACATGATACCGCATAGCTTTATATGAAAAGCAATAAGCGCTTATATATATATAAAAGTCAAATATATATATATGACATGATCAACCACCAATAAGCAACTCCAATGGGGATCTGAAATGTAAATATATAAAAGCGGTAAATATATATATATATATATATATGAACATGATTAACCACCACAAAGTAACCCATGGGGGATCGAGAAAAGTAAATAAAGCAAGAATATGATCAACCGCTACGAAAGTAAACTCAAAGTGACTAAATGTAAATAAAGCATTAAAGATGATCAACCGCCATGAAGTAAACTCCAGTGTAATTAAATGTAAATATATATATATAAGCAATAAATGTCTTGATGTAAAATTCGTGCTCATCGATATATGTTCAAAGAAGCTTATATATATAAGTATATATATATTTATACAAGCAAATAAACGCTCCGGACATAAGTCTAAGCTCAATCGAGGCATAACTCGATAATGTTAGTCCATATATAAATATATACATATATAAGTATATATATACAAACAGAAATAAAACCACGGAATTGAAGTCCGCCTACGACACACAACACTACTCTCAATGTGTAGAATAATGTGTGCAAGGATGAAGAGAAAGGCTTTATAGAGTGTGAGAGGCTTACAAGTGGGTTGCCACAAGGCAGCTTCTATGACTCTAAATGGATGAACACTTTTGGCCCGCTTCATTAAATATGACAGACTATAATCTCACAAGTGTTTAAAAAGAGCAAGCACTCAATTTATAATGTGTACAAAGCAATCAAATTGGCTTCTTCGCCTTTTTCTCTTAGAATATATATACCCCAAGCCCTCTATTTATAGAGGGGGGAGCCATAAACCTAACCTGATAGGCCGCAGATGCACATACAATGCTGCCGGTGCCCCAGAGCTCATGGGTCCCGCCGATCTCGGCACGCTGCGACGTAATGTAACGTGATGTCCGGCCGAACTTGCGTAATTTCAATCCGAGCCTCCGATTGAGGTGTGCCATACCATTCTGGAAAGCTATTTCTGATAGTTATGCAATGACATAGGATTTGCCCTTTTTTGATTCTAGAAAGATGGGTCCATGCCACCAAATGGCATTTCGTGTCTCCGCCGCAACTCCTGTAAGCTATTTTGCGTAGTTTTACGCTTTTGAAGTTAAGATATGGTTCTTGTGGGACTTCTTTTGAAGCAATTTGAGTTGAAATGAGTGTATTTGATTTGAAGTGAAGTTGAGTTTGCAAAATGACCATTTTGCCCTTCCCGGGGTTATCTCCAATTTTTGCATAGTTGTAGCGATTTTTCCCAGGGTTATCTATGAGATTGTCATTTTGTTAACTCTAAATGTTCTCAAGGTTATCTCCGAGGTTGGTTTGACCTCTCCTTGGTCGACTCCGCTTGCACTTCTGATCTCTCGGGGTTATTTCGGGTTAGAACCGACTTTCCGGGGTTATTTCGGGTTGGGCAATCGATTTCCGGGTTGAAAATCTATTTCCTGCCATCTCCTAGGTTATAATTGATGTTCGTCCTCTGTGGTTATCTCTAGAGTGTGAAAAGACGCTTTTATCCCTCCCCGCATAGTTAGTAATAGGAAAAAGAAAATTTCGAGTGTCTACATCATCGCATAAATATTCCCCGATAAAATGAAAATTCCCGACCTATTGAATATTTTATGATAACTTGCTTACTTAGTAAAATTTGTAAATATTACCCACAACTATAACATTATATCAAATTCACACCATAATATTCAAAATGATATTTAGAGAAAAATTCATCTTTATTCATAAAAGTCAGATCTTACAACTCCCTTTCTTATGAAATTTCATTCTCGAAATTGGTGTATGTACTTGGTATGACGAAGCTATGAGGATACCTTGATTTCATTTCGATTCTAACTCCCAGGTCATTTCGTCAACATCGTGGTTTCTCCATAAAACTTTGACTTGAGGTATAACCTTAGAGTATAGAATATGTTCCTTCTTATCTAAGATTTTAATAGGTACCTCTTCATACGTTAAATCCTCTTCTATCTCGTCTGGTTTTAATTCAATAATGTGGTTCGGGTCTTCCACCTAATTACATAACATAGATATGCAAAAAACATTATGAACACGAGACATACTTGGCGGTAAGGCAAGTCTATAAGCCACATTTCCTACTCGGGTAAGGATTTTAAATGGGCCAATGAATTGAGGATCGAGCTTTTCTCTTTCCAAATCTTGTAACTCCTTCCATGGAGCAACACGTAATAACACATGATCTCCAACATTGAATTCCACGTCCTTCGATGAAGATCGGCATAACTCTTTTGTCGATCCGGTGAGGTTTTTATACGTTCACGGGATCATTTGAATCTTTTTCAATGTCATGCGTACCAATTCTAGTCCCAACAACGTTGCTTCACCCACCTCATCCCAACACACTAGAGAATGAAACTTATATTCCCATACAATGCCTCAAATGGAGCCATGCCTATACTTGTTTGATAACTGCTGTTGTAGGAGAATTCCACTAATGGCAAGAACTTGTCCCAACTTCCTTTGAAGTCAAGGACACAGAGTCTTAATAGATCTGCAAGAGTTTGAATAGTACTCTCCATTGTTCATCCGCTCCGAGGATGATATGTCGAACTAAATCGTAAATCATGCCCATAGATTTTTGCAAACTAACCCAAAATCGTGAAGTGAATCTTGGGTCTCGATCGTAAACTATGGATACGGCATACCATCCGGTCTTCTGACAACTTATTTATGTATATATGAGCAAGACTTTCAAGTGAATAAGTTTTTCGTATAGTTAAGAAATGAGCAGACTTGGTTAATCTATCAACAATGACCCAAATCGCATCTATGCCTTGAGAAACCATGGGAAGACCAGTAACGAAATCCATGGTAATGTGCTCCCACTTCCATTATGGAATTTCAAGTGGTTGCAATAGACCTTTTGGTACTTGATGCTCCGTCTTGACTCGTTGAAACGTTAAACACCTTGAGATAAACAACGCTATCTCCCTCTTCATATTGCCCCACCAAAATGTATGTAGAAGATCATGATACATTTTGGTACTCCTAGGATGGATTGCAAACGATGTGTTGTGCACCTCCATCATGATTTTATACTTTAACTCAAGGTCGTTAGGAACACAAAGTCTGGAGTTGACTGAAAGTATTCCTTCTTCATCGATTCTTGCTTCCGGCATAGCACCTTCTTGTACTTTCTTCCTCATATGCATCATGTGACACCCCCAAAATTAGGTATACGCCACCCATCTTGGGTCGCCACTTACATGGTACATAAATTCAAATACAAACTTAATTATACATCTGTCGTGTAACATACGACAATACATAAACTGAGAGTTCTAATAGGAATATTGTCATTTAGACAATATCCATACTCAAGGAGTCCCTCATTGCAATAATTATCACAATATTTCACGTAATAGTGAGGACTACTAATGCTATCTTCGTGACCATCACTCGCTTCCCTAACTCGTCCCAAATATATTCTCATTTCACGAAGAAAACGATTGAAGAAAGAAAGGGTGAGCTCAATCTAGCCCAAAGAAGAAATATTATGACTAAGATAATGCGTAATAAATTATCAATAGTCTTCAACAATGTTAAACCGATAAAATACAATAGACAACCGCTTAACTGCATGCTGAATATCTGATCCATTAAAAGAGTCAAGTAGAAAATAAAGTCTACTATCTTTTAGGTTTTAAAAGGTTTTCATCAATTTTATCACTAAGACTCGCGTTTAATGAATAAACCACAATATCTAATCATCCTCGCATACCTGCTACCAAGGATTTTCATCAAATTATCAATGGTCATGACTATATCCGAATCACCTCGGGTCATAATCATACCAAAACTATCCATCAACGCATTACGGAAGCCAATCGAGGACTTTTGTCACATCATTTATATCAAGCCATGATTATACCGAATGATCCTGGTCATAATCATACTAAGTTTATCTATGCACGTAAGCCAAAGATAACATATATATAACATGAGGATGATGACAATGACATAATAATTCAATAAAACAAGTTCAAGAATTATTTTATCCGGGAATTATTAACGTCCAAATTGTCAACAAGATCTTGTTTTGTAGAGTAAAATTCACGAATGATCGGGAAGAATATTTCCATAAAAATCTATGGATGAAACGCAAATATCAAGGATATTCTACTAATTTCATGGAGTATAGAAGTCAAAGTTTTAACCAACCGGGTATAATAAAGAATGGAATAACAAAAAAGAAATCACCATGCATGCGGTACCAAGATGGCAGTGTTATTCCAACGAGAATAATAATAACGGAACCAAAATGTGAAATTCACAAGCGACAGGATGATCCAATGAATAATAAATGCTTGAATAATAAACAATGGAACCCCGTCCGGTGTAAAACACATGACGAGGATATTCCAAATGTAATAATAAATGCGGAATAATAAACAATGGAACCAGGTCCTGTGTAAAACACAGAACGTGGATATTCCAAATGAATAATAAAGAATGGAATAACGTAAGAAGATCACCAAGTATAGGGATTCGCGATGTCAAAGTTATTCCAATGTAATAAATAAGAATAGAATAACATAAGGATTTCACAGTATATAGTATACGCCATGATATACAAAGTTATGTATAGGGTATACCACTTTTTACAAAAGTTATTCCAATGTAATAATAATGAATGGAATAATGTAAGTTCTCTTCATGAATAAGAAAGAATAACACCCCTTACGGGTAAACAAATAATACCCCTTACTTAGTAAAAAACATCGGATATCAAAGTAGTGAAGTACCGTATACTCTTCTTCTTTCTCTCTATAGATTTTCTCTCTATAGCTTCTCTCTATAATTTCTCTCTAGAGTTTCAAAGTGAATTCGTAAAGAAAACAATGAAGGAATGAGCTTCATTTATAGGAAAATAGAATGCATAGTAATTAATCCATGAACGGTCCGGATTGATTTACTTTAATCCGACTATTCATATTTAAAGCAAAATCTTTTAAATAAAATATAATATATTCTATTTATATAAAAACATTTTACTATGCAAACACTATGCAACACTATGCAAAACACTATGCAACACTATGCATAATAAAATATAATATATTTTATTTATGTAATAACTTTAATAAAGTATTCTCGCTTTTATATAAAAGATGTTTCTATTTTATTACGTTAATAATAATGAATAAAACAAAACGTCATTATCGCTATAATAATTCATATTATTAATCGACAATAATGGAATCAAACCGAGTGACTTCTCACATAAGCATCAATAATCAATACCGTGTGCTACTATGCAACCACACGACATCGTATTTTACTACCGTAGTAGTTCAACAAAGATCAATCGTAAAACTTCCCTCGTTATTTCAATAAAATATTTTGTCATTTTCTCAATCCGACAATAATTACTTTGTGGGGTCCACCAATGATTGAGTCAGTTAGATTTAATATTCCTCGCTAAACCAATATTCTCAGACCAATCGAATATAATATAACCACTTGCATACTTTTGCAAAATTTATAAATACTACCCACAACTATAATATTATCTCAAATTCACACCATAATATTAAAAATTATTTCGGCCAAAATTTAAATCTTTATTGATAAAATATAGGGTCTCACACATCGCCTCTAGGAGTCTATAAAAAAAGCGGCTTTTTAACTTTATCGATTAAAGCTCTGCTTCTACTCGTATATTCGCCATCATCACGTTGGGTCCCTGAGTCTTTATCTCTATCTCCATCCTTTGTAAGTCATACAAAATGGGCTCATACGTTGACAATATCGTACTTCATTCAAGATATGATCTTCTACTCAAAGCATCGCCTACCACGCTTGCTTTTCCCGGATGATATTGGATGGTATGATCATAATCTTTCAATAGTTCAAGCCAACATATCGCCGCGTGTTGAGTTCCTTTTGAGTAAAGAAATATTTGAGGCTTTTATGATCCAGAAGATCTCCACTTGATGCACTAAGTGGTTACAATGGACCTTTTGGCACTTGATGCTCTACCTCGACTCGCTTTTACAAGTTAGACACCTTGAGTTAAACTCCGCTATCTCTCCTAATATTGCTTCCATCAAAATGTATGTCAAAGATCACGATACATTTTGGTACTCTCAGGATGGATTGCAAACGGTGTGTTGTGCGCCTCCATCATGATTTTATACTTTAAATTCGGATCATTAGGAACACAAAGTCTGGAGTTGACTCGAAGTATTCCTTCTTCATCAATTTTTGCTTTCGGGATAGCACCTTCTTGTACTTTTTTCCTCATACGCATCACCTCCGGTCCGTGGTTTGAGCAACTTTAACTTTATCGATTAAAGTCGATTCTACCAGATATTTGACATCATCACATGGGTCCTTGGAGTCTTTAACTCTATCTCCATCTTTTGTAAGTCATACCAAATGGGCCTTTGCGTTGACAATATCGCACTCGTACCCGCATATAATCTTCTACTCAACGCGACTACCACCACGCTCGCTTCCAAGATGGTATTGAATGGTATGATCGTAATCTTTCATCGTTTCGAGCCAACGTTGCTGCCGCATGTTGAGTTCCTTTTGGGTGAAGAAATATTGAAGGCTTTTTATGATCCAGATAAATCTCCACTTTCTCCCCATACGTAATTTCTTCGATCTTAAGCGCAATCGATCACGCTAACTCTAGATCATGAGTAGGATAATTCCTCTCATATTCTTTGAGTTGTCGTGAGGCATAGGCTATGACTTTTGTGAGACCCCATATTTTATCAATAAAGATTTAAATTTTGTCGAAATAATTTTAATATTATGGTGTGAATTTGAGATAATATTATAGTTGTGGGTAGTATTTATAAATTTTGCAAAGTATGCAAGTGGTTATATTATATTCGATTGGTCTGGGAATATTCTATTAAAGGTGGAATATTCGTGATAACTACAAATCATTGGTGGACCCCATAAATGTAATAATTGTTTGATTGAGAAAACGACAAAAAATATTTTATCAAATAACAATGAAGTTTTACTGCCGATAATCTTCTTGAACTACTCTAGTAGTAAAGTACAAGAATACGCAATGTGGTTGCATAAGAGCACACCTGCATTGATTATTGATGCTTATGTGAGAAGTCACTCATTTGATTCCATTATTGCCGATTAATAATATGAATTATTATAATGATAATGACGCTTTTGTTTTATTCAGATTATTAACGTAATAAAATGTAAACATCTTTTTATATAAAATGTAATACTTTATTAAAGTTATTCTATAAATAAAATATATTATATTTTATTATGCATAAGGTTGTATAGTGTTGCATAAAGTGTTTGCATAGTAAAATGTTTTTATATAAATAGAATATATTATATTTTATTTAAAAGATTTTGCTTTTAAATATGGACCGTCGATTAAAGTAAATCAACTGACCGCTCATGGATTAATTACTACGCATTCTATTTTCCTATAAATAAGCTCATTCCTTCATTATTTTCTTACTTAATTCAATCAAACTCTGAGAGAGAAATTATAGAGAAGCTATAGAGAAAATCTATAGAGAAAAGAAGAAGAGTATTCTCGGTACTTCACTACTTTGATATCCAAAGGTCTTTTACTAAGGTAAGGGGTATTATTTGTTGCACCTGTAAGGATATTATTCGCTTAGATTCATGAAGAGAACCTCTCTATTCCATTCATTATTATTCCGCTGAATAACTCAGTAAAAGTGGTATACCCTATACATAACTCAGATATGCGGTTACCCTATACTTGGTGAAATCCTTATGTTATTCCATCCTTATTTATTCTGCTGAATAACTCGTATACGCCGAATCCCTTTATACTTGGTGATCTTCTTCTCGTTATTCCATTCTTTATTATTCTCGCTTGGAATATCCTGCTCCATGTGTTTTACAATTTTGACCGGGTTCCATTGTTTATTATTCAAATTTATTATTCTCGCTGATCATCCTCATTTGGTTGTGAATTTCACCCGACCGTTCCGCTTATTATTATTCTTGGAATAACCTGCCTATGTGAAGTACCGCATGCATGGTGATTTCTTTTTTGTTATTCCATTCTTTATTATACCCAAATTGGTTAAAACTTTGACTTCTATACTCCATGAAATTAGTAGAATATCCTCGATATTCATGCGCTTCATCCAAGATCTTTTCATGGAAATATTCTTCCGATCATTCTTTAATTTTACTCTACAAAACAAAGATTCTTGTCGACAATTGACGCTACTAATTCCTCGGATAAAATAATTCTTGAACTTGTTTTATTGAATTATTATGTCATTGCCATCATCCTCATGATATATTATGTTATCTTTCGCTTACGTGCATAGATGAACTTAGTATGATTATGACCAGGGATCATTTGGTATAATCACGGCTTGTTATAAATGATGTGATAAAAGTCCTCGGGGCCTCGTAATGCAGTTGATGGATAGTTTTTGGTATGATTATGACCAGGGGTGATTCGGTATAGTCATTAACCATTGATAATTTGATGAAAATCCTCGACCGTGGTACAGGATGATTAGATGTGGTGGTTTATTTATTGTCGAGTCTCAAATATATAAAATTGATGAAAACCTTTAAAACCTAAAAGATAGTAGATTTTATTCTCTACTGACTCTTTTAATGGATCGCATATTCCGGCGCAGCTAAACCGGTTGTCTATCAGTATTTTATCGCTTAACATCACAAGGCTAATGATAATTTATTCTGCATTATCTTAGTCATAATATTTCATCCGGGCTAGTTGAGCTCACCCTTTCTTTCACCGTTCTCTTTAGAAATGAGAACATAGTCGACGAAGCCTGGGAACGGAGTAATGGTCCGTAGGATAAGCATTAGTAGTCCTCACTATTCGCGTGAAATAAGTGTGATAATAGTTGTAATGAGGACTCCTTTCGAGTTCAGTATAATATCTAGTAGACAATATTTGTATTCAAACTCACGCTTTATGTCGTATTGCATACCTACGCTTAGGTAAGTAAGTTGTATTTGAATTTATGTACCATGTAAGTGGCGACCCAAGATGGGTGACGTATACCTAATTTTAGGGGCATCACAACTTTCTCATACTGCATGAGAACACATCCTAAACCTTTGCTTGAAGCATCGTTGTAGATGACAAATCCCTCCAAACCAGATGGTATTGCCGAATAGGTCTTTGAAATGAGTCTCCTCTTGAGTTCTTGAAAACTCTTCTCACATTCCTCGTTCCAACCAAATTTTATATCTTTTCGAGTCAGCTGAGTTAACGGAGTGGCGATTCGAGAAAACCCTTCCACGAATCTTCGATAATAACCAGCTAAGCCCAGAAAGCTACGTACTTTAGTCACTGACTTAGGTTGCTCCCAGCTTTGTATTGCTTCAATCTTCCCTAGGTCAACAGATATTCTATGATTTGATATCATGTTCCCAAGGAATGCTACTTCCTCAAGCCAGAACTCGCATTTCTTTAACTTGGCATATAGCTTGTTTTCACGAAGCTTTTAAAGTATCAGCCTCAAGTGTTGCTCATGATCTTCACGACTTTTGGAATAGATGAGGATGTCATCAATAAAGACAACCATAAAATGATCCAAATATTCCTTGAATACTCGGTTCATCATATCCATGAAGGCAGTAGGAGCATTAGTCAATCCAAAAGACATGACTAGGAATTCGTAATGCCCGTCATCGAGTTCCGGCGCGCTTTGGAATGTCATCGCTTTAATCTTTAACTGGGTGATATCCTAATGAAGATTGATCTTTGAAAAAATTTTGGCACCTTGTACCTGGTCAAACAGGTCATCAATGCGAGGCAATAGGTACCTATTTTTTACGGTGAAATGATTCAACTCCCTATAATAAATACAAAGTCGCATACTCCCATCTTTCTTTTTTATAAATAGAACATGAGCACCCCAAGGAGACGTACTAGGACGAATGAAACCGATGTCTAACAACTCCTATAGTTAGGTTTTTAACTCCTGAAGTTCAATAGGAGCCATTCGATATAGGGCTTTGGAAATGGTTTTTGTACTGGGTTCAAGGTCAATACAAAACTCAATTTCTTGCTCTAGGGGTAGGCCATGAAGTTCTTCAGGGAATACGTCAGGAAATTTATTAAAAATAGAAATATCATTCAAATCTGACGTATTTTTTGTTTACATCCGTGATATGGGCTAAGAAAGCTTGACATCCATTTTTTAATAAATGAATAGCTTTATGGCTTGATATGACAGTGATTGACTCTAGTGGTTTGGTTGCTTGAATTCGCATAATAGGTTGGTTAGGAATATGAAAGCTAACAACCTTACAAAAATAATCAATTTTAGCATGATGAGTAGTGTGGCGCCCCAAAATAGGTATACATCACCTATTCTCGAAGTCACCAAATACATGGTACGTAATACAAATAAAACTTAATTATACAACAGTCGTATAAAATACGACATAACATAATCTAAGAGTTTTAATAATAATATTGTCATCTAGACAATATCCACACTCAATGGAGTCCTCATACATTTATTGTCACACTATTTAATAGAATAGTGAGAACTACTAATGCTATCATCTCGACCGTTATCTGCCCCCCAACTAGTCCCTTTCCACGCTTCTCATTTCCTGAAGAGAACAGTGAAAGAAAGGGTGAGCTCAACTAGCCCAGTAAGAAATATTATGACTAAGATAATGCAGAATAAATTATCGTTAGCCTTCAACAGTGTTAAACTGATACAATATAACAAACATCAAGTTTAACTATAGCGGAACAAACAATCCATTAAAAGAGTCAAGTAGAGAATAAAATCTACTATCTTTTATGATTTAAAATGTTTTTCATCACTTTTATCACTAGGACTCAGCTTAAAAAATAATCCACATCATCCCTGCACTACGGCCAAGGATATTAATTAGTATCACAACCACAAATTGTCCATACACTACGGGCCAAGGATATTCGTGTATTCATCAATGGTCATGATCATGCCAACAACTGTCCATCAATGCACTACGGGCCAATGAGGACTTTTACCCCATCATTTGTAACATTACGGTCATGATTATACCGATTAATCCCTGATCATAATCATACCAAGTCCATCTATGCACTACAGGCCACAGATGTGACGCCCCCAAAATAGGTCCAATCCATCCAACCTATTCTGAGTCGCCAAATACATGGTACAGAAAACAACTACAACTTTATTACCACAATTGTCGTGCAAAATACAATAACACATATGTTGTGAGTTCTGATACAAATATATACCAACTGTGACTCATGTCCCAACAGTGGAAAACACCTCACAATGATACCTTACATAAAGGTATAGTCAAAAACTATTTTAGAAATTAAAATTTTTGGGAAGTGCTCAAGGAAACCTTCGTACATGGGAGGCCATGCATCTAGGTTATGATAGATATCATATGTCCACAGAATTATCCTTGGTTGATCCAATAGATCCCAAAGAAAAATGAGAAGATTACTATCATATTCTTCCCAATGGTGAGTCTTCTCTTGACATATAACTATCTCCACTGTCTCCAATTGAGAATTATATTTCAACAAAACTCCAAGGTTATATAGGTAGTGCTCGTAGATATACTCAGCAAGTGGATGTGCACAACCCTGTCTTATGATGACACGAGGTTATATGTCATTAGACATCTTGTATGATAGTGGCAAAACACCATTCCAAAGTTGGGTTTGCCTCACTCTATTGTTATTCACCAAAATTAAATATCAAATGACGTATACAATACGACACACTTATCTAAAGTTCTCAATAAAATTATTTTCATACTATTTAGGGAGAACCTCAACAGCTATAGACCACCGCTTTTATTCCTTGTTATCCCCTGCTCAATTCAAACTACACTCTTATTAACTCGAAAGGAATTGTGAAGCAAAAGGGTGAGCACAACTAGCTCAATAAAGAATATTATGACTAAAGATAATTAAATTATCAATAGCCTTCATCAGTAATAAATTAGAGATTTAAAACATATGGTAGATGATAAAACTTGTCAACCATAGTTGCAGCGAAACGAGCAATCCATTAAAAGAGTCAAATAGACCATAATGTCTATTATCTTCTCTATGTTAAAAGTCCACCAACAATGTTTTATCCCTGTAACATCAATCAATAGTTCCTTTCCACAATCATGTGAAGAACTCATAATCAAATTTTTAGTTCGAAATTCCTTTTCTCATCTAGGACGAAGATAAATTTCATCACCTATCTTTACCTGAAACATTAAAGATCATGGTTATACCAAATCACAGTTCCTGTTTATAATCATACTAATAAATTCATCTTTGCACTACGGGCCAAAGATATTCATTAACAGATCATCTTTGCACTACATGCCGAAGACATTCAGCAACAGGTCATCTTTGCACTACGGGCCAAAGATATTCAACAACAGGTCATCTTTACACTACGGGCCAAAGATATTCATCAATAATTCATCTTTGCACTACATGCCAAAGATATTAATATCTCAAAAGAATACATAATCATTTCAGAATTTATATAAACTATAATTATAACCATGTTGATCAATTCACCTTTGCACTTAAGCTAAAAATATTCAATTATAAATTCAATGGTCATGATCATACCAGTCAATGATTCAACTTTGCACTACTAGCCAAAGAGAACCCATAGTCACGATCATACCAATAATCTACCCATCTTTACACTCAAGTCAAAGAGAAATTTCTTCACCAGGATTATAAAAATGTTATATATGATAATAAAAATCATGGATTTAATTTCAAGAGTAAGATTCATAAATCAACGATAATTTGGTTAGAAAAGAAACCGCTTTTGTCATGAATAAGACCCGTGAATAGTAACTCGTGAATAGTAACTCATGAATAAGAATCTCGTGAATAGTAACCCTAACCACGAAAAGATAAAGTTTCACAATAAAATCCATATCAATATTTATAACACCTTAATTCAAATGTTATAAATCACTTAATAGTCTCATAATCTAATATTATTAATATTACAATAATATTTTAATCATTTCTTAATCTTATAAATAATTTATTTAAATTGTTTACACTTTATTAATTAATGCATTTAATCATCCTAAAATACAAAACTCATAAGATTTCATCACCAATAACCAAAACCCTCATCAAAAATCAGATATACTTCATATAGGATTCTCAAGCCATAAAATCATATTTTCAAATTTTTTACTTCACATAACATATTTAATTCATTTACTCATAACTAGTCTATTTTCATGAAAATACCAAATCAGCCCAAAAAATATTTCTTTTTCTGGGATTTAGCGTAATATAGTCACATATTAAACATATATTTTTCTCGTAATTTTAAAATTCATTTACTATTTTTCATATGGCCAAAACTGCCGAATATTTAGACATTTATCATAAATTGTACTTTTGTCCAAAAATTCCAAAATTTGTAGAGTATACTGATGTTATATACATGTACTCCCAATAAGAATTTCACCAATTTTGGAGTTAACCACAAGGAGTTATAAGGGTTTACTTTTGAAATAGTCTTTTCTCATAAAATTCATAACTCTTAATCTATACATCCAAAAATCATCATTTTTGGACACAATCAAGAGAACTCATCAAATCATCATTTCAAATTTTTTCAGAATTTTTGAAGATTCGAAAAAATTACGAAACTGAAAAACATAATAACCCTTAAAATCTCTTACCTCAAAAGAGCAGTATTTCTGACTGAAATATCGGATGAAAAGCTGAAGGAAACTTGCACTGAATAGCAACTCTCAAAGTATCTAAATACTCATTAAAATACGCTCGACAATATAGAGAGAAAAAAAACTTATTTCTGGTGTGATTTTCAATTCTAACATAAGCACCTATTTATAGGAAAATGCTAGAACGCCAAAGGAGACTAAATTAATAAAATAATATATTTATTTATCAAATCTATGCATGCTTCAAAGACTAAGAACAACCCTCATTTTTGAAAAATATAGCAGTTCATGTGCATTCAACACCAACCAAAAAGTGGGTCCCACCCAATAAAAATCATTTTATTTACCAAAACATCAGTAATTCATAAAAAATAGTCCGTTTATCGAAAAATACGAATTTTATGTCCATTCCACACGAAATCGAATTCTCTACAACTTTGTAGCTTTATGTTTTTCCAGATTCCAGACAGAAAATATCCGAAACCCATAAACGGATAATTTTCAACACCTCTTAAAATTCATAACAAATCATACGTTCATTTTTAACGGTTCAAAATTTGTGAATATATACTCAACTTATATATGTATAACATATCCAAAAATCACAACGATCCAACGGTCGGGTTAAAATTATAACTCACGCAATAGAGCTTTAAGAACACCAATTTGATCTTTTAATACCTCCAATCTGACAAAATGCTGATAAAATACCTCAACATTAATTCTTTCATTTATAACCACATAAATAAATCCATCATTTATATCTGCATCAAATAAATATTTCCTTATCATATAAATCAATATTTAATTATTCATAAATAATATTACGTAATCACAATTATGATGACCGTGGTTCCCAAGAAAGAGGCGAGATTTCTCATCATCTACAAGCAATTAGGTGACCAAACCTCTCCTTGACAGAACTTTTTAGACATTACCAATAATACTTTCTAATAATATTATTCAAATAATATGAATTATTGATCTGATAATGGAAAATACTGTGCAGTGACAATTATTACAACAACAATAATAGAAACTATCAACGCAAAAATTATTGAATCAATAAAATAAAATATTGAAAAGTAACTTCATCGTAACAATTATTGAGTAGTTCCTTCTTATGTAAGAATCAATAATTCAAAAATACTGCGCAAAACCGTAAGTGCCATTCGGCAACAAACAACGCGATTCTCGATTTTAACCACCGGGTATTCTAACAAGATAATTCAGTAACAACTACGTCGTTATTTATAAAAACTCAAACTTGTCGCTTTCTTCATCCAACAGCTTATTCATTATATGGGCCCATAAATGGTCAGTCATTGTATTTAATATTCCCCAACAACAAGAATATTCCACGACCGAATCGAATATTCCCCACAACAAGTATTTTATAGCCACTTGCTTATTTTGAAAAAAATTCATATATCACCCTTAACTTTACTTTCTATCAATTTAACCATTTACCGAATAATAATTATAAGAAAAATAAATACTTTTATTTCATAAAATTCGGGTCTTACAATCTCCTCCTTATGAAATTTTGTCCCCAAATTTACGTGACACGGGTATTTATAATAGTTGAGAATACCTTGCTTTCATTTCTTTATTCCATTTTCCTGTCATCATGATTTCTCCATTGCTCATCTCCCGTATGTCGGATATCATTCTAGAATACGACTTTAAAACAAAGGTTAATTGACATATAACAATTTGTCAACTTAAGTAAGAAAATTCAAATTTTAGGTAGGACACACACTAGCGAAGGATATTACTCGCCTCTCCTTCCTAGTTCTAATCACGGATCTCCACCGGAGGTCATATCCCTAAGCTCTGATACTAACTGTGACACCCCCAAAATATGTCCAATCCATCTAACCTATTTTGAGTCGCCAAATATATGGTACATGTAAAATAACTACAACTTTATTATCACAATTATCGTACAAAATACAACAACACATATGTTGTGAGTTCTGATATAAATATATACCAACTGTGACTCATTTCCCAACAGTGGAAAACACCTCACAATGATACCTTACATAAAGGTATAGTCAAAAACTGTTTTAGAAATTAAAATCTTTGGGAATTGCTCAAGAAAACCTTCGTACATGGGAGGCCATGTGTCTAGGTTATGATAGATATCATATGTCCACAGAATTATCCTTGGTTGACCCAATAGACTCCAAAGAAAAACGAGAAGATTACTATCATGTTCTTCCCAATGGTGAGTCTTCTCTTGACATATAATTATCTCCACTGTCTCCAATTGAGAATTATATTTCAACAAAACTCCAAGGTTATATAGGTAGTGCTCGTAGATATACTCAGCAAGTGGATGTGCACAACCCTGTCTTATGATGACATGAGGTTGTATGTCATTAGACATCTTGTGATGATAGTGGCAAACACCTTCCAAAGTTGGGTTCGCTTTCACCCTATTATTATTCACCAAAATTAAATATCAAATGATGTATACAATACGATAAACTTATCTAAAGTTCTCAATAAAATTATTTCTATACTGTTTAGGGAGAACCTCAACAGCTATAGACCACCGTTCTATTCCCTTGTTATCCCCGTCAATTCAAATTACACTCTTATTACCTAAAAGCAATTGTAAAGCAAAAGGGTGAGCACAACTAGCTCAATAAAGAATATTATGACTAAAGATAATTAAATTATCAATAGCCTTCATCAGTAATAAATCAGAGATTTAAAACATATGGTAGATGATAAAACTTTTCAACCATAGTTGCAGCGGAACGAGCAATCCATTAGAAGAGTCAAATAGACCATAATGTCTATTATCTTCTCTATGTTAAAAGTCCACCAACAATGTTTTATCCGTGTAACATCAATCAACAGTTCCTGTCCACAATCATGTGAAGAACTCATAATCATATTTGTAGTTTTAAATTCCTTTTCTCATCCGGGACGAAGATAATTTTTATCACCTGTCTTTACCTGAAACATCAAAGATTATGGTTATACCAAATCACAGTTCCTGTTCATAATCATACTAATAAATTCATCTTTGCACTACGAGCCAAAGATATTCATTAACAGTTCATCTTTGCACTACATGCCAAAGACATTCAGCAACAAGTCATCTTTGCACTACGGGCAAAAGATATTCATCAATAATTCATCTTTGCACTACAGGCCAATGATATTATTAATATTACAACAATATTTTAATCATTTCTTAAACTTATAAACAATTTATTTAAATTGTTTACACTTTATTAATTAATGCATTTAATCATCCTAAAATACAAAACTCATAAGATTTCATCACCAATAACCAAAACCCTCATCAAAAATCTGCATATACCTCATATAGGATTCTCAAACCATAAAATCATATTTTAAAATATTCTTACTTCACATAACATATTTAATTCATTTACTCATAACTAGTCTATTTTCAAAAAATACCAAATCAGCCCCAAAAATATTTTTTTCGGGATTTAGCGTAATATAGTCACATATTGAACATATATTTTTCTTTAATTTTTAAAATTCATTTACTATTTTTCATATGGCCAAAACTGCCGAATATTTAGACATTTATCATAAATTGTACTTTCATCTAAAAATTCTGAAAATTTACAGAGTATACTGATGTTATATACATGTACTCCCAATAAAAATTTCACCAATTTTGGAGTTAACCACAAGGAGTTATAAGGGTTTACTTTTAAAATAGTATTTTCTCATAAAATTCATAACTCTTAATCTATACATCCAAAAATCACCAATTTTGGACACAATCAAGAGAACTCATCAAATCATGATTTCAAATTTTTTAAGAATTTTTGAAGGTTCGAAAAAATTACGAAACTGAAAAACATAATAACCCTTAAAATCCCTTACCTCAAAAGAGCGAGATTTACGACTAGAATATCTGGATGAAAAGTCAAGAAAACTTGACCTTGAATAGAAACTCTCAAAGTATCTAAATACTCACTAAAATACGCTCGACAATATAGAGAGAAAAAAAACTTATTTCTGGTGTGATTTTCAATTCTAACATAAGCACCTATTTATAGAAAAAATGCTAGAACGCCAAAGGAGACTAAATTAATAAAATAATATATTTATTTATCAAATCTACGCATGCTTCAAAGACCAAGAACAGCCCTCATTTTTGAAAAATATAGCAGCCCATGTGCATTCAACACCAACCAAAAAGTTGGTCCTACCCAATAAAAATCATTTTATTTTCCAAAACTTCAGTAATTCATAGAAAATAGCTCGTTTATTGGAAAAATATTAATTTTATGTCCATTTCACACGAAATTGAATTCTCTACAACTTTTTAGCTTTAAGATTTTCCAAATTCTAGACAGAAAATATCCAAAACCCACAAACAGATGATTTTCAACACCTCTTAAAATTCATAACAAATCATACGTTCATTTTTAACGGTTCAAAATTTGTGGATATATACTCAACTTATATATGTATAACATATCAAAAAATCACAACGATCCAACAGTTGGATTAAAATTATAACTCATGCAATAGAGCTTTAAGAACACCGATTTGATCTTTTAATACCTCCAATCCGACAAAATACTGATAAAACACCTCAACATTAATTCCTTCATTTATAACCACATAAATAAATCCATCATTTATATCCACATCATATAAATATTTCTTTATCATATAAATCAATAATTAATTATTCACAAATAATATTACAGAATCATAATTATGATAACCAGGTGGTTTCCAGGAAAGAGGGGGCTTTCCAATAAGGATTTCTCCTTACTGGCGCGCAATTAGGTGACCAAACCTCTCCTTGACAGAACTTTTTGGACATTGCCAATAATGCTATCTAATAATATTATTCAAATAATATGAATTATTGATCCGATATTGGGAAATATCAGCGGTGACAATTATTGTAATAACAATAATATAAACTATCAACGCAATAATTATTGAATCAATAAAATAAAATATTAAACAAGAATTCATCAGTAATAATTATCGAGTAGTGCCTTCTTATGTAAGAATCAATAATTTAAAAATACTTTTGCATAACAACGCCAGTACATCGTATTTTAACCACCGTGTATTCCAACAAAGATTAATTCAGTAATAACTACTGTTATTATTTATAAAAAAACTCAAACTTGTCGCTTTCTTCATCCAATGGATATTCTCATTATGGGTCCCACAAATGGTGGTTATACCGTCGCATTCAATATTTTCCCGACAACAAGAATATTCCACGAATAAATCGAATATTCCCTACAACAAGTATTTTATAGCCACTTGCTTATTTCAAAAATATTTCATATATCACCCTTAAATTTACTTTCTATCAATTTAACCATTTACTAAATAATAATTATAAGAAAAATTGAATACTTTTATTTCATAAAATTCGGTCTTACAATGATTACTTTTAACATAATATAAACATGAGGATGATGACAATGAAATAAGAATTCAATAAAACAAGTTCAAGAATTAATTTATCTAGGAACTAATAACGTCCCAAATTGTCAACACGATACTTCTTTTTCAGAGAGTAAAATTCAAGAATGCTCGTAAGAATACTTCCATGAAAAGATATCGGATGAAGCGCAAATATCAAGGATATTCCACTAATTTCATGGAGTATAGAAGTCAAAACTTTAACCAACCGAGTATAAATAAAATGGAATAACAAAAGAAATCACCAGTATGCGATGAGCATCAGAGACAAAGTTATTCCAATGAATAATAAATAACGGAACCAAAATATGCGTAAATGTACAGACATGATATTCTAACAGAATAATAAATAATGGAACTAGGTCATGCGTAAACGCACAGACAGGATATTCCAACAAAATAATAAATAATGGAACCAGGTTATGCATAAATGCACAGACAGGATGTTTCAACAGAATAATAAAGAATGGAATAACAGAAGAATTTCACCATGTATGCGGTACTTCATATAGATAGGTTATTCCAACATAATGATAAAGAATGGAACAACAGAAGAATTTCACCATGTATGCGGTACTTCACACATACAGGTTATTCTAACATAATGATAAATAATGGAATAACAGAAAAATTTCACCAAGTATAGAGTAGCCCGCGTATACAGGTTATTCCAACAGAATAATAAAGAATGGAATAACAAAAGTTTTCTTCAAGAATACGAAAGAAATAATACCCTTTACCTTAGAAGAAACTAGATATAGGAGTAGTGAAGTAGCGAATACTTTTTTCTTTCTCTCTATAGTTTCTCTCTCTTTCAATTTCAATGAATTCGTAAGAAATAATGAAGGAATGAGCTTCTATTTATAGGAGAATGGATCAATAATAACTAATTCATGAACGGTCCAGATTGATTTACTTTTTAAACAGACTATCCATATTGATTTACTATGCATTAATAAAATATTCTAATAAAACAAAATCTTTTAAATAAAATATAATATATTCTATTTATAGTCTAATAAAATAAATAACTTTATAAAAGTGTTCTATTTTATATAAAAAAATTACTAAGCAAAACACTACGCAGTGCCATTATGCAAAACACTATACATAATAAAATATAATATATTCTAATTATTGTCTAATAAAATAAATAACTTTATAAAAGTATTCTATTTTATATAAAAAAAGATTTTACTATACAAACACTATGCAGTAATTATGCAAACACTATGCATAATAAAATATAATATATTCTAATTATTGTCTAATAAAACAAATAACTTTATAAAAGTATTCTGCTTTATATAAAAAGATTTTACTATGCAAAATATTATGCATAATAGAATATAATATATTCTATTTATAGTCTAATAAAACAAATAACTTTATAAAAGTATTCTGCTTTTATATAAAAAGCTTTTTATTTTATTACATTAATAATACTAATAAAACAAATATATATATATATATATATATATATATATATATATATATATAAACTTCCGTGACTTCATAAAAAGACACCTCAATATATTTAACAACATTTATCATCATTATTATAATTCACAATATTAATCGACTAGTCGCTCCTAGAAAAGAGGGGCTTTTCAATAAGGATTTCTCCCTATCGACGCAAGTAATTAGGGTGACCAAACCTCTCCTCGCGTAACTTCTGTACATCGTTAATATTACAAATAATAATATTAATAACTCATCATCTCAATTATTGATTTAATAATATATAAAATATCGACAATAATCAATCAAATAACGTGAGATACTATGCAACAATTATCGAAGCAATAATTGAACAAAACCGAGTGACTTCTCACGTAAGCATCAATAATCAATACTTGTGTACTACTATGCAACCACGCCAGACATCATTCTTTTTTTACTACCGAGTAGTTCACCGGTTTTAATTCGTGAAAACTTCCGCAGTTAATTTCAAAAAAATATTTTGTCGCTTTCAATCCGACGATAATTCGCTTGTGGGGTCCACCAATGATTGTGCCATCGCATTTAATATTCCTCGTTAAAATGAATATTCTCCACCAATCGAATATTATATAACAACTTGCATTCTTTGCAAAATTTATAAATATTACCCACTAACTATAACATTATATCAAATCCACACCATAATTTTGAAAAAAATATTTCGAGAAATTTAAATCTTTATTCATAAAATTTGGGGTCTCACAATCTCCCTCTTTATGAAATTTCTCCTTGAAATTTACGTGACGCACTGTATGCCTTAAAGAGGTGAGGATACCTTGACTTCATTTCGATTCTAACTCTTGAGGTATTACCTTTGAGTGTTGAATACGATCCTTCTTATCCAAGATTTTAACACGATCTCCTCTTACGTTAAATCTTCCGCTATCTCGCCTAGTTCTAATTTAATAACGTGGTTCGTCATCCACATATTTACGTAACATCGACACGTGAAAAACGCGTTATGAACACGCCACATACTTGGCGGTAAAATGAGTCTATAGGCCACGCTTCCTACTCGATCAAGGATTTCAAATGGGCCAATAAAATCGAGGGTTGAGATTTCCTCTTAATCAATTCTTGCTTCTAGAATAACGCCTCTTGAACCTTCTTCTTCACATTCATCACCTCCGAGTATGTAGCTTGAGCGGCTTTAACTTTATCGATTAAAGTCAATTCTAATCGTATATTTGTTATCTTCATGTGGGTCTCTAGAGTCTTTAACTCTATCTTCATCATTTGTAAGTTATACGAAATGGGTTTTATGTTAACAACGTTGCACTCATAAACGCATACGATCTTCTACTCAACGCGTCAGCTACCACGTTCTCTCTTCCACAATGATATTGAATGCTATGATCTTAATCTTCAACAGCTCGAGCCAACATCTTTGGCGCATTATACGTTCGTTTTGGTAGAAGAAATATTTAAGGGTTTTAGAAATGGGGTTTTGTACTGGGGTCAGTACAAAATTCGATTTCACGCTCTGGGGTAGGCCAAGAAGTCTTCAAGAATACATCAAGAAATTTATTAACGATAGAAATATCATTCAAAACTGTGACCCTCATCCAAGACTTGGATAACACGTCACATCGATACCTATCAACTTGCCATCATCATTCACGACGTCCCCTACGGAAAGTCTGGCTTCGGTGCATTACACACAAGGAAGTCAACAACGAAAGGATCAGGGCTCTTTACTTATGGCTTGATATGACAATGATTGACTTTAGTGGTTTAGTTACTTGAATTCATATAAGAGGCTGGTTAGGAATATAAAAGCTAACAACCTTATGAAAAGAATCAATTTTAGCATGATGAGTAGTTAACCAATCAATTCCTCAAATCACATCAAGGGCAAGTATTTTCAAAGAGATAAGATCGATAGGTAACGTGACGGTATCGATATGAATCAAACAAGATTTATAACCAGTAGAGGTAACGAAGGTTTCTCCTAACGGAGTTTCAACAGATAAGTCAAAGTCTAATTTCTTAGGAGTCAAATTTAAACGTTGAGCGCAAGCAAGAGAGATAAAATAATTGGTAGAACCGGTATCTAATAAGGTATAGACTTCACAAAAATTTATGATTAACTTACCCGTAATAACCTTGTTCGGGTTTCTTAATAAACGCTCTCACTTAAACTACCGGCTTTGTCTTGTCTGGGACATCCTTTGGCATCATTATCCCAGCTGGACTTGACTTCACTACACGACAAAATCTAGCTAGGTGACCTTCTCTTCCGTAATTGAAACACACTTTGGATTTTCGCGTACAATTTGGACGGATGTGTCCCTCCTGTCCGCATTTGAAACAAACGACCGGTGGTCGTTCTCCTTCCTTAACAACATGTGCTGGTGCTGATGTCTTCCCATCATCGTTGAATCTCCTCTTCTTGAAATGTCCATTATTATTATTTTGGCCATGATTCTCACCGAAGTGGCTACCATTTCTGGCATGTTGATTCCCTCCACGTTTATTGTCACCGCTTCGATGACTGCTATCATTGGTATTATCATTTTGCGTTGCTCTTCTTTTGGTTGGGTTTGACTCATTATCGCTACCCAATAATCGAGCCCTATTAACAACATCTCGAATACAAATACAGTTTATGAGAGATAAGATACTGACGTATCTCGGGTTTCAAACCTCTTAGAAACATTCGCATCATTCTCTTCTCATTATCAACCAAATGGGACGCAAACCGGGACAACTCGGCAAACTTTGCTTCGTACTGCGACACGATCATGTTGTTTTGCTCCAGCGTGATGAACTCTACCTCTTTCATGTGACGAATACTTTCGGAAAAGTACTTGTCGTTGAACAATTCTTGGAACTTCTACCAAGTCATCTTCAAAGCGGCAAGGCAGTTGAGTACGCTTTTACGATTCCCACCAAGAATCAGCCTCTTCTCAAGAACATAAAGGTGGCAAAGGGAACCTTTTGCTCCTGAGCATCCCAAGACATCAAATATCTTGCAGATCCGCTTTATCCACGCCTCCACCTTAAGTGGTTTTGGCTCTCCAAAAACTCGTGGTCCCAGCTCTTGAATCGCTTAGCGGTGGACCGTCCGAGAGTTGTCGTTGTTTCCACCTACATTTTGTACAGAGCCACTCTTGCCTCTATTGTTGCATGAATTGCATAAAGTCTCCGAATATTCCATCGCTCATCATTTGGTCGGTGTTGTTGTTTGCATGAGGATTGTCGCCTTCCTCGATGCATGCACATTATCCTCGATTATTGATCCGTGGAGACTCAATGGTCTCATGTGCTCCATTACTATTCTCAACATTCTCGGATGTCATTTTCAAATACCGCCACAAAATAAGGGTTAATTAACATATCACATATTATCCCTATACTCTGACCGACCAATTAAATACCAAATAAACTTAGGTAGGTCATACTAGCGAAGGAATTCCCGCCTCTCCTCCTAGTTCTTGTCTCACATCTCAGCCAGGGATCATATTTCTAAGCTTTGATACCAACTGTGACGCCCCAAAAATAGGTATACATCACCTATTCTGAGTTGCCAAATACATGGTACAGAATACAAATACAACTTAATTATACAACAACAGATAAAAAATATGACATAACATAATCTAAGAGTTTTAATAAGAATATTGTCATCTAGACAATATCCACACTAAATGGAGTCCTCATACATTTATTGTCACACTATTTAACAGAATAGTATGACTACTAATGCTATAATCTGGACCAGCTACTCTGCGCTCCCGACTAGTCCCTTCCACGTTCTCATTTCTTGAAGAGAACAAAGAAAAGAAAGGGTGAGCTCAACTAGCCCAAAGAAGAAATATTATGACTAAGATAATGCGTAATAAATTATTGTTAGCCTTGAACAAAGTTAAACCGATACAATATAACAAACATCAAGTTTAACTACAACGAACAAGCAATCCATTAAAAGAGTCAAGTAGAGAATAAAATCTACTATCTTTTATGATTTAAAAGATTTTTCATCACTTTTATCACCGGGACTCCTACTTTTAATAAATAATCCACATCATCCCTGCACTACGACCAAGGATATTCATTAGTATCACAACCACAAATTGTCCATGCACTACGGGCCAAGGATATTCGTGTATTCATCAATGGTCATGATCATGCCAACAACTGTCCATCAATGCACTACGGGCCAATGAGGACTTTACCACATCATTTGTAACATTACGGCCATGATTATACCGATTAATCCCCGATCATAATCATACCAAGTCCATCTACGACCATAAAGCCACGGATGTGACCCCCAAAATAGGTCCAATCCATCCAACCTATTCGAGTCGCCAAATACATGGTACGGAGTAAAACAACTACAACTTTATTACCACAATTGTCGTGCAAAATACAATAACACATATGTTGTGAGTTCCGATACAAATATATACCAACTCGCGACTCATGTCCCAACAAAGGAAAACACCTCACAATGATACCTTACATAAAGGTATAGTCAAAAACTATTTTAGAAATTAAAATTTTTGGGAAGTGCTCAAGGAAACCTTCGTACATGGGAGGCCATGCATCT
The DNA here is from genome assembly GCA_020205615.1 of Panax quinquefolius. Taxonomy (NCBI): domain Eukaryota; kingdom Viridiplantae; phylum Streptophyta; class Magnoliopsida; order Apiales; family Araliaceae; genus Panax; species Panax quinquefolius. The sequence goes on from CM035152.1 coordinate 126,799,347, forward strand.
AGGTTATGATAGATATCATATGTCCACAGAATTATCCTTGGTTGATCCAATAGATCCCAAAGAAAAATGAGAAGATTACTATCATATTCTTCCCAATGGTGAGTCTTCTCTTGACATATAACTATCTCCACCGCTCCAATTGAGAATTATATTTCAACAAAACTCCAAGGTTATATAGGTAGTGCTCCGAGATATACTCAAGGAAGTGGATGTGCACAACCCTGTCTTATGATGACACGAGGTTATATGTCATTAGACATCTTGTATGATAGTGGCAAAACACCCTTCCAAAGTTGGGTTTGCCTCACTCTATTGTTATTCACCAAAATTAAATATCAAATGACGTATACAATATCGACACACTTATCTAAAGTTCTCAATAAAATTATTTTCATACTATTTAGGGAGAACCTCAACAAATATAGACCACTTCGCTTTTATTCCTCTTGTTATCCCCTGCTTTCGACCCGATTACACTCTTATTAATCGAAAGGAATTGTGAAGCAAAAGGGTGAGCACAACTAGCTCGATAAAGAATATTATGACTAAAGATAATTAAATTATCAATAGCCTTCATCAAGAATAAATTAGAGATTTAAAACATATGGTAGATGATAAAACTTGTCAACCATAGTTGCGGTAAACGAAAGCAATCCATTAAAAGAGTCAAATAGACCATAATGTCTATTATCTTCTCTATGTTAAAAGTCCACCAACAATGTTTTATCCTCAGTAACATCAATCAATAGTTCTTTCCACAATCATGTGAAGAACTCATAATCAAATTTTAGTTCAAATTCCTTTTCTCATCTAGATTTAAGATAAATTTCATCACCGTCTTTACCTCAAACATTAAAGATCATGGTTATACCAAATCACGCCTCTGCTTATAATCATACTAATAAATTCATCTTTGCTACTACGGGCCAAAGATATTCATTAACAGATCATCTTTGCACTACATGCCAAGACATTCAAAGAATGTGTCATCTTTGCACCACGGGCAAAGATATTCAACAACAGTCATCTTTACACTACGGGCAAAGATATTCATCAATAATTCATCTTTGCACATGCCAAAGATATTAATATCTCAAAAGAATACATAATCATTTCGAATTTTATATAAACTATAATTATAACCATGTTGATCAATTCACCTTTGCACTTAAGCTAAAATATTCAATTATAAATTCAATGGTCATGATCATACCAGTCAATGATTCAACTTTGCACTACTAGCCAAAGAGAACCCATAGTCACGATCATACCAATAATCTACCCATCTTTACACTCAAGTCAAAGAGAAATTTCTTCACCAGGATTATAAAAATGTTATATATGATAATAAAAATCATGGATTTAATTTCAAGAGTAAGATTCATAAATCAACGATAATTTGGTTAGAAAAAGAAACCAGTTTTGTCATGAATAGTACCCCGTGAATAGTAACTCGTGAATAGTAACTCATGAATAGTAACTCGTGAATAGTAACCCGACACGAAAAGATAAAGTTTCACAATAAAATCCATATCAATATTTATAACACCTTAATTCAAATGTTATAAATCACTTAATAGTCTCATAATCTAATATTATTAATATTACAATAATATTTTAATCATTTCTTAATCTTATAAATAATTTATTTAAATTGTTTACACTTTATTAATTAATGCATTTAATCATCCTAAAATACAAAACTCATAAGATTTCATCACCAATAACCAAAACCCTCATCAAAAATCTGCATATACTTCATATAGGATTCTCAAGCCATAAAATCATATTTTCAAATTTTTTTACTTCACATAACATATTTAATTCATTTACTCATAACTAGTCTATTTTCATGAAAATACCAAATCAGTTCCAAAATATTTCTTTTAAAGGATTTAGCGTAATATAGTCACATATTAAACATATATTTTTCTCGAATTTTTAAAATTCATTTACTATTTTCATATATGCCCAAACCGCCGAATATTTAGACATTTATCATAAATTGTACTTTTGTCCAAAAATTCCAAAATTTGTAGAGTATACTTATGTTATATACATGTACTCCCAATAAGAATTTCACCAATTTTGAGTTAACCACAAGGAGTTATAAGGGTTTACTTTTTTGAATAGTCTTTTCTCATAAAATTCATAACTCTTAATCTATACATCCAAAATCATCATTTTGGACACAATCAAGAGAACTCATCAAATCATCATTTCAAATTTTTTTCAGAATTTTTGAAGATTCGAAAAATTACTGGCCGAAAAACATAATAACCCTTAAAATCTCTTACCTCAAAAGAGCAAGATTTCGATCGAAATATCGGATGAAAAGTCAAGGAAACTTGCAATCTTGAATAGCAACTCTCAAAGTATCTAAATACTCATTAAAATACGCTTCGACAATATAGAGAGAAAAAAACTTGTTTACGGTGTGATTTTTAATTCTAACATAAGCACCTATTTATAGGAAAATGCTAGAACGCCAAAGGAGACTAAATTAATAAAATAATATATTTATTTATCAAATCTATGCATGCTTCAAAGACCAAGAACAACCCTCATTTTTGAAAAATATAGCAGTTCATGTGCATTCAACACCAACCAAAAAGTGGGTCCCACCCAATAAAAATCATTTTATTTACCAAAACATCAGTAATTCATAAAAAATAGTCCGTTTATCGAAAAATACGAATTTTATGTCCATTCCACACGAAATCGAATTCTCTACAACTTTGTAGCTTTATGTTTTTCCAGATTCCGCATGTAAAAATATCCAAACCCATAAATCGGATAATTTTCAACACCTCTTAAAATTCATAACAAATCATAATGCTCATTTTAATGGCTCAAAATTTGTGAATATATACTCAACTTATATATGTATAACATATCCAAAAATCACAACGATCCAACTATCGGGTTAAAATTATAACTCACTTAATAGAGCTTTAAGAACACCAATTTGATCTTTTAATACCTCCAATCGACAAAATCTTTGATAAAATACCTCAACATTAATTCTTTCATTTATAACCACATAAATAAATCCATCATTTATATCTGCATCAAATAAATATTTCCTTATCATATAAATCAATAATTAATTATTCATAAATAATATTACAGAATCACAATTATGACAACCAGGTGGTTCCCAAGAAAGAGGGGGCAGGATTTCTCCTTACTGGCGCGCAATTAGGTGACCAAACCTCTCCTTGACAGAACTTTTTAGACATTACCAATAATACTTTCTAATAATATTATTCAAATAATATGAATTATTGATCCGATAATGGAAAATATCGTATGCGTTGACAATTATTACAACAACAATAATAAAACTATCAACGCAGCAATTATTGAATCAATAAAATAAAATATTGAAAAGTAACTACTGTAACAATTATTGAGTAGTTCCTTCTTATGTAAGAATCAATAATTCAAAAATACTGTGCAAAACCGCAAGTGCTTCTCTATGGCAACAATGCGTATTATCGTATTTTAACCACCGTGTATTCTAACAAGATTAATAATGTGAACAACTTACGTCGTTATTTATAAAAACTCAAACTTGTCGTTTTCTTCATCCAACAGCTTATTCTCATTATGGGGCCATGAAATGGTCGTGTCTTTGTCGTCTTTAATATTCCCCAACAACAAGAATATTCCACGACCGAACGAATATTCCCCCACAACAAGTATTTTATAGCCACTTGCTTATTTTGAAAAAAATTCATATATCACCCTTAACTTTACTTTCTATCAATTTAACCATTTACTGAATAATAATTATAAGAAAAAATAAATACTTTTATTTCATAAAATTCGGGGTCTTACAATCTCCCCTCCTTATGAAATTTTGTCCCCGAAATTTACGTACCTGGTATTTATAATAGTTGAGAATACCTTGCTTTCATTTCAGATTCCATTTTCCCTGTCATCATGATTTCTCCATTGCTCATCTCCTGTATGTCAGATATCATTCTAGAATACAGCTTTAAAACAAAGGTTAATTGACATATAACAATTTGTCAACTTAAGTAAGAAAATTCAGCTTAGGTAGGACACACACTAGCGAAGGATATTACTCGTCTCTCCCTTCCTAGTTCTAATCACGGATCTCCACCAGAGGTCATATCCCTAAGCTCTGATACTAACTGTGACACCCCCAAAATATGTCCAATCCATCTAACCTATTTTGAGTCGCCAAATATATGGTACAGAAAATAACTACAACTTTATTATCACAATTATCGTGCAAAATACAACAACACATATGTTGTGAGTTCTGATATAAATATATACCAACTGTGACTCATTTCCCAACAGTGGAAAACACCTCACAATGATACCTTACATAAAGGTATAGTCAAAAACTGTTTTAGAAATTAAAATCTTTGGGAATTGCTCAAGAAAACCTTCGTACATGGGAGGCCATGTGTCAGGTTATGATAGATATCATATGTCCACGAATTATCCTTGGTTGACCTAATAGACTCCAAAAAAAAAAACGAGAAGATTACTATCATGTTCTTCCCAATGGTGAGTCTTCTCTTGACATATAATTATCTCCACTGTCTCCAATTGAGAATTATATTTCAACAAAACTCCAAGGTTATATAGGTAGTGCTCGTAGATATACTCAGCAAGTGGATGTGCACAACCCTGTCTTATGATGACATGAGGTTGTATGTCATTAGACATCTTGTATGATAGTGGCAAAACACCCTTCCAAAGTTGGGTTCGCCTCACCCTATTATTATTCACCAAAATTAAATATCAAATGATGTATACAATACGATAAACTTATCTAAAGTTCTCAATAAAATTATTTCTATACTGTTTAGGGAGAACCTCAACAGCTATAGACCACCGTTCTATTCCCTTGTTATCCCCGTTCGACCCAGCTACACTCTTATTACCTAAAAGCAATTGTAAAGCAAAAGGGTGAGCACAACTAGCTCAATAAAGAATATTATGACTAAAGATAATTAAATTATCAATAGCCTTCATCAGTAATAAATCAGAGATTTAAAACATATGGTAGATGATAAAACTTTTCAACCATAGTTGCGGTGAACGAAGCAATCCATTAGAAGAGTCAAATAGACCATAATGTCTATTATCTTCTATGTTAAAAGTCCACCAACAATGTTTTATCCGTAAACATCAATCAACAGCCTCACATCCACAATCATGTGAAGAACTCATAATCATATTTGTAGTTTTAAATTCCTTTTCTCATCCGGACGAAGATAATTTTTATCACTTCGTCTTTACACGAAACATCAAAGATTATGGTTATACCAAATCACAGCCCTCGCTTCATAATCATACTAATAAATTCATCTTTGCACTACGGGCCAAAGATATTCATTAACAGCTTCATCTTTGCACTACATGCCAAAGACATTCAATCTCGAACAAGTCATCTTTGCACTACGGCAAAAAGATATTCATCAATAATTCATCTTTTTTTCTACACAGCCAATGATATTATTAATATTACAACAATATTTTAATCATTTCTTAAACTTATAAACAATTTATTTAAATTGTTTACACTTTATTAATTAATGCATTTAATCATCCTAAAATACAAAACTCATAAGATTTCATCACCAATAACCAAAACCCTCATCAAAAATCTGCATATACCTCATATAGGATTCTCAAACCATAAAATCATATTTTAAAATATTCTTACTTCACATAACATATTTAATTCATTTACTCATAACTAGTCTATTTTCATAAAAAATACCAAATCGGCCCAAAATATTTCTTTTCTGGGATTTAGCGAGAATATAGTCACATATTGAACATATATTTTTCTTAATTTTTAAAATTCATTTACTATTTTCATATGGCCAAAATCTACTTGAATATTTAGACATTTATCATAAATTGTACTTTCATCTAAAAATTCTGAAAATTTACAGAGTATACTGATGTTATATACATGTACTCCCAATAAAAATTTCACCAATTTTGGAGTTAACCACAAGGAGTTATAAGGGTTTACTTTTAAAATAGTATTTTCTCATAAAATTCATAACTCTTAATCTATACATCCAAAAATCACCAATTTTGGACACAATCAAGAGAACTCATCAAATCATGATTTCAAATTTTTTAAGAATTTTTGAAGGTTCGAAAAAATTACGAAACTGAAAAACATAATAACCCTTAAAATCCCTTACCTCAAAAGAGCAGTATTTCTGACTAGAATATCGGATGAAAAGCTGAAGAAAACTTGCACTGAATAGAAACTCTCAAAGTATCTAAATACTCACTAAAATACGCTCGACAATATAGAGAGAAAAAAAACTTATTTCTGGTGTGATTTTCAATTCTAACATAAGCACCTATTTATAGAAAAAATGCTAGAACGCCAAAGGAGACTAAATTAATAAAATAATATATTTATTTATCAAATCTACGATGCTTCAAAGACCAAGAACAGCCCTCATTTTGAAAAATATAGCGAGCCATGTGCATTCAACACCAACCAAAAGTTGGTCCTACCCAATAAAAAATCATTTTATTTTCCAAAACTTCAGTAATTCATAGAAAATAGCTCGTTTATTGGAAAAATATTAATTTTATGTCCATTTCACACGAAATTGAATTCTCTACAACTTTTTAGCTTTAAGATTTTCCAAATTCTAGACAGAAAATATCCAAAACCCACAAATAGATGATTTTCAACACCTCTTAAAATTCATAACAAATCATACGTTCATTTTTAACGGTTCAAAATTTGTGGATATATACTCAACTTATATATGTATAACATATCAAAAAATCACAACGATCCAACAGTTGGATTAAAATTATAACTCATGCAATAGAGCTTTAAGAACACCGATTTGATCTTTTAATACCTCCAATCCGGCTAAAATAATCGATAAAACACCTCAACATTAATTCCTTCATTTATAACCACATAAATAAATCCATCATTTATATCCACATCATATAAATATTTCTTTATCATATAAATCAATAATTAATTATTCACAAATAATATTACGAGAATCATAATTATGATAACCGTGTGGTTTCAGGAAGAGGGGCTTCCGATAAGGATTTCTCCTTCTTGGCGCAATTAGGTGACCAAACCTCTCCTCGATGTAACTTTTTGGACATTGCTAATAATGCTATCTAATAATATTATTCAAATAATATGAATTATTGATCCGATATTGGGAAATCTCGTAAAGGACAATTATTGTAATAACAATAATATAAACTATCAACGCAATAATTATTGAATCAATAAAATAAAATATTAAACAAAGAATTACTATAATAATTATTGAGTAGTGCCTTCTTATGTAAGAATCAATAATTTAAAAATATCAGTGCATAACAACGCCAGACATCAGATTTTTAACCACTGTGTATTCCAACAAAGGTTAATTCAGAATAACTACTACCGTTATTTATAAAAACTCAAACTTGTCGCTTTTCTTCATCCAATGAGATATTCTCATTATGGGTCCCACAAATGGTTATGTCGCTACGTCGTATTCAATATTTTCTCCGACAACAAGAATATTCCACTGATATAAATCGAATATTCCCTTTAACAACAAGTATTTTATAGCCACTTGCTTATTTCTCGAAAAATATTTCATATATCACCCTTAAATTTACTTTCTATCAATTTAACCATTTACTAAATAATAATTATAAGAAAAATTGAATACTTTTATTTCATAAAATTCGGGGTCTTACAACAGATTACTTTTAACATAATATAAACATGAGGATGATGACAATGAAATAAGAATTCAATAAAACAAGTTCAAGAATTAATTTATCTAGGAACTAATAACGTCCAAATTGTCAACATGATACTTCTTTGTAGAGTAAAATTCAAGAATGCTCAGAAGAATACTTCCATGAAAAGATACTGGATGAAGCGCAAATATCAAGGATATTCCACTAATTTCATGGAGTATAGAAGTCAAAACTTTAACCAACCTGAGTATAAATAAAATGGAATAACAAAAGAAATCACCGTGCGTCGATAGATCAGTAGAGGCAAAGTTATTCCAATGTAATAATAAATAACGGAACCAGTCAAATGCGTAATGTATACATATATATTCTAATGAATAATAAATAATGGAACTAGGTCACGCCAGTAAACGCATGCATGGTGATATTCCAAACAAAATAATAAATAATGGAACCGAGTTATGCATAAATGCACGAGGCGTGGATGTTTCAACGAATAATAAAGAATGGAATAATGTAAGAATTTCACCATGTATGCGGTATTATATAGAATAGGTTATTCCAACATAATGATAAAGAATGGAACAATGAGAAGAATTTCACCATGTATGCGGTACTTCACATACAAAAGTTATTCTAACATAATGATAAATAATGGAATAACGAGAAAATTTCACCAAGTATAGAGTAGTGCCAGCGTATCTGAGTTATTCAACGAGAATAATAAAGAATGGAATAACAAAAGTTTTCTTCAAGAATACTGAAAGAAATAATACCCTTTACCTTAGAAGAAACTAGATATAGGAGTAGTGAAGTAGCGAAGATACTTTTTTTCTTTCTCTCTATAGTTTCTCTCTCTCTAGAGTTTCAATGAATTAAGTAAGAAATAATGAAGGAATGAGCTTCTATTTATAGGAGAATGGATGACTGAATAATAACTAATTCATGAACGGTCCAGATTGATTTACTTTTAAGCAGACGATCCATATTGATTTACTATAAAGATTAATAAAATATTCTAATAAAACAAAATCTTTTAAATAAAATATAATATATTCTATTTATAGTCTAATAAAATAAATAACTTTATAAAAGTATTCTATTTTATATAAAAATTTTACTAAGCAAAAAACACTATGCAGAGCCTATGCAAACACTATATCATAATAAAATATAATATATTCTAATTATTGTCTAATAAAATAAATAACTTTATAAAAGTATTCTATTTTATATAAAAAGATTTTACTATACAAACACTATGAATATGCAAACACTATGCATAATAAAATATAATATATTCTAATTATTATCTAATAAAACAAATAACTTTATAAAAGTATTACATTTTATATAAAAAGATTTTACTATACAAAATATTATGCATAATAGAATATAATATATTCTATTTATAGTCTAATAAAACAAATAACTTTATAAAAGTATTACATTTTTTATATAAAAAGCTTTTTTATTTTATTACATTAATAATACTAATAAAACAAATATATATATATATATATATATATATATATATACTTCCGTGACTTCATAAAAAGACACCTCAATATATTTAACAACATTTATCATCATTATTATAATTCACAATATTAATCGACTAGGTCGTTCCTAGAAAAGAGGGGGCTTTTCAATAAGGATTTCTCCCTATTGACGCGCAATTAGGTGACCAAACCTCTCCTTGGCAGAACTTCTAGACATCGTTAATATTACAAATAATAATATTAATAACTCTGTCATCTCAATTATTGATTTAATAATATATAAAATATCGACAATAATTGAATCAAATAACGTGAGATACTATGCAACAATTACTGAAGCAATAATTGAACAAAACTGAGTGACTTCTCACGTAAGCATCAATAATCAATACTGGTGTGCTACTATGCAACCACGCCAGTATTCTTGTACTTTTACTACAAGAGTAGTTCAGCGGTTTAACGGTAAAACTTCCGTAGATTATTTTCATAAAAATATTTTTGTCGTTTTCTCAATCCGACAATAATTCCGTTGTGGGGTCCACCAATGATTGTGCCGTCGTACGAATATTCCCTGTTAAAATGAATATTCTCCGACCAATCGAATATTATATAACAACTTGCATACTTTGCAAAATTTATAAATATTACCCACAACTATAACATTATATCAAATCCACACCATAATTTTGAAAAAAAATTTTGAGAAATTTAAATCTTTATTCATAAAATTTGGGGTCTCACAATCTCCCTCTTTTATGAAATTTCTCCCCTCGAAATTTACGTACGTACCTGGTATGCCGAAGAGGTGAGGATACCTTGACTTCATTTCAGATTCTAACTCTTGAGGTATTACCCTTGAGTGTTGAATACGATCCTTCTTATCCAAGATTTTAACACGTATCTCCTCTTACGTTAAATCTTCTGCTATCTCGTCTAGTTCTAATTTAATAACGTGGTTCGGGTCATCCACATATTTACGTAACATCGATACGTGAAAAACGTTATGAACACGCGACATACTTGGCGGTAAAATGAGTCTATAGGCCACAGTTCCTACTCGATCAAGGATTTCAAATGGGCCAATAAAATCGAGGGTTGAGATTTCCTCTCTTAATCAATTCTTGCTTCTAGAATAACGCCCTCTTGAACCTTCTTCTTCACATTCATCAGCTCTGAGTATGTAGCTTGAGCGGCTTTAACTTTATCGATTAAAGTCGATTCTAATCGTATATTTGTTATCTTCACGTGGGTCTCTAGAGTCTTTAACTCTATCTTCATCATTTGTAAGTTATCTGAAATGGGTTTTATGTTAACAACGTCGCACTCATAAACGCATACGATCTTCTTCTACTCAACGCTATTTACCACGTTCTCTCTTCCACGATGATATTGAATGGTATGATCGTAATCTTCAATGACTCGAGCCAACATCTTTGGCGCATTATCGTTCGTTTTGGTAGAAGAAATATTTAAGGGTTTTAGAAATGGGTTTTTGTCTTGGGGTCAGTACAAAATTCGATTTCACGCTCTGGGGTAGGCCAAGAAGTCTTCAAGAATACGTCAAGAAATTTATTAACGATAGAAATATCATTCAAAATCGTGACCTCATCCAAGACTTGGATAACACGTCACATCGATACCTATCAACTTGCCATCATCATTCACGCGCGTCCCTACGGAAAGTCTGGCTTTGGTGCATTCACACACAAGGAAGTCAACAACGAAAGGATCAGGGCTCTTTACTTATGGCTTGATATGACAATGATTGACTTTAGTGGTTTAGTTACTTGAATTCATATAAGAGGCTGGTTAGGAATATAAAAGCTAACAACCTTATGAAAAGAATCAATTTTAGCATGATGAGTAGTTAACCAATCAATTCCTCAAATCACATCAAGGGCAAGTATTTTCAAAGAGATAAGATCGATAGGTAACGTGACGGTATCGATATGAATCAAACAAGATTTATAACCAGTGGAGGTAACGAAGGTTTCTCCTAACAGAGTTTCAACAGATAAGTCAAAGTCTAATTTCTTAGGAGTCAAATTTAAACGTTGAGCGCAAGCAAGAGAGATAAAAGAATGGGTAGAACCAGGTTCTCGAATAAGGTATAGACTTCACAAAATTTATGATTAACTTACCCGTAATAACCTTGTTCGGGTTCCTCAATAAACGCTCTCACTTAAACTACCGGCTTTGTCTTATGCAGGACATCCTTTGGCATCATTATCCCAAATTGGACTTGACTTCACTACACGACAAAATCTAGCTAGGTGACCTTCTCTTCCAATAATTGAAACACACTTTGGATTTTCACATCGCAATTTGGACGGATGTGTCCCTCCCGTCGCATTTGAAACATACGACCGGTGGTGGTCGTTCTCCTTCCTTAACAACATGTCTTTGGTCTTGATGTCTTTCCATCATTATTGAATCTCCTCTTCTTGAAATGTCCATTATTATTATTTTGGCCATGATTCTCATCGAAGTGGTTACCATTTACGGCATGTTGATTCCTCCACGCTTATTATCATTGCTTGATGGTCGCTATCATTGGTATTATCATTTTGTTGGTTGCTCTCTTTTTGTTGGGTTGACTCATTATCGCTCCAATAATCGAGCCCTATTAACAACATCCCGAATACAAATACGGTTTATGAGAGATAAGATATTGGCGTATCTCGGGTTTCAAACCTCTTAGAAACATTCGCATCATTCTCTCCTCATTATCAACCAAATGGGATGCAAATCGGGACAACTTTCGGCAAACTTTGCTTCGTCTTTGCGACACGATCATGTTGTTTTGCTCGACTTGATGAACTCTACCTCTTTCATGTGACGAATACTTTCGGAAAAGTACTTGTCGTTGAACAATTCTTGGAACTTCTCCCAAGTCATCTTGATCTGGCGGGTTGAGTCGCTTTCTGATTCCCACCGATGAATCTGCCTCTGCTGCATGCAACATAAAGGTGGCAAAGGGAACCTTTTGCTCCTCGGAGCATCCCAAGACATCAAATATCTTGCAGATCTGCTTTATCCACGTCTCCACCTTAAGTGGTTTTGGCTCTCCAAAAAACTCTGGTGGTCCCAGTTCCTTGAACTGCTTAGCGGTGACCGTCCGAGAGTTGTCAGTGTTTCCACCTACATTTTGTACAGGAGCCACTCTTGCCTATTGTTGCATGAATTGCATAAAGTCTCTGAATATTCCATCGTTCATCATTTGGTCAGTGTTGTTGTTTGCATGAGGATTGTCGCCTTCCTGATGCACATTATCCTGATTATTGATCTGTGGAGACTCAATGGTCTCATGTGCTCCATTACTATTCTCAACATTCTCGGATGTCATTTTCAAATACCGCCACAAAATAAGGGTTAATTAACATATCACATATTATCCCTATACTCTGACCGACCAATTAAATACCAAATAAACTTAGGTAGGTCATACTAGCGAAGAATTCCCGTCTCTCCCCTCCTAGTTCTTGTCTCACATCTCAGCCAGGGATCATATCCTAAGCTTTGATACCAACCGTGGCGCCCCCAAAATAGGTATACATCACCTATTCTTGAGTGTTGCCAAATACATGGTACAAAATACAAATACAACTTAATTATACAACAAATGTATAAAATATGACATAACATAATCTAAGAGTTTTAATAAGAATATTGTCATCTAGACAATATCCACACTCAATGGAGTCCTCATTACATTTATTGTCACACTATTTAATGAATAGTGAGGACTACTAATGCTATCATCTGGACCGTCACTCTGTTCCCCGACTAGTCCCGGCTACGTTCTCATTTCTTGAAGAGAACAGTGAAAGAAAGGGTGAGCTCAACTAGCCCAGTAAAATAAATATTATGACTAAGATAATGCAGAATAAATTATCATTAGCCTTCAACAATGTTAAACCGATAAATATAACAAACATCAAGTTTAACTACAACTGGAACAAGCAATCCATTAAAAGAGTCAAGTAGAGAATAAAATCTACTATCTTTTATGATTTAAAAGATTTTTTCATCACTTTTATCGCTGAGACTCAGCTTAATAAATAATCCACATCATCCACCGCACTTCTGACGAGGATATTCATTAGTATCACAACCACAAATTATCCATGCACTACGGGCCGAGGATATTCGTGTATTCATCATGGTCATGATCATGCCAACAAGCATCCATCAATGCACTACGGGCCAATGAGGACTTTTACCACATCATTTGTAACATTACGGTCATGATTATACTTAGATTAATCCTGGTCATAATCATACCAAGTCCATCTATGCACTATATGAGCCACAGATGACTTTCAACATAATATAAACATGAGGATGATGACAATGATATAAGAATTCAATAAAACAAGTTCAAGAATTAATTTATCCGAGAACTAATAACGTCCAAATTATCAACATGATACTTCTTTTTGTAGAGTAAAATTCAAGAATGCTCGAGAAGAATATTTCCATGAAAAGATCTTTGGATGAAGCGAAAATATCAAGGATATTCCACTAATTTCATGGAGTATAGAAGTCAAAACTTTAACCAATTGAGTATAAATAAAAATGGAATAACAAAAGAAATCACCATCATTTCCACATTTTAATGAATGAATCTGAGGATCGCACGCATGACGAGTTATTCCAATATAATAATAAATAACGGAACCGAAGTCATGCGTAAATGTACAAATAATAAAGATATTCCACAAAATAATAAATAATGGAACTAGTCAACGCGGTGCGTAAGCATTGCATGGGATATTCCAACAAAATAATAAATAAAATCGGAACCGAGTCAATTAATGCATTAAACGCATTAAATAATAACGTGATGTTCCAACAGAATAATAAAGAATAGAATAATAACGAAGAATTTCACCATGTATACGGGTACTTCACATAGATAAGTTATTCAACATAATGATAAAGAATGGAACAACAAAAGAATTTCACCATGTATTTCACCAAGTATCTTGATACTTGATGTATTAGAGTTATTCAACATAATGATAAATAATGGAATAACAAGAAGAATTTCACCAAGTATAGGGTAGCACAGTATCTGAGTTATTCAACGAGAATAATAAAGAATGGAATAACGAAGTTCTCTTCATGAATCTGAAAGAAATAATACCCTTACCTTAGAAAAATAATACCCCTTACCTTAGAAGAAAGCTGATATAGGAGTAGTGAAATAAGCGAGAATACTTTTCTTCTTTCTCTCTATAGTTTCTCTCTCTTTTGAGTTTCAAAGTGAATTCATAAGAAATAATGAAGGAATGAGCTTCTATTTATAAGAGAATGGACTAAATAGTAACTAATTCATGATTTACTTTTTATATAATTAGGTCCAGATTGATTTACTTTTAAATAAATATTACGTTCCATATTAATTTACTATATTACAATATTAATAAAAAATATTCTAATAAAATAAAATCTTTTAAATAAAATATAATATATTCTATTTATAGTTATAATAAAACAAATAACTTTATAAAAGTATTACATTTTATATAAAAAAACTTTTCTGTTTTATTACATTAATAATACTAATAAAATAAATATATATATATATAAACTTACGTGACTTCATAAAAAAACTTACCTAAATAGTTTTAACAATATTTATCATCATTATTATAATTCACAATATTAATCGATCGACCGTGTCGTTCCCGAAAAAGAGGGGGCTTTCGAATAAGGATTTCTCCTATTGGCCTTGATTAGGTGACCAAACCTCTCCTTGGCGAACTTTTAGACATCGTTAATATTGCAAATAATAATATTAATAACTCTATCATCTCAATTATTGATTTAATAATATATAAAATATCGACAATAATTAAATCAAATAACGTGAGATCTTATGCAACAATTCTTTCGCAATAATTGAACAAAAGCGAGTGACTTCTCACGTAAGCATCAATAATCAATACAGTATTGCTACTATGCAACCACAGCGTATTCTTTGTACTTTTTTCTACTGAGAGTAGTTCAGCGGTTTTAATAGTAAAACTTACATAGTTAATTTCATAAAAATATTTTTGTTGTTTTCTCAATGATAATTCCATTTGTGGGGTCCACCATTGATTATCTTAATCGTCTGCATTTATATTCCTGTTAAAACGAATATTCCACGACCAATCGAATATTATATAACAACTTGCATACTTTGCAAAATTTATAAATATTACCCAAAACTATAACATTATATCAAATCCACACCATAATTTTGAAAAAAAATATTTCGAGAAATTTAAATCTTTATTCATAAAATTTGGGGTCTCACAAGTAGTTAACCAATCAATCCCTAAAATCACATTAAATGCAAGTATTTTCAAAGAGATAAGATCGACAGGTAATTTGAGGTTACCGATTTGAATCAAACAAGATTTATAAATAGTGGATGTAATTAAGGTTTCTTTCAATGAAGTTTTAACAGATAAGTTAAAGTCTAATTTCTTTGGAGTTAAATTTAAATGTTGAGCGCAAGTAGGAGAAATAAAAGAATGGGTAGAATCGGTATCAAATAAGGTATAGACTTTGCAAGAGTTTATGATTCTTTGACCTTTTCGGGAAGGCCTTTGGTGTCTCCATCCCAACCTGGACTTGACTTCACCGCATTGCTGCAGTAAAATCAAAGCTAGGTGACCTTCTTCCGCATGATTATAACACACTTTGGATTGTTGCGTGCAGTTTGGACTGATGTGTCCCTCCCTTTCGCATTTATAACATACGATCGGTGGTCGTTCTTCCTCCTTAACAACGATTGTTGGAGCTGACGTCTTTTCATCATTATTGAATCTCCTTTTCTTGAAATTTATACTTCATTATCTTGGCCATGATTACCCATAGAAGTGGTTACCATTTCGGCATGTTGACTTTCTCCACATTTTTTGTCACCGCTTCGATGACTTTTACCACTAGTATTATCATTTCTTGTTGTTCTCTCTTGGTTGGGTTGACTCATTATCGTACTCTAATAACTGAGCCCTATTCACAACATCTGAATACAAGCAAAGTTTGTGAGAAATGAGGTATTGACGTATTTCGGGTTTCAAACCTCTTAGAAATAATAGGTTCATACGCTCCTCATTATCTACCAAATGGGATGCAAACCAGGACAACTCGATAAACTTAGCTTCGTACTTCGACACGGTCATATTGTTTTGCTCTAGCTTGATGAACTCCACCTCCTTCATTTGATGGATACTTTTGGGAAAGTACTTGTCGTTGAACAGTTCTTGGAACTTCTCCCAAGACATTTTTAGTGCGGTAGGTTGAGTACGTTTCTGATTCCCACCAATGTCTCGCCTCTCTCACAACAAAAAAGGTGGCAAAGGAACCTTTTGCTCCTCGGAGCATCCCAAGACATCAAATATCTTGGTGATCTGTTTTATCCACGTCTATGCCTTAAGTGGTTCTGGCTTTCCCAAAACATTGGTGGTCCCAGCTCCTTGAACTGTTTAGCGGTGACCATCCGTGAGTTGCCAGTGTTTCCACCTGTATTTTGCACAGAAGTCTCTCTCACCTGATGTTGCATGAATTTTAGAAAGCCTCGGAACATCCCATCATTCATAATTTGGTCGGTGTTGTTGTTTACATGAGGATTGTTGCCTTCATGATGCACATTATCCTGGTTATTGATCTGTGGTGACTCAATAGTCTCCTATGCTCCATTACTTATCTCAAACTTTTTAGATGTCATTTTCAAACATTACAACAAAATAAGGGTTAATTGACATGTCATGTAAGACCCCAACTTTTATGAATAAAATGGATTTTCCTCTATTTATTATTTTGAAATAGTAAGGGGTTGATTCGATTAATGTGGTTAATTATGGGTAAAATACGTAAATATTTTAAATAAGCAAGTGGTTATAAAATATTCATTGTTGTCGGAGAATATTTGTTTGGTCATGAAATATTCTTGTTGTCGGGGAATATTTATACGACGACGCAACCATTTGTCGGCCCCATAACGAAAAATTATCGGATGAAGAAAATGACACGAATGAGTTTTTTTAATAATAACTACATATGATTCTAAGTTAAAACTATTGGAATACCCGATGGTTAAATCTGATACGCTGTGATTGTTGCACGATAACACACGCTATATGCATAAATTATTGATTCTTATGTAAGAAGTCACTACTCGATAATTGTTATAATAATTCTTTATTCAATATTTTATTTTATTGATTCAATAATTTCTACGTTGATATTTTATATTATTAATTCAATAATTGTCCTTTGCACAATATTTCCTATTATCGGATCAATAATTCATATTATTTGAATAATATTATTAGATAGCATTATTGGCAATGTCTAAAGAAGTTCATGCAGAAAAGGGTTTAGTCACCTAATTGCGTGCTAGTAAGGAGAAATTCTTATCGGAAAGCCCCCTTTTTCCTAAGAACGACCTGATTGTCATTATTGTGATTCTGTAATATTATTTATGAATAATTAATTATTGATAAAAATGATAAGAAAATATTTATTTCATGTGGATGTAAATGAAGGAATTAATGCTGAGGTGTTTTATCAGTATTTTATCAGAATCGAGGTGTTAAAAATCATCCGTATGTGGATTTCGGTCATTTTTCGTTGAGAATTTAGAAAACATTTCTTCTACAAAGTTGTAGAGAATTAAATTTCCTATGGAATACACATACGATTTGATTTTTTTATAAAGGGCTATTTATTATGATTTATTGGAGTTCCAGAATAATTGATTTTTGGAGTTATAAATATTTTTTAAAAGAAAAATGTTTTTTTGTGTTGGTGGGCCACACTGATGTGCTGATGAATTTGGTCAAGGGTGGGCATAAAAATTTTGTTTATAAAATATTATTTTATTAAATTTTCTACTTTGACGTTCTAAGTATTTTCCTATAAATAGGGTGCTTAGGTTAGAATTGAAAATCACACCAGAATCTGAAGTTTCTCTCTCTATAATATCGAGCGTATTTTTGTGAGTATTTAAATATTTTGAGTGTTACTATTCAGTGCAAGTTTCCTTCAGCATTATATCCGATATTTCAGCCAGAAGTACTATTCTTTTGAGGTAAATGATGCTATTTTTTTCATAAATGATATTATTTCTTTTAATATCATTATACCGAAATATTGATATAAATTTTATTGTATAATTTTTCCCTTTTTATGTCGGGGTTACTATTCACGTTGACGACACTATTCACGAATAAGGCACTATTCACAGAAAAATTAAATTTTCTTTTCTTTGACCAAGTTCTCTATTATGGTTACTATCTTTTATTGTATCCATGTTTTGATCTTCATTCTTGAATTTTGCTCCACAATTGTTTATTATGGAGTATGTTTGAACTTAGATAAACTAAAGTATTAATCCCTAATCTTTGTCCTTTTATCTCACTGGATTCGTTTCCTTTAAAATATTTTTTATCATCCTCAGTCCTAAATGATGATATAACTGAATATCTTTGTCCTGTAGTGCAAAGATAAATGATTATTTGATGAATATCTTTGGCCTATAGTGCAAAGATGGACAAGTGTTGAGATGAACATGACCAACTGGTGATACAAATGAATATCTTTGGCCCGTAGTGCAAAGATGATTATTTAGTTCAAGATGTATATTGATTGTTGTTACATGAATAAAATTTTGATGAAAGACTTTTAAATCATAGAAGATAGTAGACTTCATTCTCTACTTAACTCTTCTAATGAATTGTTATTTTCGCTGCGAATATTGATCTAAACTTGCAGTTCATTATATTTTATTTGATTTATTGAAGGCTAACGATAATTTGTTTTTTATTATCTGTGTCATAATATTCTTTACTGGGCTAGTTGAGCTCATTATTTTCCTTTTTGTTCCATTTTTATTCTTAGGAAGCAAGAATATAGTGGGAACTAGTCGGGGTATGGAGTGATGGTTCAAGATAGTTGTTTTAGAAGTCCTCACTATTTTGTAAAATAGTGTATCAATAATTGTAATGAGGACTTATTTGAGTTTGGATATTGTCAAGAAGACAATATTTATATTTAAACTCGCAGCATATGTGTTGTCATATTTTGCACGACAATTGTAATAATGAATTTATAGTTGTTTTCTATACCATGAATTTGACGACTCAGAATGGGTTGTGTGGACCTATTTTGGGGGCGCCACATGCCACATATTATCCCTATATTCTGACCGACCAATTAAATAACAAATAAGCTTAGGTAGGTCATACTAGTGAAGGATTTACCCATCTCTCCCCTCCTAGTTCTAGTCTCACATCTCAGCCAGGGATCATATCCCTAAGCTTTGATACCAATTGTGATGCCCCCAAAATAGGTATACATAACCAATTCTGAGTCGCCAAATACATGGTACAAAATACAAATACAAACTTAATTATACAACATGAGCTGAGAGTTTTAACATGAATATTGTCTTCTAGACAATATCCAAACTCAAATGGAATCTTCATTACAATTATTATCACAATATTTTATAAAATAGTGAGGACCGCCAAAGTTTTTGGGAAAATCGAATCCGTCAAATGAAAAGCGTGGGTTAAGTAAATTACCAAGATATTTGATGTCTTGGGATGCGGAGGAATAAAAGGTTCCATTACATACCTTTATGTTTAAAAGTGGTGAAGCGATTCTTTGGTGGGAATCGTGAAGCGTACCTAACTTTGCCGCACTTAATATGTCTTGGGAAGCATTCTGAGAAGCTGTTCAATGACAAGTACTTTCTTGAAAGTATTAAATCGTATGAAGGAGGTAGAGTTTATTAGGCGGAGCGAACAACATGATTGTGTCCCAAAGACGAGTCTAAGTTCATGGGAGTTATCCGTGTTTGCACCTTATTTATTAGAGAATGAGGAGCATTATGGCGCGGATGTTTACGAGAGGTTTGAAACCCAAATTAAGTCGATACCTCATTTATAAAAAATTTCTATATTTCGGATGTTGTGAATAGGGCACAATTATTAGAGTGAGATAATGAGTCTGTTTCAACCGAGGGGACCATAACTGAGGTCGTGCCGGTGGCAACAATCATCAGAGCAATGAAAACCAGTGGGGAGGAAAATATCCGGACAGAAACGGTAACCACTCTGGTGGTAATCGTGGCCATGATAGTAGAAAAAGTGAGTCAGGGGAAGATTTCAAAAAGAGAAGGTACAACAATGACAACGTGAAGACGTCAGCACCAACATCAACTATTTCTAGGGGTGGAGAATGGCCACCAGTCGTATGTTATAAATGCGGGAAAGAGGAACACATTAGCCCAAACTGCCCACAACAATTCAAGGTGTGTTATAACTGTTGAAAAGGTCATATAACTCGAGATTGTCCTAACAAAACCAAGTTCAGCGAGGATGGTGACTCCAAAGGCTGTCCCGGACAAGTCAAAGTCGGTGGTTCCTGGAAGAGCGTTTGTCGTGACTGCCTAAAACACGAGGAACCCGAACGAGGTGATCACGAATAAGCTAATCATAAACTCTTGTGAAGTTTATACCTTATTAGATACCGGTTTTATCCATTCTTTTATCTCTCCTACTTGTGCTCAACGTTTGAACTTGACTCCTGAGAAATTAGACTTTGACTTATCTGTTAAAACTTCGTTAGGAGAAAATTTCATTACATCCACTATTTATAAATCTTGCTTGATTCAAGTTGGGACCATCACATTACCTGTTGATCTCATCTCTTTAAAGATACTTGCATTTGATGTGATTTTAGGGATTGATTGGTTAACTAATCATCATGCTAAAATTGAGTGTTTTTGTAAGATTGTTAGTTTCCATATTCCTAACCAACCTGTTATACGAATTCAAGCAACCAAACCACTAAAGTCATTCAACGTCATATCGAGCCATAAAGCCATTCGTTTATGAAAAAGCGGATGTCAAGCTTTCTTAGCCCATGTCATGGGTTTAAATAAAATATGTCGATTTGAATGGTATTTACATTTGTTAGTGAATTTCGACGTATTTCTAAAGAACTTCCTTTTACCCCTAGGCGTGATATTGAATTTTGTATTAACCTTGAACCCGGTACAAAACTAATTTCCAAACCTCATATCGAATGGCTCCTATTAAACTTCAGGAGTTAAAAACCCAACCACAGGAGTTGTTGGATATTGGTTTCATTCTTCCTAGTACATCTCCTTGGGGTGCTCCTGTTTTAATCGTAAAGAAGAAAGATGGGAGTATGCGACTTTGCATTGACTATCGGGAGTTGAACCATGTCACCATTAAAAATAGGTACCTTACCTTGCATTGATGACTGTTTGACCGGTTTCAAGGTGCTAAATTCTTCTTAAAATTGATCTTAGTTAGGATATCATCGGTTAAAGATTAAAAGCGATGACATTCTAAAGGCGCTTTTAGGACTCGATGCGAGCATTATGAATTCCTTATCATATCTTTTGGATTGACTAATGCTCTACGGCTTTCATGGATATGATGAACCGGTATTCGAGGAATATTTGGATCATTTTATAGTTGTCTTTATTGATGACATGCTCATCTATTCCAAAAGTCGTGAAGATCATGAGCAACACTTGAGGCTGATACTCCAAAAGCTTCGTGAAAACAAGTTATATGCCAA
Organism: Panax quinquefolius; assembly: GCA_020205615.1. Classification (NCBI taxonomy): domain Eukaryota; kingdom Viridiplantae; phylum Streptophyta; class Magnoliopsida; order Apiales; family Araliaceae; genus Panax; species Panax quinquefolius. The sequence continues at coordinate 126,821,222 of CM035152.1, forward strand.
GTTGAAGAAATGTGAGTTCTAGCTTGAAGAAGTTGCATTTCTTGGGCTCTTAGTATCGAAGTATGGAATATTAGTTGACCCGACAAAGGTTGAAGCAATACAATGTTGGGAGCAACCTAAGTCAATAATTGAAGTACAAAGCTTTCTGGGCTTAGCTGGTTATTATCGGAGATTAGTGAAAGGATTTTCTTGAATCGCTACTCCATTAACTTAGCTAACTCGAAAAGATACAAAATTCGAATGAAGCGAGGAATGTGAGAAGAGTTTCCAATAACTCAAGAGGAGACTTATTTCGGCACCTGTTCTAACAGTACCATCAGGTTCGAAGGAATTTATCATTTACAGCGATGCTTCAGGTAAAGGTTTAGCATGTGTTCTCATGCATCATAGGAATGTCATAGTCTATGCCTCACGATAACTTAAAGAATATGATAGGAATTATCCTACTCATGATCTAGAGTTGGCAGCAGTCGTTTTCACATTAAAAATCTGGAGGCACTATCTATATGGGGAGAAAGTGGAGATCTATTCAGATCATAAAAGTCTCAAATATTTCTTCACCCAAAAGGAACTCAATATGCGACAACGACGTTGGCTCGAGCTGCTGAAAGATTACGATCATACCATTCAATACCATCCTGAAAAAGCGACGGACGCGTTGAGTAGAAAGATCATATCTGGAAGGAATGAGTGTGATTACATCAACACAAAGGCCCATTTGTGTGATTTACCAAAGATGATGATAGAGTTCAAGACACCGGGGACCCATGCGATGATGTCAAGTATCACGCGTAGAACCGACTTTAATCGATAAAGTTAAAGCTGCTCAAGCCACATATCTGGGTGATGCGTATGAAGAAGAAAGTACAAGAAGGTGCTATTCTAGAAGCAAGAATCGATGAAGAAGGAATACTTGAGTCAAATCCGGACTTCGTGTTCCTAACGACTACGATTTGAAGTGAAAAATCATGATGGAGGCACACAACACACCATTTGTAATTCATCCTGGAAGTACTAAAATGTATCATGTTCTTCGACATATATTTTAGTGGAGTAATATGAAGAGAGAGATCGTGGAATTTATCTCAAGATGTTTAACTTGTCAACGTGTCAAGGCAGAGCATCAAGTACCAAAAGGTCCATTGCAACCACTTGAGATTCCAGAATGGAAGTGGGAGCACATTAACATGGATTTCGTTACTAGTCTTCTCAAGGTTTCTCAAGGCATAGATGCAATTTGGGTCATTATCGATAGATTAACCAAGTCTGCTCATTTTTTGCCTATACGAGAAAATTATTCCCTTGAACGTCTTGCTCGTATGTACGTGAATGAGATTGTGAGGTTGCATGGTATGCCAGTAGCCATAGTTTCTGATCGAGACCCAAGATTCACTTCACGATTTTGGGTTAGCTTGCAAAAAGCTATGGGCACGGATTTACGATTCAGTTCGGCATCCCATCCTCAAACAGACGGACAATTCGAAAGGACTATTTAAACTCTTGAAGATCTTTTGAGACTTTGTGTTCTAGACTTCAAAGGTAGTTGGGATAAGTACTTACCATTGTTGGGATTCTCCTACAACAACAGTTATCAGGCAAGTATAGGTGTGGCTCCATTCAAAGCATTGTATGGATGAAAGTGTCGCACTCTAGTATGTTGAGATGAGGTGGGTGAAGCAAAATTGTTGGGACCAGAGTTGGTACGTATGACTACAGAAAAGATCCAAATGATCCGACAACGTATACAAATGGCACATGATCGACAAAAGAGTTATGCGGATCTTCATCGAAAGTACGTGGAATTTAATATTGGGGATCATGTATTGTTACATGTTTCTCCATGGAAGGGAGTTACAAGATTCGGGAAGAAAGGTAAGCTCAATCCATAATTTATTGGTCCATTTGAGATTCTTGACCGAGTAGAAAATGTGTCCTATAGATTCGTATTACCTCCAATCATGTCTGGTGTTCATAATGTTTTTCATATATCTGTGCTTCGTAAATATGTGAAAGACCCAAACCACATCATTGAGTTGGAACCAGACGAGATAGCCGGAGATTTAATGTACGAGGAGGTACCTGTCAAGATCTTGGATAGGAAGGAGCATGTCCTACGCATAAAGGTTAATTATACCACAAGTCAATGTTTTGTGGAGGAACCATGCTATTGAGGAAAGACCCAAACCACATCATTGAGTTGGAACCGGATGAGATAGCCAAGATTTAACGTACGAGGAGGTACTGTCAAGATCTTGGATAGGAAGGAGCATATCCATGCACAAAAGGTTATACCACAAGTCGAAGTTTTGTGGAGGAACCATGTATTGAGGAAATGACCTGGGTGTTGGAATCAAAATGAAAGTGAGGTATCCTCACCTTTTCGAAACACCAGGTACGTACATCAATTTCGATGACAAAATTTTCTATATAATTAAATCAGAAATTTTGCATATAAATTTTTATTTATTTATTATTTTCAAGGTGAGAATGCGTGCGAAGATAATGTGTATGAATTTATGTGATAAATATAAAATTTATTTATACATGAATAATTACGAATAATTTTATATAATTTAGAATTATTGATCATTATAAATTATATTCTTATAATAATTAATTTTATAGTAGAAATGTTTTTTATTAATTATTTTCCATGAAAATATGATTATATATTATTTAAATAATATATGAAATGATTATAAATTATTATAATAATTATTTTATTCTATTATATGAATTTATTTTAGATTAGTTAAGTTAACTATTTTAACTTAATTAATAATGTTATTTATGTAAGATAAATCGGATATGGAATTCAAACCCTAATTTGGATTTTGATCAAGGAATGAGAATATTAATATAATATTAATTATTTTTCAATGCTATAAATATGTACTGTATGTGTGTAATGTTAATGTGTGGAACAATTTTTATGCAACATGACTAAAACCATAATATTACTAGGATAAACCCTATTTTAAAACTCAAACCAGAGTTTACGATTGATAAAAAATTGTGTTAAGGTGATTAATAGCAAGTGTTAGAATTATAATTGTTAATTAGGGAAACCCTAATTTTTGAAAACCCTAATTACAAAACTAGAAACCCTAATTTGCTAAATAGGAACCTTAATCGCTAATTAAGCAAGCTTAATGTTAATTAGTGAATATTTAAATCTAATTTCAAGTCTAATGTAATTAGAAACCTAATCTAATTAAGGAAACCCTAATTACAAATTTTAAGAAACTAAATTTTTGTACAAACCCTAATTAGAAAATCCTACAAAATTTTGTGCCAAATCTTAGGGTTAAACCCTAAGGGTTAGCCAATATGACAAGAATGCTCTTAAAATCACAAGTTAATTGTCCATAATACCCTTTTGTATTCTTTATTAAGCTTGCTTGCAAATCCTACCAAATCTAGGAGTTGGTGACCAACATATTTGACATTGTGACTTAAAGAAACTTGATGAAATCGGGTTCATGTATCGATACATATAAATATAACATAATATATATAGCTTCAAGAGAGAGAGAAATTACTTATTAAGCTCATTTGATCACCACACTCATCCAAGACCCTCTCTCTCTCTAACCTAAGAAATATAGTAGTATATCAGCTCCCAAATCAAGCCCCACAAATTCCACTAACAAATCAGAAGCCCAAATACAAGATAAATCAAAGTGACGTATAAAATCTAACCTTAGAAATCTAATCCTTAATGATATGTTAGATGTTAGATTTTTATGTTAAAACATGTTATATGTAGTAGATATTGATGATCTGGGTTGGTATCTTGTAGATCCAGAACATCTAAGTGCTCAAAATTGATGATTTTCAAAATTTGGAAAAAATTTAAAAGTGAATTACGACAACAAATGTAGGACCTATAAAATTTTAATCTGTTATGTGTTTTTGTTGTTTAAATGTTTGAACGTGTAGTATGTTATGTGAGCTTTGATCTGGAACTTGAATCAACTCCAGATCATGCACATATTTTATGTTATTGATGGTCAAAAATCGTTGACCGGCCATGACCATATGAAATCTGGGTAACCCAGAAAATCTTTATCCTTGTCTGACATGATTTTGCAAAGCATGAATCTGTCATTTGTTTATGTTGTTATATTTAAGTTGTTGTATGTTATGTGTACTATGAATACATGCCTTTAGATCCCTTAAAACTCAAATATACTGAACGTAATGGATGGTCAAACTAAGTTGATCGATCTGCCTGAAGAACAATCTGGAGAATCCAGATTGTTCATGAGCACGTACCTGACAGCCTCTGACATGACATTTGAAGGCTTCGATCTCTCTATGATGTTGTTGTTTGGCCATGATCTGAGTTAGTGTATGTAGTATTACTTAAATACTATAATCTTGATACCATTACAAGTCCTGTATGCAACTGGAACATAGATCTAGATTTGGTCAAACATATCACTCTTGTGACTGACATGGGTTTGTGGGCAAACTCAAGAACAGCCCAAGAACAACTATAGCGACAGTTAATTTCTGAAAATAATTATTTTATTAAATAAATAGAAAAAAAAAGTTTTTAATTATTAAAAATACAAAATAAATTACTAAAAATTATTTTAAAGCCTAAAAATTAGTTTTTAAAAATTTTGAAAATATTTCATAAATATTTAATATTTTTGGAATATTAATGGTAATTAATTTAATTAGTTATTATATTAAATAAATTATTTAAAAATGATTTTAATACTTGAAAAAATTATTTACAATTATATTATGGTATAAGAAAATATTTTAAGTTATTTTTAATGACTTTTAATATTTTGTGATGAATTTTATTAATAAATTAATATTAATGATAACTAAGTTATTTAATAAATATATTAAATAAATTATGAAAAATAGAATTAATAATTTAAAAATTATATAAAAATGATTTAAAGGTTATAAAAATATTTTAAGTTATAAAATATAACTTTTGATATTTTGTCATGAAAAATATTAATTTTTTAATATTAATGATATTAGATTTCTTTAATAATTATATTAAATAAATTAGGTTAAAAATGATTTTAATATTATAAAAAATCATTTTAAATGAAACTAAGGTGTTTAAAATATTTTATAAAATATAACTTTCAATATTTAAAGGTAAAATTCATTAATTATTTAATATTAAATGATATTTGATTTATTTAATAATTATATTAAATAAATAGTTTAAAATGGCTTATTTATTTAAAAATCATTTAAAAAGGATACAAATGAATTAAAAATATTTTAAGTTATAATTAATGACTTTTACTATTTAGGTAAATAGAGCATTAAAATTTAAGTATTAATGATAATTATTTAAAATGATTTTAAATATTTGAAAAATCATTTAAGGAATGATAGTAATACTTTAAAAATATTTTAAGTTATTATAAATAACTTTAATATTTTGGCAATGGTTTTATTAATAGTTTAATATTAATTAAATATTAAAGATAATAGAATTATTTAATATTTAAATCATTTAATAATGATTCGGTGTTTGAAAATTTATGATAAATTATAATAATTATTTAAAATTATTATAAGTCTATGAAAAATCATTATTTGATATTTACATCTATTGAACTACGGTATAAAGTCTTAGACTGGTTAATTATTGATAAAGATGTGTTGACGCCTTAAGACGTATTTGAAATTGATCTGAACTTAGATAACTGGACTAGATACGTGTTTGTTTGTGATCCATGATGATATAGTTATGTGACAATGTGATTAGGTTATGTCTTTGTTGCAATGAGTGCGTTATTATGTGTGACGATATAATATTCTAATCGAGGGAATGATCTTATTAATGATAGGTTGCTATATAAAAGATAAAACTAAGTTACGTAATTGTAAGCAGCAGACCAGGCAAGTATCCTACCTTTGTATTTACTTTATGTAATGGATATAAGTAAGAAAGTTTCAGAATTATATTATCATTGTTCCAGAATAATAACTCTATTGTTATCGATTATGTATCCGATCATTATTTATCAGTACAATATTATTGTATAATTTATATATTTATTTTGTTCGTTAATTTCTAAATATGGTTATAAAAGTGTCCTCACTTGGATAATCATTATATTTAATCATATGTTAATACACACCTATCGATCTCTAATATGTATATATTAATTAAAAGTCGTCTAAGCTATTTGACCCAGCTAGACACATATTTAGAAATATCATTGAACATGATAAAACTTTACTGTATCCAATCAAATTGCTTTGGTTTGGATTCCCGACTAAAATATGAACATCCCGAATATGGGAAAACTTTTATGCCTGCAAGGCGAAAGAAGATGAACGATAATATCGTTCTTGCATGTAGTATTGATAAATCGGGAGGCACGTGGGATGTATACCCTACGCTGCCAGTAAGTTATAACGGTTTTGCGGATGAAGTTACGCTAAACCTTATCAAAATTAAAAATAATATTCATAGTACGTCGACTAATCTCCGATTATAGTCGATCGTAGTTTCAAAAATTTAATATAGAATAAATATATTGTTATTATTGGTTCAAACTTACTTCCATGACTATTGATTAGTTGTAGAAGTGTAAATCTGAAAGAACACATTTACTTCTTCGACTAATATTTATAATTCTTTATTAATTGTTGGGCACTCAAATGCTCATCCTTGCTTAATTTACATGTTTTCATTAAGTTTGAACAACCCGAAAGGTTGATCGAGAACAAGGGAAAAGGAAAGCAAAGCAGAATAAGTGTTATAGTATTACATGTAATATTATGACTTTATTAAAATAATGATAATTTATTATTATCATGTATTGTAATGAATGTAGTAAATGTTGCGTACTTGGGATTAGACTCTGATAATTGTAAGTTAAGTTTTATATTCATATTATTGTTATTATTAATAGTATTATTTCCGCTCATAGAAATGATATCGTAAAAAGCACTTGGATTTTAGGGTTTCAAGTACCTAAATTTGGGGCATTACATCATGGTATCAAAGCTTTAGAGTTAGAAACCTTAGGTGGGATAGACCTTAGGCTATAATGTGAGATCCCGAATTTTATGAAATAAAAGTATTCAATTTTTCTATTTTGGTAAATAGATAAATTGATAAAAGTTTAAAGTTAAGGGTGATATTTAAAATTTTTCAAAGTAAGAAAGTTGTCATAAAATAATCGGTGATAAAAGTACAGTAATACGCGTGGTTGCATAGTAGTACACGGTATTGATTATTCATACTTATGTGAGAAGTCACTCAGTTATACTCAATTATTGGTACAATAATTTCTGCATCATATCTCTCATATTATTGATTCAATTATTGTCACAATATCATCTACATAATATTTTCTATATTATTAAATCATTAATTGAGACGATAAAGTTATTCATATTATTATTTGCAATATTGACAATGTCTAGAAGTTACATCGAGGAGAGGTGTGGTCACCAATAATTGCGGCGCCAATAAGGAGAAATCCTTATCGAAAGCCCCTCTTTCCTAGGAGCGACATGGTTGTTAAATATTGTGAGTTATAATATTAATGATGAATGTTATTAAAAATCGAATTTGAGTTAGGAGTTGAATTTAGAGATCTTGGACGTGATATTTGAGTCCTCAACGATGAAATTAGTAGTAATAGACTATAAACACAAAATTTATCGGGGTTGACTTTTGGTGAAAAAATCGATAGTTGAATTTTTTGAAAAAGTCAAACTTTGAAATTTCAAAATTAAAATTTTTGAGAAAAATATTTCCATTGTGTTGGGATTATTAGTGTTAGTGGAAATTGACATTTATTTCGATATTAATTGATGTCTAGAAGTTATACTGACTAGTCGGGTAATTAATCGGATAAATGAGTAATTAATTGCTATTAATTCACATGATTATACCTATTTGTTCACATGTGTGTACTATTGATTCACATTCTTATTCTATTAGGGGAGTTGGTGTAAGATCGATAATACTTGCATGACTAAGTTAAAAATGGAGGTATAGGTGGAGGTACTATACTTTGTAATTAAGTATTTTCACATGATTATAACTATTGATTCACATGATTGAACTACTGATTCACATTATTTACTATTAGGGGAGGTGGTGAAAGTTTGATAATACTTGCAGGACAAAATTAAAAATGATAAAAAAGAGGGAGGTATTATACTATAATATTTTGAGCCCCAAAACGTGCAATTATCGAAACTATATTTTCCTATAAATAGAAGCTCATTCTTTGTTCATTTCTCACCAATTCACTAAAGCTATAGAGCAATTATTATTGAGAGAAATTATAGAGAGAAAGAAGAAGAGAAGTGCCACTACCTCATTTATTCCGATTATCTAGTTTTCTTACGAGGTAAGGGTATTATTCTTTCATTATTCATGAAGAGAGTTATTTTCTTTCAATACTTGTAAGGGTTGTTATTTCATTCTTTATTATTATGTTGAAATAACTTGTCTGTCACAATCCGCATACATGGTGAAATTCTTTGATTATTCCATTCTTTATTATTACATTGGAATAACTTTTCATGCATCGCGCGGTCTATCGTATGCACGGTGATTTACATTGTTATTCCATTCTTTATTATTCTATTGGAATAACTTTGTCTATGTGGATTACCACATGCATGGTGAATGATCCTTCATTATTCATTCTTTATTAAATTGTGGAAATGATATGTACACGTGGATTACTGCGTGGCGGTGAAAATCCATTTGTAGTTTCGTATATTCTATTATACTCGTATGAGATATCATTTCTTTTGTACTCGTCATGGAATATCATTTTCTTTGGTATTTTTCTTTTACGAGTTACTATTCACGGGTTACTATTCACCCGATTACTATTCACTCTAGTATTATTCACTCGGGTATTCGAGGCACTTTTTGTGTCAGAGTACTATTCACGAGTAACTATTCACGGGTTACTATTCACCCGATTACTATTCACTCTAGTATCATGCACTCGGGTATTTGAGGCACTTTTCATGTCGAGGTACTATTCACCCAAAAAATATATTTCTTTTCTGTCCAAATTATTTTTGGTACATGAATATTATTCTTGAATTTTACTCCACAAAGTAGTATCATGTTGACAATTTGGACGTTATTGATTTTTGGATAAATTAAATTATAAATCTTTAAAATTTATCATTAAACTTGTTTTATTGAATAATTATGTCATTGTCATCATCGTCGTGCTTATATTGTGATTAAAGTCATCTTTGGCTTACATGCATAGATGAACTGTTGATTATTGGTTATCTGATTTGTATATCTACGGTTTTACGTGCAAAAGATGGACGGTGTATGACATGATCATAACCATTTGGTGATAATAACGAATATCCTTGGCGTGTAGTGCATGGATAATTCAATGATATGATTGGCGGGATCGTGACCATTAGTTAACGAGTTGAATGTCTTTGGTAGTAGTGCACTAACATACTGATTGATTGGTATGATCATGACCATTGGTTTTATAGTTGAATATCTTTGGCCCGTAGTGCAAAGGTAGACAACTGATTGGTATGATCATTGTTATTACATTTGAATATCTTTAGCCTTTGGGGTAAGGATATTGAGTAAACGTTTTATTAAGCCTTTGTGGCAAAAAGAAACTGTTGATTTACATGATTATAAAAATGAATTGTGGATTTAATTATAATCTTTGGTGGTTCATGTGAAGACATGTGATGATAGTTCTTTTTGTCTTGGGTATGACAAAGAACTGTTGATGAGTATTACATGAATGAAATATTAACGATGGACTTTTAATCTAGAGGAGATAGTTGACATTATGTTCTACTTGACTCTTCTAATGGATTGCTTATTCCGCTGCAGTTAAACTTGATGTTTATTGTATTTTATCAGTTTAACACTATTGAAGGCTAAGGATAATTTATTACGCATTATCTTAGTCATAATATTTCTTCTTGGGCTACATTGAGCTCACCTTTTCTTTCACTTTATTCTCTTGGAAAAATGAGAATATAGTTGGGACGAGTCGGGGAATGGATTGACTGATGCGAGATGGTGGCTATAGTAGTCCTCACTATTTTATAAAATAGTATGATAATAATTGTAATGAGGACTCCATTGAGAGTGGATATTGTCTAGAAGGAAATATTAGTTGTTTAAACTCTCAATATGTTTTGTAAGTATTTTGCCTGACGATTGCATTAATTAAGTTGTATTAGAGTTACATAGTGTGATATCATGAACCCAAGATGGGTGATGTATACCTATTTTGGGGCGTCACGATTAGTATCAAAGCTTAGGGATATGATCCACCGGTGAGATGTGAGACAAGAACTAGGAGGGGAGAGTCAGGTAATTCCTTCGCTAGTATGACCTACCTAAGTTACTTGTTATTTAATTGGTCGGTCAGAATATAGGGATAATATGTGGTGAAAGTAATATGCACACAAGCCAATCATGTTTGATGATAAAGCATATACTTTGTAACAATCTTATTCATTTATTAATAAAAAGTATTAATTTATTAAAGGCTTTTAATTATCTACATGATCTTTGTTTTATAATATGTGATAAACCCATAGTTTTAAGCAATGCTTTTAGAATAATGATGATGATCATTCTAATGAGATCTAAATTCTTAGAAAGCTTAAAACTAAAATAGTTCCCAATCATTGGATTACTAAATTAGGGATTAGTGAATCCGGATAGATTAATACATCGTTAACTTGCTTTCATTGGATGAGGATGATTGATCTCATGATCATTTGTGTGGAGACACTAAAGCAAGTATGTAGGTGCTTATTAGAGAATAAGTTCACTTTGAATGTGGCTCAGCTAAGGAATACCTAATGGAGTTTTACTTGCTGTCAATAGGAATTCTGTAGTGATAGTAGTACAAGTGATCCTGAGACTTGAGATCATCATAGTATCTTGTGTATGATGAGTTATACTTTGACTTATTCCTTAAGACCCTTAGGGTATATCAAAGGGTATGCTTGGGTATAATAAGTTGTGCATGGAGATAATGTATGATCAATAAATAATCTACCGCTTCTATTAAAAGAAGAGAAATGTCCTATGTGATTCGATAAATGACAACCCATGAGTCCTTGGCTGGCGAAAATGAAATTAGAAAGGAGTTTCTAATTTGCATTATTTGAGTTGTGCGTTTAAGGATCGAAATACATATAATTAAATAAAATAAGACTTGACAAGAATTCCATGTCTTATATTTAATTGGGACATTGTATGGTGGAAGGATTGAATTATTAACTATTTACTCAAAGGTTCTTTTATGATTAATGTTGAAATCTATATTATCTGGAAAGTCGTTGATGCTTGAGGAGAGGCTTATCCTATTGTAGAATAAATATTATTTATTTAAATAAATTAATTATTTAATTTATTTATTTAAATAAGATTAGAATTATTCTAATTGATTTATTCACAACCGATTTAATATGGAGAACCTAAAGGGTCACACCATAAAAGGAAGAATAATTATTTAAGAAGTTAATGGCATAATCGTAATAATATATTAAGTATATTTAATTTAATCTATGGTGATAGAATAAATTAAATAGCTTAATATTTATTATTTAATATTTTAGAAATATTAAATATAAGTTAATAAGAGGAGTCTTATTAATATTATTACAATTATTATTATTTTAATTTCTAAAAGAGTTTAGGAATTAATTTAATATAAGTACTCTCATTTATTCCTAATAGGATTAGGAGGAAAATTAATTAAAGGAGTTTAATTAATTATCCCTAATAAGATTAGGGAGCCAATTTAATTAAAAGGGTTTAATTAAATAATACCTTATTTTAAATAGGGGTTACTTGATATCTTTATAAGAGAGTCTTATATCGGATATCGAGGCAATGTAATAATTCCAATTGGTTTGGAGAATACGTTCTTTTCTAGAGATAGAAAACTAGGGTTTGAGCCAAATACCCATCTTCTTAAATCCTTCTTCTTCCTTGGTGGATCACCTCTGAGGCCCAAACACTTGGGTGGCTAACGTTGATCAAAGGAAGGAACCAAACCCGGTGGATTCAAGTTGAGCGAAAGGATTTGGAGGTGAACTTGTGCACGAGGAAGCTCGATCTTCAAGGGTATGATTTTATTCTTTATCTTTTCGTTTAATTAATAATTGTGCATAAAGGGTGATCCGGGTTTATGGTTTGTAAAATTTTAAAACTCGATTTTACACGTTTAGCATTATTTTTGCAATTTGATTGCGTTCTTGAATATTACAAACCCTAACAGTGGCATCAGAGCCAAACCTTTATGCGAATTATTAATTGTTTTAATTTGATATGCATATTGATATGTGTTTAGAACAATTTAATTGGGCATAATTTGTTTGTATAAAATTTAAAAGAAAAAAAAAACGAACGCTTTTTTTTTTAATTGGTAATGCCGACTTTTTGCTTCCGTCATTCCCATAATTTGCTAACTCACGGAAAAAGGATTCTGATTCGCGTGGGTTACTGGTAATGTAATATGATCAATTTTTGAAATTGGATGTTTCATGATTACACACATCTTCGTGGTGGCCCAGTACACCGAAATCAAAGTGTTAACATGATCAAGTTTTTTGAAATTTATTGCATGATTACTTTATTGGTAGCATGATTACTAATATGTATATATGTAATAGTTTACAGGTTAATTCATTTGTGGGATTTCCATGATTCGAATATATGTAATATTGTTCAATTTCCATGATTCAAGTTTACAGGTTATAAATAATAAAAGGATGCACGGTTTTTATATAATATATATATATATATATATATATATATATTAGTTATTATATTATATATATATATATAATTATTGTTGTATATATATATATATATATATATATATATTATTCTTAATTATTTTATAATTAAAATAAAATGTTTATTTTAATTTTAAAATAAAAGTTTATTTTAATATTAAAATATAAAGTTTATTTTAATTTTAAAATTAAATTTAATGCTAACTAATTAGAGTTGGAATTGGATTCCATGATAACTAATTGGAGTTGAAATTGGATTCCATCTTTCCTTAAATAAAGGAGTTTATTTAGATATGAAATAAGATTTCATATTATTCAAAATAAAAGAGTTTATTTGTGAATAGGAAAGAGAATCCATGTTTCCTTAAATAAAGGAGTTTATTTAGATATGAAATAAGATTTCATATTATTCAAAATAAAAGAGTTTATTTGTGAATAGGAAAGAGAATCCATGTTTCCTTAAATAAAGGAGTTTATTTAGATATGAAATAAGATTTCATATTATTCAAAATAAAGGAGTTTATTTGTGAATAGAAAGAAAATCCGTGTTTTCTTTAATAATTTTTTTATATGGAATTAGATTCCATAATTAATTAAAATAAAGGAGTTTATTTTGATTAAAATAAAATAGTTTATTTTATTCAAAATTAGATAAATTAAAATAAAATAGTTTTATTTTTGATTTAAATTTGGATTAAAATAAAGGAGTTTATTTTGATTCAAAAATAGATTTTATACTAACTAAATTTGCCCATTAAATGATATCAATATATATATTAAATGTTTATTATTCATAAGATGAATGTTATTTATTGATGTATATGATGATGTGTATGATAATAAATGGGATTAATTATGGATTATTGACGATGTGATTGGATTTTATTTTAGTTGGATGCATGAATGTATGGGTTTTATTAAATGGGGTCTGCGTACCTCGTCTTCTCTAATTTTTTCTTAATATAAATTCTATCTCCCTCCTATGTACTTCCCCTTGACTACTGATCAAGGTTTCTATTTATTTTAAATAGTTTTGTAATAGGAATAGTTAGAATTAATTTTGAAGAATTGGAGATCAAGGAACAAGGAGCGCTTGAAGACCCGTTTGTAATGGAGCCCAGGTTTAAATGTAATAGTTATATTTAAATATTATTTCTTGCACCCCTAGGGTTTGACCTTTTGGTTCACTTGGTGGCTCTAGTGAACCAAACTAGAATAAAAGTCCATAATCAATCCGGGTAGAATATAGTATTCTATATGTGCACGCTTATACTATATATATTATATATTATGCAAACATGCTTAGCATGTTAATTAATATAATGACATATTTTATATATATATATGCATACAGCGCTAAAACAAGATGAGACAAATTAATAACAAACCCTTCAATTTTTATATTAAGTCCTAAGCGTTCAAAGATATTTGGAATATCGAAAGTAAGCCTTCTAGCATGATAAAATTAATAGAGTATTAAATATTTAATATGAGTTTGTTGTGTCACCACAAGGCAAGTATTAAGTATTTAAGATGTTAATTTATCACATTTGATGCTTATAAAGAAAATTGAACAATATTATTTTGTTGTGTCACCACAAGGATGATATTTTCTTTTTTTGAATATATGGAGTGCTAGAGTCGGGACTTAAGTTGGATAATTTTGATTCGGATGTGCCACCACTTGATCAAAATAATCTAAGAGGCAAAAGAAAAGGAGTTACATAGTTGATGTAATTGACAAAAGTTGTCTACCTATTTATTTATATATAGTTTGTTGTGTCACCACAAGGCTATATACATTTGAAATGGGATCCTTATTCTCACTAGCAAATCTTTAATTAGATTTTCTTAAAACTATATAAGTGAGGTAATATAGTTTGAAGAAAATAGTGGGAGATACCAATTTAAAACAAGACCAAATTTATTTTGGTAATTAATAAAAGAATGTATGTTAAAATGTTGTTAATTATAAATTCATTTACAAAATTTTACAATCTCTAAAATTACTATCAACTGCGAAACATATTAAATGCTAAATTAACGGGCCAAGATTAAGCGGATTGGTTAGGGAATTTGAGAATAGTTCTCATAAATGAAAAAGTTATCTTATGTCCTTAATACGCCTATCCTCGCAATGGTTAGCGAATAATGCCTCGAGAGAAAAGATTGCTACTTTTAGAAAGTGGCAAGATGATGCACATTAGCTCAATGCATCATGCTTTCATCCACGAAGTAACGAGCTTTAAGCGTCGAGATGAAACTATGGATGCTCTTACTATATTCCCGCACATCAAGTAGTTGATGGTGAGGAAAGTAGGGTGATAGATATCGATATCTAAGGAGCTCTTCCGATCTAGAATGGCCAATGGCACTATAAATGATGCATAAAAAGTTCTTAACATAATCAATTTGATTGATCAATTAGACAACTAGTTTTGTCATGGATGGAGAGTTGAGCCAAGATTTGATCTTGCACTCACTCCGGACTCTTTTCACAATTGTTGTGAATTTTTCATATAAATAAGCTAGATATCGACTTCGTTGATTTGCTTAACATGTTGAAAAATGATGAGTCACTTTCGAACCAAGAAAGACCATATCTTCTTTGGTAGGGGCAAAGGATCTTACGAAAAGAAGAATGATTCAAAGAAGGTAAGCAGAAGGCGTAAACAAAGGATAATAAGAACAAAACTGATATGGATAGCAAGGAGTTTGCTTCCTTCGCAATAAGCTTGGACCTTTGGAAAGAAACTCTGCGAGAAGCATCTTGAGAGGCTAACCAAAGAAGCTTAGTGAAGTTTTGGTTACAATACGATTTTATTCATGATTTAAAATAAATTTTATTTAAGTCAAGGTTCTACTTGGGTATTGGATACCGACTTTGGTTATCATAAATATAGATTTATGAAGGACCAAGCGTAAGTAGAAAGCTAAACAAATATAAGTAATCCTATGTGTGGGAAATGAAGTAAAGGTTGTTAGGTTTGTAATATTATAACGATCAAATTGCATAAAAATGCTAAAGCGTGTAAAATCGAGTTTAAAATTTACAAACCATATACGGGATCACCCTTTATGCACAATTATTAATTAAGCGAAGAATAAGAAATTATGAAATCATACCCTTGTAAAACGAGCTTCCTCGTGCAGTTCACCTCCTACTTCTCCATGATCTCCTTGAATCCATAGGGTTTGGTTCCTTCCTTTGATCAACGTCGGCCACCCATACGTTTGGCCTCTGGAGGTGATCCACCAAGGAAGAAGAAAATTCAAGAAGAAGGGTGGTTGGCTAAACCCTAGTTTTCTATCTACATAGAAAAGGTGTCTCTCCAACAATTGGAATTTTGTCGTATGTTGAAAAAGTCAACAACCCATGTCACCCATAATAAGACTCCTCTTATTTATAGATGTAGGCAACCCACCTTAACAATTAAGGAATTGGGTTTTATTTAATTAATTAAATTCTTTTAATTAATTAAGCTCCCCTAATCTTATTAGGGATAATTAATTAAACTCCTTTAATTAATTTTCCTTCCTAATTCAATTAGAAATAAATGAGAGTACTAATATTAAATTAATTCCTAAACTCTTTTAGAAATTAAAATAATAATAATTGTAATAATATTAATAAGACTCCTCTTATTAATTTATATTTAATATTTCTAAAATATTAAATAATAAATATTAAGCTATTTAATTTATTCTATCACCATAGATTAAATTAAATATCGTAACTATATTATTACGATTATGCCATTAACTTCTTAAATAATTATTCTTCCTTTTATGGTGTGACCCTTTAGGTTCTCCATATTAAACCTGGTTGTGAATAAATCAATTAGAACAATTCTAATCTTATTTAAATAAATAAATTAAACAATTAATTTATTTAAATAATATTTATTCTACAATAGGGATAAGCCTCCCTAGCGATCAACGACTTTCCGAGATAATATAGATTTCAACATTAATCATAAAAGAACCTTTGAGTAAATAGTTACTGATACAATTCAATCCTTCCACCATACATGTCCCAATTAAATATAAAACATGGAATTACTGTCAAGTCTTATTTTATTTAATTATATGTATTTACGACTCTTAAATGCAATGAACTCCAAATAATGCAAATTAGAAACTCCTTTCTAATTTCATTCTGCCTTAACCCAAGGACTCTTTGGGTTGTCATTTATCGAATCACATAGGACATTTCTTCTTTTTATTAAAGTGGTAGATTCTTTATTGATCATACATTATCTCCATGTACAACTTATTATACCCAAGCATACCCTTTGATATACCCTAAGGGTCTTAAGGAATAAGTCAAAGTATAACTCATCATACACAAGATACTATGATGATCTCAAGTCCAAGGATTACTTGTACTACTATCACTACAGGAATTCCTATTGACAGAAAAATAAAACTCCATTAGGTATTCCTTAGCGAGCCACGTTCAGTGAACTTATTCTCTAATAAGCACCTACATACTTGCTTTAGTGTCTCCACACAAATGATCATGAGATCAATCATCCTCATCCAATGAGCAAGCAACGTATATACCAATCTATCCGGATTCACTAATCCCCAATTTAGTAATCCAACGATTGGGAACTATTTTAGTTTTAAGCTTTCTAAGAATTTAGATCTCATTAGAATGATCATCATCATTATTCTAAAAGCATTGCTTAAAACTATGGGTTTATCACATATTATAAAAACAAAGATCATGTAGATAATTAAAAGCCTTTAATAAATTAATACTTTTTATTAATAAATGAATAAGATTGTTACAAAGTATATGCTTTATCATCAAACATGATTGGCTTGTGTACATACTACTTTCAAAGGTTACATATTAGCCATAGAAACTTATAGTTTAGCAATGCCTACGGGCAAATCTATTAAGTCAATAAGTTGTTATTGTATTCCAGTTCTTGTTAAAAATATTATTTCCATTTTATTGTTGGACAATGAAATCTTTGGTATTATAATTAAGAACAATTGTTGTTCTATTTATAATTATAATGTTTTGTATAGAATCCGAATATTACTTAATGGATTTTGTATACTTGACTTACGTAAAAATATATTTTACAAATTGAACAAACTAGTATAAGAAAAGGAGATGATCATTCAAAGAGTTGAATGTGTGTATTTGCAAAAAATACAAGTGTGAATTATTTGAAAGGTTCAAAAATTCAAAAAGTGAAACAAATTGACAAAGTATTAAGATTCTTTGATTAGACCAAGGAATAAATACTTGTGCAATAAGTTTCTAGATCATCTCAAATGGTTTTCTCATAATGGACACATCCTGATACGCAATAATTGATTGATGTATCTGAATGAAAAATCGTACCTTGTTGGACATGGTGCGGTCCATAATGATTTTACCGACATTCCAAAGATCCTTCGGGATAATGTCCTAGAAATGGTCGTGATATCTACGAAAAAATGATAACCTCAAAATCCGGCTCCAAGACTCCATAAAATTTATGGACAGGGAGGATTCCTAATCTTAAGTATGTTAAGATAAGGGGTTCCAACTTATGTGGAAAAGTTTCAAAAGGATAAGCTTGGGACAAGATTTGACAAGTGTCGATTTGTGGGACATCCTAAAGTAAGTTTAGGGTATATGTTCTATAATTCTACTTAGCAAAAGGTGTTTGTTAGAAACACGCTTCCTTCTAAGATAAAGGTGTTTATCAATGAAGGGGCTGAGTGGGAGGATAATAGATCTTGAAGAGTTCAAGAACCACAAAACACTATAAGTCAAATAAGAGGAACTTCAGAGATAGACCTATTGTACCACAAATCTAATAAGTAAATCAAAATAGTCTTCAAGATACCTAGGAGGTATGGATTCATCATGGATGATGATGATGAGGTACGCATCATAGAAGATGATGATCCAGAGTTACATACGATGAGGTAAGAGTTCTAGTGTGTACAAAAGGGTCAGTGGGAGCGTCTTGAAATTTCTAATATTATATATTGATATACTACGGATAAGGAATGACATACCAATGCTACAATCAGTAAAGATAAAGTTGTCTAAACAATCCTCCATGAATGATTTGGGAAGAGTATCAAAATTGGGGATATAAATCTATATAGATAGATTTAAGAGGATGCTCGACTTAACCCAAGGAATGTATATTCATTTGATGCTAAAGTCGTTTAGCATGGCAAACTCTAAGAGATGTCTCATGTCGATGAGCTATGGAGTGTATCTCTCTTAATAGTCCCCACAGACTCCTGAAAAGAGAGGTCGCATGAGTGACAATCATGTATGCAATGAAATGTACGAGACCTGATGTTGATCAGTCATATTATGGAGAAGTTCACTATGAGTCAGTGAAAAACATCTTAAAGTGCTTGGCCGGCACTAAGGATGTGATCATATTCATGGTGGGTCTAAATTAAAACTAGAGGGCTTAACAGACTCAAGTTTTTCAGACAGACCAAGATAACAGAAAAATCCACTTTAAGGTAAAGCGTTATTTTGAACAGTGGTGCAGTGAATTGGAAAGGTTCCAAACAAAGAAAGAGTTCTTTGGTTTAGTGATAAAGACAAAGTATATAGCTATAAATGAAGTACGTAAGTTGATTGTTTGGATTAAAAGTTCATTACGTAACTAGGAATAGTTTCTAAGTCTCATCTTGGATCTAAACATGTGTTATGGCACTTTCATTTGATTATTAGAATCATTGAAAGATGGGAAATCACTATAGAGATAGTGGACTCTCATGAACAACATTACATATCCATTAACTAAAGCTTATCCAACGCAAGGATAATCGTCACTTAGAGAAGAAGAGTATGAGATACCATTACGATTGGCTTTAGTGCAAGTGGGAGATTGAAAGTAATATGCACACAAGCGATCATGTTTGATGATAAAGCATATACTTTGTAACAATCTTATTCATTTATTAATAAAAAGTATTAATTTATTAAAGGCTTTTAATTATCTACATGATCTTTGTTTTATAATATGTGATAAAACCATAGTTTTAAGAAATGCTTTTAGAATAATGATGATGATCATTCTAATGAGATCTAAATTCTTAGAAAGCTTAAAACTAAAATAGTTCCCAATCATTGGATTACTAAATTGGGGATTAGTGAATCCGGATAGATTGGTACATACATTGCTTGCTTTCGTTGGATGAGGATGATTGATATCATGATCATTTGTGTGGAGACACTAAAGCAAGTATGTAGGTGCTTATTAGAGAATAAGTTCACTGAATGTGGCTCGCTAAGGAATACCTAATGGAGTTTTACTTGCCTGTCAATAGGAATTCCTGTAGTGATAGTAATCTAAGTGATCCTTGGACTTGAGATCATCATAGTATCTTGTGTATGATGAGTTATACTTTGACTTATTCCTTAAGACCTTTAGGGTATATCAAAGGGTATGCTTGGGTATAATAAGTTGTACATGGAGATAATGTATGATCAATAAATAATCTACCGCTTCTATTAAAAGAAGAGAAATGTCCTATGTGATTCGATAAATGACAACCCAGTAGTCCTTGGCCAAGGCAGAATGAAATTAGAAAGGAGTTTCTAATTTGCATTATTTGGAGTTGTGCATTTAAGGATCGAAATACATATAATTAAATAAAATAAGACTTGACGATAATTCCATATGCCTTATATTTAATTGGGACATTGTATGGTGGAAGGATTGAATTGTACGGTAACTATTTACTCAAATGTTCTTTTATGATTAATGTTGAAATCTATATTATCTGGAAAGTCGTTGATCGCTAGGGAAGCTTATCCCTATTGTAGAATAAATATTATTTATTTAAATAAATTAATTATTTAATTTATTTATTTAAATAAGATTAAATTGTTCTAATTGATTTATTCACAACCTAGGTTTAATATGGAGAACCTAAAGGGTCATACCATAAAAGGAAGAATAATTATTTAAGAAGTTAATGGCATAATCGTAATAATATATTAAGTATATTTAATTTAATCTATGGTGATAGAATAAATTAAATAGCTTAATATTTATTATTTAATATTTAGAAATATTAAATATAAGTTAATAAGAGGAGTCTTATTAATATTATTACTATTATTATTATTTTAATTTCTAAAAGAGTTTAGGAATTAATTTAATATAAGTACTCTCATTTATTCCTAATAGGATTAGGAGGAAAAAATTAATTAAAGGAGTTTAATTAATTATCCCTAATAAGATTAGGGAGCCCATTTAATTAAAAGGGTTTAATTAAATAATACCTTATTTTAAATAGGGGTTACTTGATATCTTTATAAGAGGAGTCTTATATCAGATATCAAGACGACGTAATAATTCTAATTGGTTGGAGAGTACGTTCTTTTCTATAGAGATAGAAAACTAGGGTTTGAGCCAAATACCCATCTTCTTAAATCCTTCTTCTTCCTTGGTGGATCACCTCTAGAGGCCAAACACTTGGGTGGCTAACGTTGATCAAAGGAAGGAACCAAACCCGGTGGATTCAAGTTGAACGCGAAAGGATTTGGAGGTGAACTTGTACCTGAGGAAGCTCGATCTTCAAGGGTATGATTTTATTCTTTATCTTTTCGTTTAATTAATAATTGTGCATAAAGGGTGATCCGGGTTTATGGTTTGTAAAATTTTAAAACTCTGATTTTACACGTTTCCGCATTATTTTTGTAATTTGATTGCGTTCTTGAATATTACAAACCTAACATGTGGCATGTCAATTAACTCTTATTTTGAAACTATATTCTAGAATGATATCTGAAATATAGGAGATGAGAAATGGGAAAATCATGATAGAGAGGAAATAACCGGGAAGGTACAATCCGAAAAGAAAGCAAGGTATTTTCATCTCTTCGACATACCAGGTATGTACGTAAATTTTGAGGGCAAAATTTCATAAGAATGGAAGATTGTGAGATCCCGAATTTTATGAAATAAAAGTATTCAATTTTTTTATTTTGGTAAATAATTAAATTGATAAAAGTTTAAAGTTAAGGGTGATATTTGAAATTTTTTAAATTAAGAAAGTTGTCATAAAATAATCGGTGATAAAAGTACAGTAATACGCGTAGTTGCATATTAGCATACGGTATTGATTATTGATGTTTATGTGAGAAGTCACTCAATTATACTCAATTATTGCTACAATAATTGCTGCATCATATCTCTCATATTATTGATTCAATTATTGTCATAGTATCATCTGCATAATATTTTATATATTATTAAATCAATAATTGAGACGACAAAGTTATTCATATTATTATTTGCAATATTGACAATGTCTAAAGTTACATCAAGGAGAGGTTTGGTCACCTAATTGCGGCATGAATAAGGAGAAATCCTTATCGAAGCCCCTCTTTCACGGAACGACACGGTTGTTAAATATTGTGAGTTATAATATTAATGATGAATGTTATTAAAAATTAAATTTGAGTTCGGAGTTGAATTTGGAGATGTGGACATGATATTTGAGTCTGAAACGATGAAATTAGTAGAAATAGACTATAAACACAAAATTTGTCGGGGTTAACTTTTTAGTCAAAAAAGTCAACAGTTGACTTTTTTGGAAATAGTCAAACTTCAAAATTTCAAAAATGTAATTTTTGAGAAAAATATTTCCATTGTGTTGGGATTGTTAGTGTTAGTGGAAATCGATATTTATTTCGATATTAATTGATGTCTAAAAGTTATACTGACCAGTCGGGTAATTGATCGGATAAATGAGCAATTAATTGCTATTAATTTACATGATTATAACTATTTGTTCACATGTGTTTACTATTGATTCACATTCTTTTACTATTAGGGGAGTTAGTGCAAAATTGATAATACTTGCATGACTAAGTTAAAAATAGAGGTATAGATGGAAGTCTTATCTTTGTAATTCGTATTTTCACATGATTATAACTATTGATTCACATGATTGAACTATTGATTCACATTATTTACTATTAGGGGAGGTGGTGCAAGTTTGATAATACTTGCAGGACTAAATTAAAAATGAAGAAAAGAGGAGGTATTATCTTGTAATATTTGAGCCCCAAAAGCGTAAATTATCAAAACTATATTTTTCTATAAATAAAGCTTATTCTTCCTTCATTTCTCACAAATTCACTAAATCTTTAGAGCAATTATTATGAGAGAGAAATTATAGAGAGAAAGAAGAAGAAGTCTGCTACCTCACTATTCCATTATCTAGTTTTCTTCTTAAAGGTAAGGGGTATTATTCTTTCGTATTCATGAAGAGAGTTATTTTCTTTCAATACTCATAAGGGTTGTTATTCCATTCTTTATTATTATGTTGGAATAACTGCCTACATGTCGCTTAATCTGCATACATGGTGAAATTCTTCGATTATTCCATTCTTTATTATTACATTGAATAACTTTGCATGCGGTTTATCACATACACAGTGATTTATGTTGTTATTCCATTCTTTATTATTACATTGGAATAACTTTGTCTATGTGGATTACCGCATGCATGGTGAATGATCCTTCATTATTCATTATTTATTAAATTGTGGAAATGATCTGTCTACTTGGATTACCGCATGGCGGGTGAAAATCCATTTGCAGTTTCGTATATTCTATTATACTTAGTTTGTTAAAGTTTTGGCTTCTATACTCCATGAAATTAGTAGAATATCCTGGATATTTGCGCTTCATCCAGTATCTTTTCATGGGAATATTCTTCTGAGCATTCTTGAATTTTACTCCACAAAGAAGTATCATGTTGACAATTTGAACGTTATTGATTTCTGGATAAACTAAAATTTTAAATCTTTAAAATTTATCCTTAAACTTGTTTTATTGAATTATTATGTCATTTGAGATATCATTTCTTTTGTACTCGTTATGGAATATCATTTTCTTTGGTATTTTTCTTTTACGAGTTACTATTCACTAAGTTCTTATTCACCGGATTACTATTCACTCTAGTATTATTCACTTTCGGGTATTCGGGGCACTTTTAGATGTTGAAGTACTATTCACGAGTAACTATTCACTTCAAGTTACTATTCACCCGATTACTATTCACTTTAGTATCATTCACTTTCCGGATATTTGAGGCACTTTTTAGGTTTAGGAAGGTACTATTCACGTGGTACTATTCCCAAAGTACTATTCACGAGGTACTACTCACTTAGAAAAATATATTTCTTTTCCTCATTCCAAATTATTTTTGGTACATGAATATTATTCTTGAATTTTACTCCACAAAGCGATTATCGTGTTGACAATTTGGGCGTTATTGATTTACGGATAAATTAAATTATAAATCTTTAAAATTTATCCTTTAACTTGTTTTATTATAATTATTGTGTCATTGTCATCATCCTCATTGCTTATATTGTGATTAAAGTCATCTTTGGCTTACGTGCATAGATGGAATTTGTTGATTATTAGTTTTACTGGTTGTATATCTCGCTTACGTGCAAAGATGGATAGGTGTATGACATGATCATAATCCTTGGTGATAATAACGAATATCATTGGCCGTAGTGCATGGATAATTCTATGATATGATTGGCGGGATCATGACCATTAGTTAACGATTGAATGTCTTTGGCCGTAGTGCGACAGACACCGATTGATTGGTATGATCATGACCATTGGTTTTATAGTTGAATATCTTTGGCCGTGTAGTGCAAAAGGTGAGACAACTGATTAGTATGATCATTGTTATTATATTTGAATATCTTTAGCCTTTGGGGTAAGGATATTGAGTAAACGTTCTATTAAGCCTTTGTGGCAAAAAAGCTGCTGATTTACATGATTATAAAAATGAATTGTGGATTTAATTATAATCTTTGGTGGTTCATGTGAAGACATGTGATGATAGTTCTTTTTGTCTTGGGTATAACAAAGAACTGTTGATGAGTATTACATGAATGAAATATTAACGATGAACTTTTAATCTAGAGGAGATAGTTGATATTATGTTCTACTTGACTCTTCTAATGGATTGCTTATTCGCAGATGATTAAACTTGATGTTTATTGTATTTTATCGGTTTAACATTATTGTTGAAGGCTAAGATAATTTATTACGCATTATCTTAGTCATAATATTTCTTCTTTGGCTAGTTGAGCTCACCCTTTTCTTTTAATGTTCTCTTCAGGAAATGAGAATATAGCTTAGACGAGTCAGGGAACGGATTGACGGTCCGAGATGGTGACTATAGTAGTCCTTACTATTTTTATAAAATAGTGTGATAATAATTGTAATGAGGACTCCATTGAGAGTGGATATTGTCTGAAGGCAATATTCGTGTTTAAACTCTCATTATGTTTTGTCATATTTTGGACTGACGATTGCATTAATTAAGTTGTATTTGAGTTCTGTAGTGTGATATCTAGCGACCCAAGATGGGTGATGTATACCTATTTTGGGGGCGTCACATATAACCTTATGACAGAGGGAAAGGTTGAAAATGTAGATAACTCAAATAGATTTTAAAAGGAGATGAATTGAATTAATTCATCATCAAACAAAATAAAAGATAACTTATATATAAAAATATTATTTGTTATGTGTATATAATATATGCTAATCAGGATAATTTTTGTGTGTGTAAATGTCAGGTGGAAAAGGATTAGGATACCCTCAGATCGTAAAGAAGGAGTCAACCTTCATAACCGAGCTAATATCAAAGTAAATAACTGAAATAGAGGCTCACATTGAAAGCAACCATAATGAGGTCATTATACTGGAAAAATGTAGTACCAGACCCAGAAACGATAGTATAACTGATAGGTAGAGTATAGTTAAAGAATATAAGGTCAAGCTCGAGTTCTTAAAATCATATGTTTGTGGTGAGTTCTTAAACTCATAATGTGTGGTAAGTTTGACGAACTTGGTATAGTTAGGTGTGAATGGATTATGAAGGATGATGGGAATATATAGAATACTAAGCAATTGATCCTTAGCGAAGGCGTAAGAAATAAGTAGTATTAGTATTACTTGAATATGTATGATTCTATGTTATGTATATGATAGATATATGTCAGATAAGGTAATATTATTAACTTTCAGATAAGTTGTGGTATCAATTCACTTTTTGTGTCACAAAGGGATAGCGGATGTTTAAAGCAGTATGTGTTATGATATGCCAAGTGCTATGAATATGAATCTATGTTGGATTAATGAAATAAGTTTGTATAAAGATAGTAATTATTTATCGGAACACTAGTTAATTCAGTAAACCAAGTTTTCGAAATCTAATATTTTGAATACATGACTATTTTGAGTAGAAAATTTCGCGTTATGGGTATACCCTAAGACATAGAAGGTAAGTCAATGAAAGATAAATTATGATTTTATTTAATCAAATAATGCTGCCAAGACAAAAACTGTAACGATCCGAAATTTCAAAGTGTAATATTAAATATTTATTTAATAATATAAATATTTATTTGATGTGTCTATTGTTGAATTGAGGAAATAAATATTTTATTGATGTGATGGTTGTTAGTAAATATTTATGAATCTAAATTTATTAGAGAATATTCTAAATTAACTTAATTTATAATTTAGAGAATTGTAGTATAACATAAGATGTTATATTGTTGTTTTGATTTAATAATTTGAAATGGTATATTAGATTATTAAATAATGTTATAATGAAAATTATAATTTTGTGATATTTGCTAAAATGCTATATTTAATTAAAATATAGTATGTGATTAATTTAATGGGTCGATGTTGGATATGGAAATTCAAATAAATAATATATGATTATAAATTAAAGTATTTATTAAAATAAATTAAAAAGGGTTTAATTTAGTTTTTTACCAAATAAGGCTTAATATATTAATTCTTTAAAATTAAAAGATTTTGCCAAACAAAGCCTTATGACTTTTGGTTTTCTAATTTTTGAATTTAAATAAAATAAATAATATATATATAATTTTAGTAACTGATAATTCATTAAGGGCAATTAGTATAATGTCAGTTTTTATGTTTGAAAGGTGAGCGTTGGTTTTAGTTTAACATTACATATAATCTATATGGTCTATGCCTAAGCTTAAGAGAAAAAAAACTACACAGAAAAAGAAAAGAAGAGGTTTTAGAGAGAATTACTTGAGAGAATTTGAGAGAGAACGTGAGCATATTCCAGTGATCGTAGCAAGAATTACACGCTAATTGAAGGTATGTTTACATAACTTTATATATATATATATATATATATATATACATTTATGAGTTTTACTGACAATAATTTTTATACTCTGTGAATTTTATATGTTTAGAATTGATGTTCTAAATTAGTTATGATGATTACATGTGTTTATGATGATTAAATATTATGTTTAAATAATAATTGTATGCTAATTTCGGTTCTGAAAGAAGAAAAAAAATTTTGACAATGTATGTTTATATGTATTTTTTCATATGGCTCATGTAAGTACCAATTTTGATGGCCAATTCAGTATGTTAAATTATAAATTGAGTCTTGTATATGGTAATTCATTAAGAAACGAGCATAACGTAATTTGAATGAGGTGATTTGGCCAAGTATAGAATTCACAATGAAGAATTTTGTAAAGGATGTCATAGAAAATGGAATTTTCATGAAAACTTAAAAAATTTGAGAAATTAACCTAGCTTAAATTGTTGTTAAATTGTTTTAATTAGTGGAATATGTCCACAAACA
Source organism: Panax quinquefolius (assembly GCA_020205615.1). Classification (NCBI taxonomy): domain Eukaryota; kingdom Viridiplantae; phylum Streptophyta; class Magnoliopsida; order Apiales; family Araliaceae; genus Panax; species Panax quinquefolius. Next base: position 126,848,693 of record CM035152.1, read on the forward strand.
TGTTTTTGTGATAGTTCTATACCATTTTACATGTTATTATCACTTTGCTTGGTGGGTGAAATTTGTGTTTGTTGGGCTAAAGTCGGATCTTTCGTTCATTAGCCTTCTCTCTGTCTGTTCGAGAGAATGCAAAGGCATTGCCTTGCTACAAAAGCAAGGCAAAAAAGCAGCACCAGCTCACTCTGCGCCAGAACCTTTGTTGTAAGCCTTGGTATGCGTATACATCAGTTTGAGATTCTAGTTTCGCTTCATTACCGCAGACTTGGGAAAGCATCATAACATGGTCTCAAATTATGTTAGCATGTTAAATGTGTAATGTTAAGGTTAACATAACATAGTGAATTGTGGTTAGTAAGTGCAAAGTTGCAAAATTGATTAGTAAATCGAGAACGCCGTTATGTGATAACTTAGTATACACAATGAGCGTTAGATAATTGTCATGTAAGTATAACACTTGGAATTTCAAATGTAAATGGTAATGAAAGACTTGTGCTTCAATGATAAGTTTAGATAGAAGTGTACATGTTTTAGTATGTTAGCATATCTAATAGGTATTGTGGTTCTAAAATTATGTGTAGGTGATCGTGAGTTTAATTTTATAGCTTACGCTCAAGGCAAGTTTCTAAACCTTATCTTTTACATTGAGAAAGTTTTCTAACTCTACACTTTCGCTGAAGTTAGTTCTATTATTACATTGTGTAACTTTATTCTTTTGATTGAGCAAGCTTTTTATCTTAACTTCATTATTGAATAAGTCAATTGTTCCTAAAATTCATTCGAGCAAACTTTAACTCTAATGTTATTTGAAATTCTCATTTGATTGATCCATTCTAACTTGTTTATAGTTAAGCAAGTTTCTTAAGTTCTATTCTTGTATAATGAACGCAGTTTTTGAACTCCGCCTTTATATTATTGAACTGTTTTAAATTCTTTGCATGAGTTAATACCATATTGGGCAAGTTTTAGTTTTCACTTGCTATCGCTTATCATACATTTTGTCAAAATAGGTATACATCACCCATCTTGAGTCGCCAAATACATGGTACAAAATACAAATACAAACTTAATTATACAACCGTCGTGTAATATACGACAAAACATAATCTAGAGTTTAAATAAGAATATTGTCTTCTAGACAATATCCACTCTCAAATAGAGTCCTCATTACATTTATTGTCACACTATTTTATGTAATAGTGAGGACTACTAATACATCATCTCGAACCATCACCCGCTCCCCGACTAGTCCCTTGCCACGCTCTCATTTCCTCAAGAGAACAATGAAAGCAAAAGGGTGAGCTCAACTAGCCCAAGAAGAAGAAATATTATGACTAAGATAATGCGTAATAAATTATCATTAGTCTTCAACAATGTTAAACCGATAAAATACAATAGACATCAAGTTTAATCATAGCTGAATAAGCAATCCATTAAAGAGTCAAGTAGAGCATGATATCTACTATCTTCTATGATTTAAAATGTTTTCATCAATTTTTATCACGAGACTCAAATTTTAATAAATAAACCACATCATCGAATCATCCCCGCACTACGCCAAAGGATATTCATTAAATCATCAATGGTCATGACTATACCGAATAATCCTCGGTCATAATCATACCAAAAACTATCCATCAATGCACTACAAAAACCACCGAGGACTTTTACCACATCATTTATAACATTACAGTGTCATGATTATATACCGAATAATCCTCGTCATAATCATACCAAGTCCATCTACGCACGTAAGCCAAAGATGACTTTCATCACAATATAAGCATGAGGATGATGACAATGACATAATAATTCAATAAAACAAGTTCAAGGATAAATTTTAAAGATTTATAATTTAATTTATCCGTAAAAATCAATAACGCCCAAATTGTCAACATGATACTTTTTGTGGGAGTAAAATTCAAGAATGCTCGTAAGAATATTTCCATGAAAAGATATCGATGAAGCGCAAATATCCGTGATATTCTACTAATTTCATGGAGTATAGAAGCCAAAACTTTAACCAACCGAGTATAATAGAATATATGAAATCCGCAAATGGATTTTCACCACCATGCAGAATCCACGAGATGCATCATTTCCACAATTTAATAAGGAATGAATACGAAGGATCATTCACCATGCATGCGATAATCCACATATGATATGTTATTCCAATGTAATAATAAAGAATGGAATAATGTAAGAATTCACCAAACGCATGCGATAGATCATTCATGCATAAAAGTTATTCCCAATGTAATAATAAAGAATGGAACCAGTCATAATAAAGAATCCGCATGCATGTGATATTCCAAATGTAATAATAAAGAATGGAACCAGTCACATGCAGAATCCATGCATGTGATATTCCAATGTATAATAAAGAATGGAATAAAAATAATAAAATGTGCATAATCCGCATGCATGTGATGTTCCAATGTAATAATAAAGAATGGAATAACAATGTAATTCACCATGCGATGATAGATCATATGATCGATGTTATTCCAATGTAATAATAAAGAATGGAATAATGTAAGAATTTCACCATGTATGCGGATTCAACATGATATAAAAGTTATTCCAACATAATAATAAAGAATGGAATAACAACTCTTACGAGTATTGAAAGAAAAAATAACTCTCTTCATGAATACGAAAGAATAATACCCTTTACCTTAAGAAGAAAACCGATATCGAATAAGAGGTAGTAGTAGCACTTCTTCTTCTTTCTCTCTATAATTTCTCTCTATAATAATTGCTCTAAAGCTTTAGTGAATTGGTGAGAAATGAAGGAAGAATGAGCTTCTATTTATAGAAAAATATAGTTTCGATAATCGCACGCTTTTGGGGCTCAAAATATTACAAAGATAATACCTTCAACTTTTCTTTTCATTTTTAATTTAGTCCCGCAAGTATTATCAAACTTGCACCACCTCCCCTAATAGTAAATAATGTGAATCAATAGTTCAATCATGTGAATCAATAGTTATAATCATGTGAAAATACTGAATTACAAAGATAAGACTTCATCTATATACCTCCATTTTTAACTTAGTCATGCAAGTATTATCAATCTTGCACCAACTCCCCTAATAGTACAAGAATGTGAATCAATAGTACACACATGTGAACAAATAGTTATAATCATGTGAATTAATAGCAATTAATTGCTCATTTATCCGATTAATTACCCGATCGGTCAAGATAACTTCCAGACATCAATTAATATCAAAATAAATGTCGATTTCACTAACACTAATAATTCCAACACAATGGAACTATCAATTTCATCTTTAATCAACACGAAACTTATTCATCATTAATATTATAACTCACAATATTTAACAACCGTGTCGCTCCTGTGAAAGAGGGGCTTTCCGATAAGGATTTCTCCTTATCAAGCGCCGCATTAGATGACCAAACCTCTCCTCGATGTAACTTCTGACATCAGAAAATATTGCAATTTAATAATATAAATAACTTTGTCGCCTCAATTATTGATTTAATAATATAACATATTATGCGATGATATCGTGACAATAATCGAATCAATAATACGAGAGATATGATGCAAAGAATTATCGAAGCATAATTGAGTATAACCGAGTGACTTCAATCACGTAAGATCAATAATCAATACCGCAGCTACTACGCAACCACGCCAGACATCGTATTTTTACTACCGGTAGTTCAACAACAGCTTTAACTGGAAACACTTCCGCCGTTATTTTTATAAAAAGATAATTATGTCGCTTTCTAACTACGATAATACTTCCGCTAGGGGGTCCACTAATGATTGTGTCATCATATTTAATATTCCCTCGTTAAAAACGAATATTCCCCACCAATCGAATATTATATAACCACTTGCTTACTTTTGCAAAATTTTTAAATATTACCCACAACTATAACATTATATCAAATCCACACCATAATATTCAAAAATATATTTCGAGAAAATTATTCTTTATTCATAAAAGTCAGGGTCTTACAACCTCCCTTCTTATGAAATTTCATCCTCAAATTAGGGGTGCGCACTGGGTATGTCAAGAGGTGAGGATACCTTGATTTCATCTCGCATTCTAACTCCTGTGTCATTTCCTCAACATCGTGGTTTCTCCACAAAACTTCGACTTGAGGTATAACTTTAGAGCGTAGAATATGATCCTTCTTATCCAAGATTTTAACAGTAACTCTTCATACGTTAAATCTTCCTCTATCTCGTCTCGTTCTAATTCAATAATGTGGTTCGGTCTTTCACATATTTACGTAACATAGATATGTGAAAAAATGCATATGAACACGAGACATACTTCAAGTAAAGTGCGAGTCTATAGCCACAGCTCCTACTCGATCGAGGATTATAAATGGGCCAATGAATCGAGGATCGAGCTTTCTCTCTTTCAAATCTTGTAACTCCTTTCCATGGAGCAACACGTAACAACACACGATCTCCAATATCAATTCCACGCCTTTTCGATGAAGATCAAAGATAACTCTTTTGTCGATCTTGTGAGGTTTTTATACGTCATTGATCGTTTGAATCTTTTTCGTAGTCATACGCACCAAATCCGGTCCCAAACAACGTTGCTTTCACCCACCTCATCCCAAAGATACCGAGAACGACACTTTCTTCCATACAACGCCTCAAATGGAGCCATGCCAATACTTGCTTGATAACTATTGTTGTAGGAAAACTCCACCAATGGTAAGAACTTGTCCCAACTTCCTCAAGTCAAGGACACAGAGTCTTAATAAATCTTCAAGAGTTTGAATAGTCCTTTCCGACCGCCCATCCGCTTTGAGGATGATATGCCAAACTAAATCAGAATCTGCGCATAGCTTTTTGCAAACTAACCCAAAATCTTGAAGTGAATCTTCGGGTCTCGATCGTAAACTATGGATACCGCATACCATGCAATCTTACAATCTCGCTTATATACATACTAGCAAGACGCTCAAGTGTATAAGTTTCTCAGATTGGTAAGAAATGAGCAGACTTGGTCAATCTATCAACAATGACCCAAATCGCATCTATGCTACGCTTGAGAAACCTTGGGGAAGACCAAAGAATAAAAATCCATGGTAATGTGCTCCCACTTCCATTCTGAATTTCAAGTGGTTGCAATGGACCTTTTGGCACTTGATGCTCCGCCTGACTCGCTGACAAGTTAGACACCTCGAGATAAACCCCGCTATCTCTCTCTTTCATATTGCTCCACCAAAATGTATGTCAAGATCACGATACATTTTGGTACTCCCAAGATGGATTGCAAACTGTGTGTCAGTGCGCTCCATCATGATTTTATACTTCAAGTCGTAATCGTTAGAACACAAAGTCCGGAGTCGACTCAAGTATTCCTTCTTCATCGATTCTTGCTTCCTAATAATAGCACCTTCTTCTTGCACTTTCTTCCTCATACGCATCACCTCCAGTCCTAGAGCTTGAGCAAATTTTAACTTTATCGATTAAAGTCTGCTCCACTCAGATATTCGCCATCATCACATGGGTCCCCTCGAGTCTTTAACTCTATTTCCATCCTTTCCAAGTCATACAAAATGGGCCTTTATATTGACAATATTGCACTCAGCATTCGCATATGATCTTCTACTCAATGCGCCGCCACTACGCTCGCTTTTCCAGATGGTATCGATGGTATGATCATAATCTTTCAACAACTCAAGCCATCGCCATTGCCGCATGTCGAGTTCCTTTTGAGTGAAGAAATATTTGAGGCTTTTATGATCCGTATAGATCTCCACCTTCTCTCCATACAGTAATGCCTCCAAATCTTAAGCAAAAAAACGATCACCGCCAACTCTCTAGATCATGAGTAGGATAATTCCTCTCATATTCTTTTCGAGTTGTCGTGAGGCATATAAAGCATGACTTTCCCATGTTGCATGAGAACACATCCTAACCTTTTGCCTCAAGCATCATCAGAGATGACAAATCCTCCCGAGCCGATGGTATTGTCGTAATAAAATAAATGAGTCTCCTCTCGAAGTTCTTGAAAACTCTTTCACATTCCTCGCTCCAAACCGAATTTTGTATCTTTTCGAGTCACCGAAGTTAATGGAGTAAATGATTCGAGAAAATCCTTCCACGAATCTCCGATAATAACCAAATAAGCCGAGAAAGCTACGATTTCTATTATCGACTTTAGGTTGCTCCCAAATTTTGAATTGCTTCAATCTTTGCTTCGTCAATGATATTCCATGATTTGATATCACGCGCCCAAGGAATGCAACTTCCTCAAGCCGTAACTCACATTTCTTCAACTCGCATAAAGCTTGTTTTCACGGCTTTTGAGTATCAACTTCAAGTGTTGCTTTCATGGTCTTCACGGGTTTTGGAGTATATGAGGATGTCATCAATAAAGACGACCACAAAGTGATCCAAATATTCCTCAATACTCTGCTCATCATGTCCATGAAGGCAAAGAGAGCATTAGTCAATCCAAAAGACACGACTAGAATTCATAATGCCCGCATCGAAGTTCGAAAGCGCCTTTGAATGTCATCGCTTTTAATCTTCAACCGATGATATCCTAATGAAGATCAATCTTTGAAAAGAATTTGCCTCAGCAACCGGTCAAACAGTCATCAATGCGAGGCAACGGGTAACTATTTTTTGATGGTGACATGATTCAACTCCCGATAATCAATACAAAGTCGATACTTCCATCTTTCTTCTTCACGAAATAGTAATAGAGAGAGCACCCCAAGGAGACGATTTTAGACGAATGAAACCGATGTCTAACAATTCCTCAGTCGGGTTTTTAACTCCTCAAGTTCAATAGAGCCATTCGATATGGGCTTTGGAAATGGGTTTTGCATCCGATTCAAGGTCGATACAAAATTCAATTTCACGCCTGGGGTAGGCCAGAAGTTCTTCAGTGAATACGCCAGAAATTTATTAACAATAGAAATATCATTCAAATCGACGATTTTTATTTAAATCCGTGATATGGGCTAAGAAAGCTTGACATCCGCTTTTCAATAAACGAATAGCTTTATGACTTGATATGACAAAGGATTGATTTTAGTGGTTTGGTTGTTTGAATTCATATAATAGGTTGGTTAGAATATGAAAGCTAACAACCTTATTTAAAATAATCGATTTTAGCATGATGAGTAGTTAACCAATCAATCCCTAAAATCACATCAAATGCAAGTATTTTCAAAGAAATAAGATCGACAGTAACGTATGTGTTACCGATTTGAATCAAACAAGACTTATAAACCGTGGATGTAATGAAGGTTTCTCCCAACGGAGTTTCAACAGATAAGTCAAAGTCTAATTTCTCCAGAGTCAAATTTAAACGCTGAGCGCAAGTAGAGAAATAAAGGAATGGGTAGAACCGTATCAAATAAAGTATAAACTTCGCTAGAGTTTATGATTAGCTTACCCGTGATCACCTCGCTCGATTCCTCGCTTTTTGGAGGTTACGACAAACGCCTCCTCGAACTACCGGCTTTTGTCTTTGTCTCGACACCTTTTGATGCCTCCATCCCAAATTGGACTTCTGACTTTGGTGCACGACAAAATCGGGCTAGGTGACCTTCTTTTCCACAATTATAATACGCTTTGACCGCATCGCGCGCTTTGGACTTATGTGTCCTTCCTCCACATTTGTAACATACGACCGGTGGTGGTCGCTCTCCTTCCTTAACAACAAAAAGTCGGCCGACGCGCTTTTCCATCATTATCAATCTCCTCTTCTTGAAATGTCCACTCTTATTGTCATGGCCATGATTACCACCAAAGTGATTACCATTTCGCATGTTGATTCCTCCACGCTTGTTGTCACCGCTTCATGATCGCTACCACCGGTATTATCGACTTGCGTTACGCTTCTCTTTTCGTCATTGACTCATTATCGCGCCCCAATAATCGAGCCCTATTCACAACATCCTAATACAAACACAGCTTTATGAGAGATAAGGTATCGACGATCTCTGTTTCAAACCTCTTAGAAACATCCGCCATTCTCTCCTCATTATCAACCAAGTGGGACGCAAACCGAGACAACTCTCTAAAAACTTAGCTTCAGATCGCGCCACTACCATATTGTTTTGCTCAAGCTTGATGAACTCTACCTCCTTCATGTGACGAATACTTTCAGAAAGTACTTGTCGCTGAATGCTTCTTGAACTTCCCAAGACATCTTCAAGGCGGCAGTCGAGTACGCTTTACGATTCCACCACCAAGAATCGCCATCTCAATACATATAAAAGGTGGCAAAGGGAACCTTTTGCCTCTGAGCATCCCAAGACATCAAATATCTTGTTGATCCGCTTTTATCCACGCCTCTCGCTTTAAGTGGTTTTGCTCTCCAAAAACTCCTGTGGTCCCAGCCTTGAATCTGCTTAGCGGTGACCGTCCCGAGAGTTATCGTTGTTTCCACCGCATTTTGGATGAGCCGCCACTCACCGATGTTGCATGAATTGCATAAAACTCCGAACATCCCATCGCTCATCATTTGATCGCTTGTTTGTTTACCCGAGGATTATTGTCTTCCCGCTGCAGCACATTATCCTCGGTATTAATCTGTGGTGACTCAACTGGCCTCATGTGCTTCATTGCTTATCTCAACATTTTCTGATGCCATTTTCAAATACCGCCACAAAAACAAGGGTTAATTATCATATCACATATTATCCCTATACTCCGACCGACCAATTAAATACCAAATAAACTTAGGTAGGTCATACTAGCTAAAGAAATTCCCCGCCTCTCCCTCCTAGTTCTTGTCTCACATCTCTCACCAGTGATCATATCCCTAAGCTTTGATACCAACCGTGACGCCCCCAAAATAGTATATACATCACCCATCTCGAGTCGCCAAATACATGGTACAAAAAATACAAATACAAACTTAATTATACAACCGTCATGTAATATACTATACAAAAACATAATCGAGAGTTTAAAAGAGAATGTTGTCATTCTGCATAATATCCACTCTCAAATAGAGTCCTCATTACATTTATTGTCACACTATTTTATGTAATAGTGAGGACTACTAATACATCATCTCGACCATCACCCGCTCCCCGACTAGTCCCTGCCACGCTCTCATTTCCTCAAGAGAACAATGAAAGCAAAAGGGTGAGCTCAACTAGCCCAAAGAAGAAATATTATGACTAAGATAATGCGTAATAAATTATCATTAGTCTTCAACAATGTTAAACCGATAAAATACAATAGACATCAAGTTTAATCATAATGCTTTAATAAGCAATCCATTAGAAGAGTCAAGTAGAGCATGATATCTACTATCTTCTATGATTTAAAATGTTTTCATCAATTTTTATCACGAGACTCAAATTTTAATAAATAAACCACATCATCGAATCATCCCCGCACTACGGGCCAAGGATATTCATTAAATCATCAATGGTCATGACTATACCGAATAATCCCTGGTCATAATCATACCAAAAACTATCCATCAATGCACTACAAGCCACTGAGGACTTTTACCACATCATTTATAACATTACAGGTCATGATTATACCGAATAATCCCCGGTCATAATCATACCAAGTCCATCTACGCACGTAAGCCAAAGATGACTTTCATCATAATATAAGCACAGAGGATGATGACAATGACATAATAATTCAATAAAACAAGTTCAAGGATAAATTTTAAAGATTTAAAATTTAATTTATCCAAAATCAATAACGCCCAAATTGTCAACATGATACTTCTTTTGAGGAGTAAAAATTCAAGAATGCTCGTAAGAATATTTCCATGAAAAGATATCGACCCAAGCGCAAATATCCGTGATATTCTACTAATTTCAAGTCGTGTATAGACTACAGCCAAAGATATTCTTCGAAATCATTCATCTTCGCACTACAGCCAAAGATATTCAATAATATCATCATTTAAGACCGAGGATGATGAAAATATTTTTAAAGAAACGAATCCAAAGTGAAACAAAATGACAAGGATTAAGGATTAAGGATTCGTACTTTGTTTTATCCATGTCCAACAATACCTCAAAAATAATCATAGTGGTGTAAAATTCAAGAATGATCAAAACATGGATACAATCAAAGCTAGTATCCGTAATAGATAATTTTGGACGAAAAAAAGAAGAAATTTTATTTTTCGATGAATAGTGCCATGATATCGTGAATAAAGTCCGTATATCGTGAATAGTAACTCCGACACCAAAAGATAGAAATTCCACAAAAAAATATTTTTCAGACGCTTCATAATAGTACTCGTGAATAGTAACTCGTGAATAGTAACTCATGAATAGTAACTTATGAATAGTAACTCATGAATAGTAACCCCGACATGAAAAAGTTCCAAATTTGATAAAAACTTCGATCAACATTTCAAAGATAATGATATTGAAGAAATAATATCATTACGAAAAAAAATAATATCCCTTACCTCAAAGAATCAAGATTTCTAAGGAAAGATCTAAGTGATGCTTGAATGAAACTTGTACTTGAATAAAGAACTCTCAAAGTATCTAAATACTCACAAAATACGCTCAATAATATAGAGAGAGAAGAGAGAAAACTTGTTTCGTGTGATTTTCAATTCTAACTTAGCCTTCTATTTATAGGAAAATGTTAGCTCCACCAAGCAGACTTGACTGCTTTACGATGGCTTTTACTCGCTACTATTGCCACCCACCACATTTGAAATAAAATTCAGCACATTTTTTCACCAACCACAAGTGGGGCCCACCAATTCTAGAATTTTCCACCAAAATCATTTATAACCTAATTTCCTAATCACCACCTCTTAAAATTCATAATAAATTATACGCTCATTTTAAATCGGTTCAAAATTTATGGACATATACTCAACTTATATATGTATAACATGTCCAAAATTACAACGATCCAACTACATCGGATTAAATATTATAACTCACACAATAAAGTCAGTAATAACACCGATTTGATCTTTTAATACCTCCAATCCGACAAAATACAAATAAAACATCTCAAAGATTAATTCCTTCATTAATAACCACATAAATAAATCCATCATTTATATTCATATAAAATAAATATTTCCTTATCATATGAATCAATAATTAATTATTCACAAATAATATTACGTAATCACATTTATGACAACCAAAGTCGTTCCTCAGAAAGAGGGGCTTCCAATAAGGATTTCTCCTCATCATGCCGCAATTAGGTGACCAAACCTCTCCTTGGATGTAACTTTCTAGACATTGCCAATAATGTTATCTAATAATATTATTCAAATAATATGAATTATTGATCCGATAATGGAAAATATCGTGCAAATGACAATTATTGAAACAAAGAATAATATAAAATACCAACGCAAAGAATTATTGAATCAATAAAATAAACTATTGAACAAGAATTACCGTAACAATTATTGAGTAGTGCCTTCTTACGTAAGAATCAATAATTGATGCAATACCGTAAGTACTACTTGCTCAACAACGCCAGTATTAGTGTGTTTTAACCACCGTATTCCAACAAGATTAATTTGTAACAATTACGCCTATTATTTTAAACAACTTATATTTGTCGCTTTTCTCATCCAATCGCTTTCAGTTATGGGGCTCACACATGGTCATTGCTGTCCGTACATTTAATATTCCCGACAAAGATTTAATATTCCACGACCAAACGAATATTCCCCACAACAATGAATATTTTATAACCACTTGCTTATTTTGAAATATTTATGATTTAACCCTTAACTATCCACATTAATCAAATCAACCCTTACTATTTCAAAATAATAAATAAAAGAAATTCCTTTTTATTTAAAAAAATTTCTGGTCTTACAACCTCCCTCCTTATGAAATTTCGTCCTCGAAATTGACGTGACGTACTCGTGTTTCAAAAGGTGAGGATACCTCGCTTTCATTTCCGCTTTCCAATTCCCAAAGTCATTTCTCTATAGCATGATTCCTCCATAAAACTTTAACTTGTGGTATGACCTTTGCACGTAGGACATGCTCCTTCCTATCCAAAATCTTGACAAAACCTCCTCATACGTTAAGTCTTCTACTATCTCGTCCTGTTCTAACTCTATAACGTGGTTGGGTCTTTCACATATTTACGAAAGTACGTATATGTGAAACACATTATGAACACGAGACATACTTGAGGTAACGCAAGTCTATAGGCTACATTTCCTACTCGGTCAAGAATTTGAAATGGACCAATAAATCATGAATTGAGCTTTCCTCTTCCTAAATCTTGTAATTCCCTTCCATGGAGCAACTCGCAATAATACATGATCCCCTACACTAAATTCCACGTCCTTTCGATGAAGATCCGCATAACTCTTTTGTCGATCTTGTGCCGCTTGTATACGTTGTTTAATCATTTGGATCTTTTCAGAGTCATACGCATTTAACTAACTCTTGTCCCAACAATGTTGCTTCACCCACCTCATCTCAACATATCGAGAATGACATTTTCGTCCATATAATGCTTCAATGGAGCCACACCTATACTTGCCTCGATAACTCATTGTTGTAGGAGAATTCCACCAATGGTAAATACTTATCCCAACTACCTTGAAGTCTAGGACACGAGTCTTAATATATCTTCAAGAGTTTGAATAGTCCTCTCGATTGTCCGTCCGCTTTGGGATGGTATGCCAACTAAATAACAAATGCGTCTATAGCTTTTTGCAAGCTAACCCAAAATCTTGAAGTGAATCTTGGGTCACGATCCAAAACTATGGATACAGCATGCCATGCAACCTCACAATCTCATTCACGTACATACTAGCAAGACGCTCAAGTGAATAAGTCTCCGTGACGGCAAGAAAAATGAGCGACTTGGTTAATCTATCAACAATAACCCAATAGCATTGATGCCTTGAGAAACCGTAGTAGGAAGACCCGTAACTAAATCCATGGTAATATGTTCCCACTTCCATTTCTAATCTCAAGTGGTTGCAATGGACCCTTTTAGGTACTAGATGCTCCACCTTTACACGTTGGCAAGTTAAACACATCGAGATAAACTTTGCAATCTCTCTCTTCATATTGTTCCACCAAAATGTATGTCAAGATCACGATACATTTTAGTACTTCCGTGATGGATTGCAAATGGTGTATTGTGTGCCTCCATCATAATCTTGTACTTCAAATCGAGTCGTTAGGAACACAAAGTCTAGAGTGGACTCAAGTATTCCTTCTTTATCAATTCTCGCCCTTAGGAATAGCTCCTTCTTGTACTTTCTTCTTCATACGCATCGATCTTCCGGCCGGGCTGGCTTGAGCGACTTTTAACTTTATCGATTAAAGTCGATTATACTCGTATATCATCACGTGGGTACCTAGAGTTTTCATCTCCATCTCTATTATTTGTAAATTATAATGAAATTAGTCTTTGACAATATCGTACTCGTCGATTACTTATATCGATCTTCTACTCAACACGCCGCCTACCACGCTCACTTTTTCCAGGATGGCATGGTCGTAACATGTCTTTAAATGAGTCTCCTCTTGAGTTCTTCAAGCTCTTCCCACATTCCTTGTTCCATTCGAATTTTGTATCTCTACGAGTCACCGCGATAATGGAATAGCGATTCGAGAATATCCTTCAACGAATCTTCGATAATAACCAACTAAGCTCTAAAAGCTACGTATTTCGATTCTCGACTTAGGTTGCTCTCAACCTGTGACTATATCCCAATCTTGGATAAAGACGTCACAAATACGTCCCCTATCGGGCTTACTATCGCATCGAATATGACGCCCCCATAGAGAGTCTCGCTTAGTAAATTCTACAAAGGAAGTCACCAGGATAAAGGCTCAGGTACCAAATTCTATAGTTGAATTTTTAACTCAAAGTTCAATAGAGCCATTCGATATGAGATTTTAGAAATGAGTTTTGTACCCAAGGTTCAAAGTCGATACAATATTTAATATCGTGTTTTGGGAGTAAACCAAGAAATTCTTCAGAAATACGCCAGAAAAATAAATAACAACAAGAATATTATTCAAATCGACGTGTCTTTATTCAAATCCATAACATGGACTAAGAAAACTTGACATCCGTAATAAACGAATGACTTCATGGCTTGATATGAAAATGTTTGACTACAATGGTTTGATTGCTTGAATTGAATAACGGGTTGCTTAGGAATATGAAAACTAACAACCTTACAAAAGCAATCAATTTGGCATGATAAGTAGTTAACCTTAAAATCACATCAAAAGCAAATATCTCTATAGAAATAAGGTTAACAGGTAATGTGATAGTGCCAACTTGAATCAAGCAATATTTTTAAACAACGGATGTAATGAAAGTTTCTCCTAATGGAGTCTCCACAGATAGGTCAAAGTTTAATTTCTCCGTAGTCAAGTTCAAATGTTGAGCGCAAGTAAGGAGATAAAAAGAATGGGTAGAACCGATATCTAGTAAGGTATATACTTCAAGAATTTATAATTAACTAACCTGCGTGCTAACTTCGTTCGGGTTCTCGATTTTGACCGGCCACGACAAACGCTCTTCCAAGAACCGTTGACTTTGACTTTTCTCGGGACATCCTTTTGAGTCACCATTCTCATTTGGATGGGTTTCGATATCGTATAATCTCGAGCGATATGTCCTTCTTTTCCACAATTATAGCATACCTTGAACTGCTGGGCGTTTGTATGATATGTCCCTCTTTCCCGCATTTTGTAACATACGACTGATGGTGGTCTTTCTCCTCCCTTGGAACCAGCTTGCTCTCGGCGCCGACGCCTTCACATGGTCGTTGTTGAATCTCCTCTTTTAAAATCTCCTCCCAGGCTTCGCTTCTATTTTCATGGCCACGATTACCACCAGAGAGGGTTCTGCGATTTGTCTGTATTCTTCTTTCTCCGTGGTTATCGTTATTTTGTTGACTACTATCTTCTTAGTATGATCCTCGTTATGGTCCCTCGGTTGAACGTATTCGTTATCTCGCTCTAACAATCGAGCCCCAATGACAACATCCGAATAGAGAGAAAATTTATGAGAAATGAGATCTTGGACGTATCGGGTTTCAAACCTCTCGAAACATCCGCGTCATACGCCCTCATTCTCCACCAAATGAGGTGCAAACTCGGATAACTCCGCGAACTTCGCCTCATCTTTGACACACGCCATGTTATTCTCGCTCCCGCCTAATAAACTCCACTTCCTTCATACGATTTAATACTTTCGAAGTACTTGTCATTGAACTGCTTCAAACGTCTCCCACGACATCCGAAAAGTGCGGTTGGATGGTACGCTTCACGCATTCCCACCGATGTCTGCTTCGCCACGGAACATAAAGGTGGCGAATGGAACCTTCTTTCTCAGGTGCATCCCAAGACATCGAATATCTTGGTAATTTGCTTGACCCACGCCTCCGCCTTAATCGGATCCGGCTTTCCCAAATCTCGTGGTCCCAACTTCGAAGCTGCTCATCGTGACCACCCGTGAATTGCTATCATTTCCTCCCCGTATTTTGAACACGAGTCTCCCTTTATGCGATTTTGCATGAACCGCAAAAAGCTTCTAAACATCCCTCGTTCATCATCTCGCCGTTCGGTGGTGTTGTTTACATAGGAGGTACATTGCCGACTGTTACACGTTCTCCTCGTTGGTAAAGTACAGGCATCTCCACGGTCTCATTTACTCCATTCATAATATTCTCAAATGACATTCTCAAATCCGCTATAAAACAAGGGTTAATTAAGGAAATCAATATATCACATAATATCCCTATATACTCGACCAACTAACAAATAAGCTTAGGTAGGACACACTAGCGAAGGATTTACTGCCTCTCCCCTCCTAGTTCTATTCTCCGATCTCCGCCAGAGATCATATCCCTAAGCTCGATACCAATCATGACGCCCCCAAAATAGGTATACACAACACCCATTCTCGAGTCGCCAAATACATGGTACAAGAAGCAAACTACAACTTCAATAATACAAATGTCGGTGAAATACGACAATATATAATTGTGAGTTTAAATATAATATTGTCTTCTAGACAATATCCACACGCAAATAAATCACCATCATAATTATTGATACATTATTTTACAAAATGGTGAGGACTACTAAACAACTCTTTCTAGAACCTTCATTCCATACTGACTACTAGTACTGCTACATTCTCGCCTCCTAAGAAGAAAAATGGAACAACAAGGAAAAGGGTGAGCTCAACTAGCCCGATAAAGAATACTATGACTAAGATAATATACAACAAATTATCATTAGTCTCCAACAGGGAAAATCTGATAGAATACAATAGACAACAAGTTTCAGGATCAATATTCGCAATGAAATAATAATTCATAGAAGAGTTACGTAGAGAATGAAATCTACTATAATCTATGAATTTAACAATTCATCATTAAAATTTTATCCTCAGTAACATCAATCAATATTCATCTCAAATCAAATATTCATCTTTGCACTACAAAGCCAAAGATATTCATCAATCTGACATGTTCATCTCAACACTGCTCATCTTTGCACTAAAGGCCAAAGATATTCATCGATCGGTCATGTTCATTTAAACACTGTTCATCTTTACACTACAGCGCCAAAGATATTCTTCAAATCATTCATCTTTGCACTCTGAGTGCCAAAGATATTCAATAATATCATCATTTAAGACCGAGGATGATGAAAAATATTTTTAAAGAACGAATCCAAAGAAACAAAATGACAAGGATTAAGGATTAAGGATTCAGTACTTTGTTTTATCCATGTCCAACAATACCTCAAAAATAATCATAGTGGTGTAAAATTCAAGAATGATCAAAACATGGATACAATCAAAGCTAGTATCCGAATAGATAATTTTGACTGAAAAGAAGAAATTTTATTTTTCGATGAATAGTGCCGTATATATCGTGAATAGTGTCAGATATCGTGAATAAAGGCTTAGATATCGTGAATAGTAACTCAACACCAAAAGATAGAAATTCCATAAAAAAACATTTTCACGCTTCATGAATAGTACTCGTGAATAATAACTCGTGAATAGTAACTCATGAATAGTAACTCATGAATAGTAACCCCGACATGAAAAAGTTTCAAATTTGATAAAAACTTCAGATCAACATTTCAGCATAATGATATTGAAGCAAAAATATCATTACGAAAAAATAATATCCCTTACCTCAAAGAATCAATTTCTTGGAAGGAAAGATCGGAAGTGATCTTTGAATGAAACTTGTCTTGACAATGAAAGAACTCTCAAAGTATCTAAATACTCACAAAATACGCCGAATAATATAGAGAGAAAGAGAAAACTTTGTTTCGTGTGATTTTCAATTCTAACTTAGCCCTCTATTTATAGGAAAATGTTAGCCTACCAAGGCAGACTTGACCTGCTTTACTGATGGCTTTACACGCTACTATTGCCACCCACCACATTTGAAATAAAATTCAGCACATTTTTTCACCAACCACAAGTGGGGCCCACCAATTCTAGAATTTTCCACCAAAATCATTTATAACCTAATTTCTCGAATCAGTCACCTCTTAAAATTCATAATAAATTATACGCTCATTTTAACGGTTCAAAATTTGTGGACATATACTCAACTTATATATGTATAACATATCCAAAAATTACAACGATCCAACTATCGGATTAAATATTATAACTTACACAATAAAGTCGTAATAACACCGATTTGATCTTTTAATACCTCCAATCCGGCAAAATACAAATAAAACATCTCAAAGATTAATTCCTTCATTAATAACCACATAAATAAATCCATCATTTATATTCATATAAAATAAATATTTTCTTATCATATGAATCAATAATTAATTATTCACAAATAATATTACGTAATCACATTTATAATAACCAGTTATGCTCTCTAGGAAAGAGGGGGCTTTCGAATAAGGATCTCTCCTTCTTGGCAAGCAATTAGGTGACCAAACCTCTCCTAGATGAACTTTCTAGACATCGCCAATAATGTTATCTAATAATATTATTCAAATAATATGAATTATTGATCCGATAATGGGAAATCTTGTGCGTTGACAATTATTGAAACAACAATAATATAAAATATCAACGCAAACAATTATTGAATCAATAAAATAAACTATTGAGCGATAATTCATCGTAACAATTATTGAGTAGTGCCTTCTTACGTAAGAATCAATAATTGATGCAATACCGTGTGCTACTGTTCAACAACGCGTATTAGTGTGTTTTAACCACCGGGTATTCCAACAGTATTAACGGTAACAATTACGCCATTATTTTTAAACAACTTATATTTGTCGTTTTCCTCATCCAATCGCTTTCAGTTATGGGGCCCACACATTTAGTACCGTCAATGTCGATTTAATATTCCCGATAGTACATGAATATTCCACGACCAAACGAATATTCCCTCGACAACAATGAATATTTTATAACCACTTGCTTATTTTGAAATATTTGCGTATTTAACCCTTAACTATCCACATTAATCAAATCAACCCTTACTATTTCAAAATAATAAATAAAGGAAATTCCTTTTATTTAAAAAATTTCGAGGTCTTCTGATAATAAGCCAAAACTTTAACCAACCGAGAGTATAATAGAATATATGAAACCTGCAAATGGATTTTTGCTGCGCCATGCAGTAATCCACGTGAATGCATCATTTCCACAATTTAATAAGGAATGAATCTGAAGGATCATTCACCATGCATGCGATAATCACATAAACAAAGTTGTTCCAACATAATAATAAAGAATAGAATAACGAAGAATTCACCAAGCATGCGATGAATCCATACATGTGTTATTCCCAATGTAATAATAAAGAATGGAACCAGGTCAAATATGTAATCAAGCACGCACAAGTTATTCCCATGAATAACAAAGAATGGAACCAATTAAATACATAATCCGCATGCAGACAGGATATTCCAACAGAATAATAAAGAATGGAACTCTGTCGTGCGTAATCGCATGCATGCATGGATGTTCCAACAAAATAATAAAGAATGGAATAACAATGAGAATTCACCGGGCATGCGATAGATCGCATGATGGAGTTATTCCAATGTAATAATAAAGAATGGAATAATGTAAGAATTTCACCATGTATGCGGTATTTCACATGCATGCGAGTTATTCCAACATAATAATAAAGAATGTCATAACAACTCTTACGAGTATTGAAAGAAAATAACTCTCTTCATGAATACGAAAGAATAATACCCCTTAACTTAAAAGAAACTGGATATTGGAATAGTGAGGTAGCAGACTTCTCTTCTTCTTTCTCTCTATAATAATTGCTCTAAAGCTTTAGTGAATTGGTGAGAAATGAAGGAAGAATGAACTTCTATTTATAGAAAAATATAATTTCGATAATTGCATGTTTTGGGGCTCGAAATATTACAGTACAATACCTTCAACTTTTCTTTTATTTTTAATTTAGTCCTCGCAAGTATTATCAAACTTGCACTACCTCCCTAATAGTAAATAATGCGAATCAATAGTTCAATCATGTGAATCAATAGTTATAATCATGTGAAAATACTGAATTATAGTATAGTACTTCCATCTATACCTCTCTATTTTTAACTTAGTCATGAAAGTATTATCAATCTTGCACTAACTCCCTAATAGTACAAGAATGTGAATCAATAGTACACACGCGTGAACAAATAGTTATAATCATGTGAATTAATAGTAATTAATTGCTCATTTATCCGATTAATTACCCGATTCGGTCAAGAAAACTTTCGGACATCAATTAATATCTAATAAATATCGATTTTCACTTAACACTAATAATTCCAACACAATGGAACTATCAATTTCATCTTTAATCAACACGAACTTATTCATCATTAATATTATAACTCACAATATTTAACAACCAGGTCGTTCCAAGGAAAGAGGGGGGCTTTCCGATAAGAATTTCTCCTTATTGGCGTACAATTAGATGACCAAACCTCTCATTGACAGAACTTCTGGACATTGTAAATATTACAATTTAATAATATAAATAATTTTGTCGTCGCAATTATTGATTTAATAATATAACATATTATGCAGATGATACTGTGACAATAATCGAATCAATAATATGAAAGATACACTACTACAAAATAGTAATAGACAACGCGGAAAAAACGTTATAATTTCTGTCAAAAAAACATCGTAGTTAAGGGTGTTATCTATTTGACACCCTTACACAACGTTTTTAAAACGTTGTAGTTAAGCACAATACACAACGTTTTTAAAAAAAAAAACGTTGTAAATTTGTTTTTCAAAAATTAACATATGCTTAAAAACGTTGTAAAAGGTATGATTCTACAACGTTTTTTGTATAAAAATGTTGTTTAGTATATCAGACGTTTTTTAAATGTTGTAGATAAAAAAGAAAAAAAAAAGATGTGGTTCACATATATTACCAATGCACCTGTAATATGCTAATGCCATGATATATAGTCAAAATGTATCAACCATTCAAAATACATCCCAATAATACCATTCGTTTACAGTTTCAAATTACTACATCCACAAAATATATACCAAAATGTATCCATATATGCTGGAGGGCATTAAGCTAGCAGCTGCTCTCAACATGGCTCTTACTGTCATTGTCAGTTTTGGAATAACCGCAGCACAAGATGTTGGAGCACCTGCACCTGCACCTGCACCTGCACCTGCACCAGCACTGCAGAGCGGCACATCAACACTTTATGTTCGAGCAAGACATTTATAATGACATGATACATATAGCAATAAGCCAACAACTCAAACACTCTAAAATTAACAGAAGTATATATGAAGGTCAGTTAAATGGACTTACAAGATTTGGGAACATGGAAATAGGTTAGTCAGAGGGGTAAGCTAATCCCGAATTTACTATTGACACAGGTGTTTGTTAAGTATTACTAGAAGATGTTGTGCTGAATACCTTGAACTGCCCGTTCTATGCCACTCATATCCGCATTCCGCTCTCTCAGTTCATTCTGGCTGGGCATGTGAACGGTTCGGTCTGTGATATTCCGTTATGCATTTCTGTCCCTCATTTCCACCGTAGGACCATTTGAAGTTTGGACTATAGATTGTTGACCTTGAGTAAGTAGAGGTGGTTTATTACTGATTGATGGTGGAGGACAAACAAGATTTACCAGCAAACTAAGTGTTGGCTGAATAATCTGGCAAATTAAGATAAATAGCTATCAGACATAAGCCGGTATCAGGTGAGACTGGAAGCATAATAATTGCACTAAAGGTCCGGTTGTGGGATCCAACAAAATAAAGTCAAAAGTTTACAAGAACCTTAACCTCAGGTTCAACATAACCAGCACCATTTGCTGCATCCAAAATGACTGTTATCCCTACACGATCATTGCTCAGAGTAGCATTCACTATTAGTTTGCGGCTGTAGGGTACTAATGTAACAATGTGCAGAACACCCAACGCATATTGAAGCAAGTCGTGCAAGTAACGTTCAACGGGTGGAGCCTACAAACAAAGCAAGAGTTATATATATAGCAGAGGAAACTGGTCAATGATTTTATCAGTTACATGAACTGGATTATTACGCATATAATCCCTTGCTGGTCCATAGAAATTTCAGAAAGAAAATAAGAAATTCCCTGAAATTGACAAAAATTAAATATCAAAACTGATGCAAGATTCAAGACAGTTTTGTGCAATTCAGATAACCCTAAAGAGTCAAAAACAAAAATATAGGGTGCAAACTGCAAATAGAATGAACAGTGGCCACATTCAATTATAAAATTTATTTCTATGTATAGCTTTGGATAAATCACAATTCTTCTAAAAGTAACAGGAATCATACCCATAAGTGGAAAATCCATGAAACTAGAAAGTCAGATCATCACTCAGATTCAAAGAATAAAACAAACATATGATTCAGTTCACCCTAAATTCCAGCTGGAACTAGATTCAAACACCTTCATGCCCATCATCATCGAATAGTAACGAAATGAATATCATTCGAGAAAAGCTACTGGTTTTCCACATTCATAGCATGGGCCATGCACAAGTACACTGGAGGCATACAATACACTCAGCGCATTTAGCAGAATAACAACTAAATGTAAATAATTGAACGCATAAGAGATCACAAGTATCTATGACAATGAATAAGCTAATAGCATTCAGCAATGTGTAGTAAATTTAACAATTTATAGTGTGATCTTCTGTATAACACATCTAGAAATCAGTTAAAGATTAAATAAACATGACCTCAGCACATAAAACCATACAGGCAGTGGCGTGTATTTGGATCAAATCCAGGAAGATTTCTTTGGAGACGAATATAAGACATAATTTTGTGCTCCCCTTCACCAGGAACATTTGCATCAGAAAGTATAACCTTCAAAAGAATAGAATGATAAGCAACACATAGAATGCTATTCCTTAACCAATTCGCACACCGATGACCAAGTCCACAATTATAGGTTTACATAAGCTAGGATATAATAAAAACTTGAGCACTTAATGGAAATCAAATGTGTAGTTGAGATCAATAATACCTTCACAGATTTCCATCCAGGGTCATTGTTCAGTCTACAATGGACATAGTACTGCAGAGCAATTGATAAAACAGCCATAAACTCGGTCCCAGGAGTGATAACATTAGAATCACATACTTTTGATTCCTGTTTCGGAGGAAGCTTTCTGCCTTCTTTCTCAAACTCCTCCCTCAACCTTTCCTCTTCGGCTGCCTAGAAAAAAGGAGTCACAAACCGTATCTAGAAGGTAGTAAGTTGCACAAGAAACATATACAAGAGGTACTCACTGCATCTGCTGCATCTTTGGCTGCTCTGAAACGCCTAGATCGCTGCTGATTCATTTTAGCTCTTGGGGCAACACCATCTACAACAGGATCCAGGTAATTACAATCAAAAACACAAAAGGAATTTCATCAACTTCCATTAAATACAAAGAAATTTTAACCTTTCACCCACCAATAGCCATATATAGCAGCTTTCGAGGTCGCACCATCACGAAAAGTCTGTCAATGTAGTCAAGCATGCACTGAAACACCTCATTGAAAGATGTTGGAGAAGGCTGCAATGTAAATCAGGGTATTGGTGTCCACAAATAACGGTTCAATAACAAAGGGCAATCCAAAAGGTTGTATACATAACATAAACAATGAAAGAAATGAGTACAAAAATTAAATAAGAAACTGAAGAGTACTTATAAAATTATTGAAAAAAATAATAATTGGACCAGTAAAACATTGTCTATAAAGCCAAGAAACAACATAGAACTACCTAAGAAGTAAGGATACAGTTCGAGGATAAAATAAGCAAGCCTTAGTATCCTTCGAATGTGGATAAACAGAACCATAGCATTACTCAAAACCAACATTTTTTTATTCCAATATACTCTTGAGGACTTTAACACATCATGACATATGAAACAGCTATACGGCAGTACAAATTAAGAAATAAACAAACCATTACAACAATTTACAGCATTACAATCACTAACTAGTCAACTATATGTTTTTTCAGACATCAAAACCAATGCACCACCATAAATTTCATAGTTTCAGAGCAACATAGAACGAGAACAATTAACCATAAAAATGATAATAACCACATAATCAAAGAATCAAACTCATATACAAATAATCAAAAATCATATACTCCCTCCGTCCCACAACAAAAAAAATCCCATTTGCAATTTTTTATGTTCCATAAAAAGGTCCCATCTTTGTTGATGTTAGTATAAAATGACACCACTTTAAACTACTTATAAAATTTCACAGTTTCAGCTTACCTCTGTAAACTACTTATAGAATCTTGCTGCATTGTTCGTTGGTTCACCATCTCCATAACTACATATCACCAACAGCAAAATCAAACTTAAAAAAATGAGTACATACAAGCCTTCGAATGCTTATAGTGAATTTGTTTTAGTGATCCAAGTGGCAGATAATTAGACTCACGTAGCTAAGAAGAAAAATGCCAAATATTCTTTCTTCAATCATCCAATCATTCAATTAATTAGTAACATCAAAATTACAATTCACCTGCATCAATTAACTAAACAAAAACATAAAAAAATCAACCACTCAAACTCACCAAATCAATTACTTTAAATATAGCCTTTTCATATCTTGCTTTAGCTTCCTCAATTCATTTAATTCGTCACTCAAAATCAACATAATTAAAAAAAAAGTTAACTCAAAAGATTCTAAAACATCACAAACCTTAGCAAAACCTAAGCAAACCTTAGCAAAACCCAGTGGGTCCAACAGCCTCAGACCATCCGGCCAAGATGTTTACTCCAGTCCCAATCACATCTGGCTTCAAGATCTGCGGTGTCACCACATTGGGTCCCCTCGAGCTAAACGCCGCTACCACCGGCGACGGCCAATATCTTTCGTTTAAATAGAAATTTTTTAAATAGTATAATTTTTATTAATTTTTTTAATGTTTTTTACTATTCATTTAGATTTTGTGGTAGTGATATGATCTGATTCACGTAGTAATAATTGAGTATAATGGGTGACTTCTCTAGCGTCAATAACCAATACAAGTTCACTATCAACTAATGCGTAGTTAATTCAACTATTCACTTCCGAAGTTATTTTTATAAAAAGATAACTATTCACGATAGTTACTATTCACGAATATTGTTTTTATGAAATAAAAGTATTCTTTTTTTTAATTCTACGAATTACTATTCACGAGTTACTATTCACGAGTTTACTATTCATGATGAAGCATGATAATTTTTTTTCGTAAGAAGGCATTACTCAATAATTGTTACAAGTAATTACTCGCTCAATATTTTATTTTATTGATTCAATAATTGCTACGCTGATATTTTATATTATTGTTGTTTCAATAATTGTCACGTACAAGATTTTCCATTATCGAGCAATAATTCATATTATCCTAATAATATTATTGGATAACATTATTGGCAATGCCTAGAAAGTTCTCATTTAAGGAGAGGTTTGGTCACCTAATCATAGCTACCAAAGAAGAGAAATTTTATTGGAAAGCCCTCTTCTTTCTTGAACCGCCCGTCACAATATCTTCAGATTCTGTAATATTATTTGTGAATAATTAATTATTGATTTATATGATGAGGAAAATATTGATTTTATGTGGATATAGATGGAGAAAATTTTAATGTGACAATTGTTGAAAATTAATATTTTATCTTTTTCGATAAAATAATTCATTTAAATATATTATTTTAATAATATATTAATATATTTTTATAATGAATGTGGGATATATGAGTATATGAGGAGGAAGAGTATTTTTGTGGCATTAAATGTTTAACACATGTTTTGTGTGTTGGTGGACCCATTTCTCGATCGAAAATTTGATTATAGATCGTGAAAATCGTGGCTTGTGGATTTCATTTCGGCCAATTTCTGTTTGGAATTTGGAAAAACTTTCTTCTGCAAAGTTGTAGAGAATTGAATTTCCTATAAAAATCGCGAGATTCGAATTTTCTGATAAAAGAGCTATTTATTGTGAATTATTGAAGTTTCTTGATATATCAAATGAATTGATTTTTGAGTTTTAAATTATTTTTTTGTTAGAAAAACGTTTTTTGTGAAGGTTTGGACATCATTAACATGTGTGGCTGGTGTTTTTGACCAAAAGGTGGGCTAAGAAAAATTTGTATAATTATATTAATATTATATTCAATTTTCTCTTTTGTGTTTCTAAGCATTTCATATAAATAGGTGCTTTAGGTTAGAATTGAAAATCACACCGTAAACTCAAGTTTTCTCTCTCTATATTATCGAGCGTATTCTTGTGAGTATTTTGAGTATACTTTGAGTATTGCTATATACGGTGCAAGTTCGTTCAAATAAGTTATTCCATGTCCTATCGCTTTTTTGAGGTAAGGGATAGTAAGGATTTTAAGGGTTATTATGTTTTTAGTTTCAAAATTTTTCTGAACCTTCAAAATTTTGGAAAAATTTGAAATGATATTTTGATGAGTTTTAGAGATTGTGTCCAAAATGGCGATTTTGGATGTATATAGATTAGGAGTTATGGATTTTATGAGAAAAGACTATTTTAAAAGTAACTGTTTATAACTCCTTGTGATTAACTCCAAAATTGATGAAATTTTTATTGGGAGTACATCTATATAATATCAGTATACCGTATTAATTTCAGAATTTTTGGATAAAAGTATAATTTATGATAAATGTTTAAATATTCGGTGGTTTTGGCCATATGAAAAATAGTAAATGAATTTTTAAAATTTTGAGAAAAATATATGTTCAATATGGGACTATGTTATGCTAAATCCCAGAAAAGAAATATTTTTTTGGAACTGATTTGGTATTTTTCATGAAAATATTCTAGTTATGAGTAAATGAATTAAATATGTTATGTGAAGTAAGAAAATTGGAAAATATGATTTTATGGCTTGAGAATCATATATGAGGTATATGCATTTTTGATGAGGGTTTTGGTTATTGGTGATGAAATCTTATGAGTTTGGCATTTTATGATGATTAAATGCATTAATTAGTAAAGTGTAAACAATTTAATTAAATTGTTTATAAGTTTTAGAAATGATTAAAATATTATTGTAATATTAATAATATTAGATTATGAGATTTCTAAGTGATTTATAACATTTGGATTAAGGTGTTATAAATATGGATATGAATTTTATTATGAAACTTTATCTTTTCGTCGAGGAGGTTACTATACGCATCGATATACTGATTTACTATGTTAATACGGGTACTATTCACGACAAATTGGTTTCTTCTCCTCACCAAATTATCGTTGATTTATGAATCTTACTCTTGAAATTAAAACCATGTTTTGATTATATTGTTTTTATATAACATTCTTATAACCCTAATGATGATATTTCTCTTCGACTTGAGTGTAAAGATGGGTAGATTATCGGTATGATCGTGACTATAGGTTCTCTTTGGCAAGAGTGCAAAAGTTGAATTGTTGATTTGGTATGATCATGACCATTGAATTTACAATTGAATATTTTTAGCTTAAGTGCAAAGGTGAATCGATCAACACGGTTATAATTATTGTTATATAACTTCCGAAATGATTATGTATTTCTTTGATATATGAATATCTTTGGCTCGTAGTGCAAAAGATGACTTGTTGATGAATATCTTAGCCCAGAGTGCAAAGATGAATTATCGATGAATATCTTTTGCTCGTAATGCAAAGATGACCATTGTTGAATATCTTTAGCTCAGAAGTGCAAAAGATGAATTATCGATGAATATCTTTGCCTCAGTAATGCAAAGATGACTCATTGATGAATATCTTTAGCACAGTAGTGTAAAGATGAACTGTTGATGAATATCTTTGGCCGTGGTGCAAAGATGAATTTATTAAGTATGATTATGAACATGAACCGTGATTTGGTATAACCATGATCTTTGATGTTTCGTAAAAGACAAGTGATGAAAATTATCTTCGCCCCGGATGAGAAGAGGAATTTAGAATCACAATTATGATTATGAAGTTATTCATATGATTGTGGAAAGGAACTGCTGATTGATGTTACAGGATAAAATATTGTTGGTGGACTTTTAACGTGGAGAAGATAATAGATTTTATAGTCTATTCGACTCTTCTAATGGATCGCTTCGTTCACCGCAACTATGGTTGAAAAGTTTTATCATCTACCATATGTTCTAAATCTCTCGATTTATTAATGATGAAGACTATTGATAATTTATTTATCTTTAGTCATAATATTCTTTATCGAGCTAGTTGTGCTTTCCCCTTTGTTTCACAATTCCTTTCGTGTAATAAAAGTGTAGCCGGGGTCGAAATGGGGATAACAAGGAATAGAATGGTGGTCTATAGTTGTTGAGGTTCTCCAAAAGAGTATGGAAATAATTTTATTGAGGACTTTAGTGTGTCACTTTTATACATCATTTAATAGTTATTTTAATTAAATAGGGTGAGGCAACCCAACTTTGGAAGGGTGTTTTGTCATTATCATACAAGATGTCTAATGACATACAAACTCGTGTTATCATAAGACATGGTCAGGCTCATCCACTTGCGAGTATATTTACAAGCACTACCTATATAATCTTGGTGTTTGTTTGGAGTATAATACCCAATTAGAGACAAGTGAGATAATGATATGTCAAGAGAAGACTCACCATCGGGAAGAATATGATAGTAATCTTCTCGCTTTTCTTTTTGGGGGTCTATCGGGTCAACCAAGGATAATTCTGTGGCCATATGATATCTACCATAACCTAAAAGCATGGCCTCCCATGTATTTAAGGTTTCCTCGAGCACTTCCCAAAGATTCTAATTTCTAAAACAGCTTTTTGACTATACCTTTATGTAAGGTGTCATCGCGACGTACACTGCTTGGTATATATTTGTATCCAAACTCACAAAGATACGTGTTGTTGTATTTTGCACGACAATTGTTGTAATAAAGTTGTAGTTGTTTTTCGTACTATATATTTGGCGACTCGAATGGGTTGGATGGAATGGACCTATTTTGGGGGCGTTACATTTGGTATCGTAGCTTAGGATACGATCTTTGGCGGAGATCGGATTAGAACTAGGAGGGAGAGATGAGTAAATCCTTCGCTAAAGTGTGTCCTACCTAAGCTTATTTGTTGGTCACCATAATATCGGGATATTATGTGATATGTTAATTTGTTAAATTAACCCTTGTTTTGAAGTCGTATTCTAGAATGATATCCTCAAAATACGTGAGATGAGCAAATGGAGAAATCATGATGACAGGGGAGATAGAATCAAATGAAAACAAGGTATTCTCAACTCTTTGAAATACTGTGTACGTAAATTTCGGGGACGAAATTTCATAAGGAGGGAGATTGTAAGACCCTAATTTTATGAAATAAAAGTATTCAATTTTTTTTAATTACTATTCATTACTTATTATTCATTCACGTAGTTACTATTCACGAAGTTACTATTCACGAAGTTACTATTCACGAGTTACTATTCACGAGTTACTATTCACGAAGTTAGTATTCACGACTATTCATGAAGCATGATAATTTTTTTTCGTAAGAAGGCATTACTCAATAATTGTTACAAATTATTATCGCTCAATATTTTATTTTATTGATTCAATAATTGCTACGCTGATATTTTATATTATTGTTGTTTCAATAATTGTCACTACACAAGATTTTCCATTATCTGAGCAATAATTCATATTATCCTCAATAATATTATTGATAACATTATTGGCAATGCCTAGAAAGTTCTGCTCTAAGGAGAGGTTTGGTCACCTAATCATACTACCAAGAAGGAGAAATTCTTATCGAAAGCCCCTCTTCCTCGAACCGCCTCACCACAATATCGCGATTCTGTAATATTATTTGTGAATAATTAATTATTGATTTATATGATGAGGAAAATATTGATTTTATGTGGATATAGATGGAGAAAATTTTTAATGTGACAATTGTTGAAAATTAATATTTTATCTTTTTCTCGATAAAATAATTCATTTAAATATATTATTTTAATAATATATTAATGGATATTTTTATAATGAATGTGGGATATATGAGTATATGAGGAGGAAGAGTATTTTTGTGGCATTAAATGTTTAACACATGTTTTGTGTGTTGGTGGACCCATTTCTCGACCGAAAATTGATTATAAATCGTAAAATCGCCTGCTTGTGGATTTCTTGGCCAATTTCTATTTGGAATTTGGAAAACTTTCTTCTTCGCAAAGTTGTAGAGAATTGAATTTCCTATAAAAAGTCAGCGAGATTCAATTTTCTGATAAAAGAGCTATTTATTGTGAATTATTGAAGTTTCTGAGATATCAAATAATTGAATTGATTTTTGAGTTTAAATTATTTTTGTTAGAAAAACGTTTTTTGTATTTTTTTGGACATCATTAACATGTGTGGCTGGTGTTTTCAGATTTCAAAAGGTGGGCTAAGAAAAATTTGTATAATTATATTAATATTATATTCAATTTTCTGCTTTTGTGTTCTAAGCAATTTCCTATAAATAAGGTGCTTAGGTTAGAATTGAAAATCACACCGTAAACCAAGTTTTCTCTCTCTATATTATCGAGCGATTCTTGTGAGTATTTTGAGTATACTTTGAGTATTGCTATACGGTGCAAGTTCGTTCAAATAAGTATTCCAAATGTAAGTAATCGCTTTTTGAGGTAAGTGGATAGTAAGGGATTTTAAGGGTTATTATGTTTTTAGTTTCAAATTTTTCTGAACCTTCAAAAATTTTGGAAAAATTTGAAATGATATTTTGATGAGTTTTAGATTGTGTCCAAAATGGCGATTTTTTGGATGTATAGATTAGAGTTATGGATTTTATGAGAAAAGACTATTTTAAAAGTAACTATTTATAACTCCTTGTGATTAACTCCAAAATTGATGAAATTTTTATTGGGAGTACATCTATATAATATCAGTATACCGTAAAATTTCAGAATTTTTGGATAAAAGTATAATTTATGATAAATGTTTAAATATTCGGTGGTTTTGGCCATATGAAAAATAGTAAATGAATTTTTAAAATTTTGAGAAAAATATATGTTCAATATGGGACTATGTTATGATAAATCCCAGAAAAGAAATATTTTTGGAACTGATTTGGTATTTTTCATGAAAATATTCTAGTTATGAGTAAATGAATTAAATATGTTATGTGAAGTAAGAAAATTGGAAAATATGATTTTATGGCTTGAGAATCATATATGAGGCATATGCAGATTTTTTTGATGAGGGTTTTGGTTATTGGTGATGAAATCTTATGAGTTTGGCATTTTATGATGATTAAATGCATTAATTAGTAAAGTGTAAACAATTTAATTAAATTGTTTATAAGTTTTAGAAATGATTAAAATATTATTATAATATTAATAATATTAGATTATGAGATTTCTAAGTGATTTATAACATTTGGATTAAGGTGTTATAAATATGGATATGAATTTTATTATGAAACTTTATCTTTTCGTGTCGAGGTTACTTACGCACGATACTAAGATTTTACGTATTTAATACGGGTACTATTCACGACAAATTGGTTTTCTTCTCCCACCAAATTATCGCTGATTTATGAATCTTACTCTTGAAATTAAAACCATGTTTTGATTATATTGTTTTTATATAACATTCTTATAACCCTAATGATGATATTTCTTTGACTTGAGTGTAAAGATGGGTAGATTATCGGTATGATCGCGACTATAGGTTCTCTTTGGCCAAGAGTGCAAAAAGTTGAATTGTCGACCGGTATGATCATGACCATCATCAATTTACAATTGAATATTTTTAGCTTAAGTGCAAAGGTGAATCGATCAACACGGTTATAATTATTGTTATATAACTTCAAATGATTATGTATTTCTTTGATATATGAATATCTTTGGCTCGTAGTGCAAAGATGACTTGTTGATGAATATCTTAGCCTGTAGTGCAAAGATGAATTATTGATGAATATCTTTTGCTCGTAATGCAAAGATGACCTGTTGTTGAATATCTTTAGCCTTCAGAGTGCAAAAGATGAATTATTGATGAATATCTTTGGCTCGTAATGCAAAGATGACCTGTTGATGAATATCTTTAGCCTGTAGTGTAAAGATGAACTGTTGATGAATATCTTTGGCCGTGGTGCAAAGATGAATTTATTAGTATGATTATGAACATGAACTGTGATTTGGTATAACCATGATCTTTGATGTTTCAGGTAAAGACAAGTGATGAAAATTATCTTCGTCCTGGATGAGAAGAGGAATTTAGAATCACAATTATGATTATGAGTTATTCATATGATTGTGGAAAGGAACTGTTGATTGATGTTACAGGGATAAAATATTGTTGGTGGACTTTTAACGTGGAGAAGATAATAGATTTTATAGTCTATTCGACTCTTTTAATGGATCGCTTCGTTCACGCAACTATGGTTGAAAAGTTTTATCATCTACCATATGTTCTAAATCTCTGATTTATTACTGATGAAGACTATTGATAATTTATTTATCTTTAGTCATAATATTCTTTACTGAGCTAGTTGTGCTCACCCTTTTGTTTCACAATTCCTTTCAGGTAATAAAAGTGTAGTCGGGTCGAAAGCTGGGATAACAAGGGGAATAGAACGGTGGTCTATAGTTGTTGAGGTTCTCCCTAAAGAGTATGGAAATAATTTTATTGAGGACTTTAGTGTGTTGATTTTATACATCATTTAATAGTTATTTTTGGTGAATTAAATAGTGAGGCGAACCAACTTTGAAGGGTGTTTTGTCACTATCATACAAGATGTCTAATGACATACAAACTCGTGTTATCATAAGACATGGTTGTGCTCATCCACTTGCCGAGTATATTTACAAGCACTACCTATATAATCTTGGTGTTTGTTTGGAGTATAATACCCAATTAGAGACAAGTGGAGATAATGATATGTCAAGAGAAGACTCACCATCGGAAGAATATGATAGTAATCTTCTCGCTTTTCTTTGGGGTCTATCAATCAACCAAGGATAATTTCGTGGCCATATGATATCTACCATAACCTAAAAGCACGGGCCTCCCATGTACGAAGGTTTCTCTTGAGCACTTCCCAAAGATTCTAATTTCTAAAACAGCTTTTTGACTATACCTTTATGTAAGGTGTCATTGTGACGTACATAGCTTGGTATATATTTTTATCCAAACTCACAAAGATACGTGTTGTTGTATTTTGCACGACAATTGTTGTAATAAAGTTGTAGTTGTTTTTCGTACTATATATTTGGCGCACTTTAATGGGTTGGATGGAATGGACCTATTTTGGGGGTCGCTACATTTGGTATCGAGCTTAGGATATATGATCTCCAAGCGAGAGATCGGGATTAGAACTAGAGGGGAGAGATGAGTAAATCCTTCGCTAGTGTGTCCTACCTAAGCTTTATTTGTTGGTCACCATAATATCGGGATATTATGTGATATGTTAATTTGTTAAATTAACCCTTGTTTTGAAGTCGTATTCTAGAATGATATCCTCAAATACGTGAGATGAGCAATGGAGAAATCATGATGACAGGGAGAGATAGAATCAAAATGAAAACAAGGTATTCTCAACTCTTTGAAATACTGTGTACGTAAATTTCTGGGACGAAATTTCATAAGGAGGGAGAGATTGTAAGACCCTAATTTTATGAA
The DNA here is from genome assembly GCA_020205615.1 of Panax quinquefolius. Lineage (NCBI taxonomy): Eukaryota > Viridiplantae > Streptophyta > Magnoliopsida > Apiales > Araliaceae > Panax > Panax quinquefolius. The sequence continues at coordinate 126,881,838 of CM035152.1, forward strand.
ATAAAAGTATTCAATTTTTTTAATTACTATTCATGAGTTACTATTCACGAAGTTACTATTCACGAAGTTACTATTCACGAAGTTACTATTCACGAGTTACTATTCACGAGTTACTATTCACACAGTACTATTCATGAAGCATGATAATTTTTTTTCGTAGAAGAATTATTACTCAATAATTGTTACGAAGAATTACTGCTCAATATTTTATTTTATTGATTCAATAATTGCTACGCTGATATTTTATATTATTGTTGTTTCAATAATTGTCACTACACAATTTTTCCATTATCTGAGCAATAATTCATATTATCCTCAATAATATTATTGATAACATTATTGGCAATGCCTAGAAAGTTCTCATCAAGAGAGAGGTTTGGTCACCTAATCAAGGCCACCAAGAAGAGAAATTCTTATCGAAAGCCCCTCTTTCCGAACCGCTACTTTCGTCAATATCATGATTCTGTAATATTATTTGTGAATAATTAATTATTGATTTATATGATGAGGAAAATATTGATTTTATGTGGATATAGATGGAGAAAATTTTAAATGACAATTGTTGAAAATTAATATTTTATCTTTTTCCGATAAAATAATTCATTTAAATATATTATTTTAATAATATATTAATGGTGATATTTTTATAATGAATGTGGGATATATGAGTATATGAGGAGGAAGAGTATTTTGTGGCATTAAATGTTTAACACATGTTTTGTGTGTCATGGACCCATTTCTCGACCGAAAATTTGATTATAGATCGTAAAATCGCCTGTTTGTGGATTTCTTCCAATTTCTATTTGGAATTTGGAAAACTTTCTTCTGCAAAAAGTTGTAGAAATTGAATTTCCTATAAAAAGTCGCGAGATTCAAATTTTCTGATAAAAGAGCTATTTATTGTGAATTATTGAAGTTTCAAGATATCAAATAATTGATTTTTGAGTTTAAATTATTTTTGTTAGAAAAAAACGTTTTTTGTATTTTTTTTTGGACATCATTAACATGTGTGGCTGGTGTTTTTGACCAAAAGGTGGGCTAAGGAAAATTTGTATAATTATATTAATATTATATTCAATTTTCTCGCTTTGGTGTTCTAAGCAATTTCCTATAAATAGGTGCTTAGGTTAGAATTGAAAATCACACCGTAAACCAAGTTTTCTCTCTATATTATCGAGCGATATTCTTGTGAGTATTTTGAGTATACTTTGAGTATTGCTATACTAGGCAAGTTCGTCAAATTATTCCAAATGTAAGATCGCTTTTTTGAGGTAAGGGATAAGTAAGTGGATTTTAAGGGTTATTATGTTTTTAGTTTCAAATTTTTTCTGAACCTTCAAAATTTCTGGAAAAATTTGAAATGATATTTTGATGAGTTTTAGATTGTGTCCAAAAATGGCGATTTTTGGATGTATAGATTAGAGTTATGGATTTTATGAGAAAAGACTATTTTAAAAGTAACTATTTATAACTCTCAGTGATTAACTCCAAAATTGATGAAATTTTTATTGGGAGTACATCTATATAATATCAGTATACCGTAAAATTTCAGAATTTTTGGATAAAAGTATAATTTATGATAAATGTTTAAATATTCGGTGGTTTTGGCCATATGAAAAATAGTAAATGAATTTTTAAAATTTTGAGAAAAATATATGTTCAATATGGGACTATGTTATGCTAAATCCCAGAAAAGAAATATTTTTGGAACTGATTTGGTATTTTTCATGAAAATATTCTAGTTATGAGTAAATGAATTAAATATGTTATGTGAAGTAAGAAAATTGGAAAATATGATTTTATGGCTTTTGAGAATCATATATGAGGTATATGCAGATTTTTGATGAGGGTTTTGGTTATTGGTGATGAAATCTTATGAGTTTGGCATTTTATGATGATTAAATGCATTAATTAGTAAAGTGTAAACAATTTAATTAAATTGTTTATAAGTTTTAGAAATGATTAAAATATTATTGTAATATTAATAATATTAGATTATGAGATTTCTAAGTGATTTATAACATTTGGATTAAGGTGTTATAAATATGGATATGAATTTTATTATGAAACTTTATCTTTATCTTTTCGTGTCGAGGTTACTACGCGACGATACTGCAGATTACGTATTTAAATACGGGTACTATTCACGACAAATTGGTTTCTTCTCTCGACCAAATTATCGTTGATTTATGAATCTTACTCTTGAAATTAAAACCATGTTTTGATTATATTGTTTTTATATACATTCTTATAACCCTAATGATGATATTTCTCTTTGACTTGAGTGTAAAGATGGGTAGATTATTGGTATGATCGTGACTATAGGTTCTCTTTGCCCAAGAGTGCAAAAGTTGAATTGTTGACCGGTATGATCATGACCATTGAATTTACAATTGAATATTTTTAGCTTAAGTGCAAAGGTGAATCGATCAACACGGTTATAATTATTGTTATATAACTTCAAATGATTATGTATTTTTTTCGATATATGAATATCTTTGCCTCAGAGGCAAAGATGACTTGTTGATGAATATCTTAGCCTGTAGTGTAAAAGATGAATTATTGATGAATATCTTTTGCTCGTAATGCAAAGATGACCGTTGTTGAATATCTTTAGCATTAGAAGTGCAAAGATGAATTATTGATGAATATCTTTGGCTCGTAATGCAAAGATGACCTATTGTTGAATATCTTTAGCCTTCAGAGTGTAAAGATGAACTGTTGATGAATATCTTTGGCCGTGTGCAAAATGAATTTATTAGTATGATTATGAATATGAACTGTGATTTGGTATAACCATGATATTTGATGTTTCGTAAAGACAAGTGATGAAAATTATCTTCGTTCCGGATGAGAAGAGGAATTTAGAATCACAATTATGATTATGAAGTTATTCATATGATTGTGGAAAGGAACTGTTGATTGATGTTACAGGATAAAATATTGTCAGTGGACTTTTAACGGAGAGAAGATAATAGATTTTATACTATTCGACTCTTTTAATGGATCGCTCGCGTTCACCGCAACTATGGTTGAAAAGTTTTATCATCTACCATATGTTCTAAATCTCCGATTTATTATCGATGAAGACTATTGATAATTTATTTATCTTTAGTCATAATATTCTTTATCGAGCTAGTTGTGCTCACCCTTTTTGTTTCACAATTCCTTTCGTGTAATAAAAGTGTAGCCGGGTCGAAAGTGGATAAAGGGAATAGAATCTGGTGGTCTATAGTTGTTGAGGTTCTCCCAAAGAGTATGGAAATAATTTTATTGAGGACTTTAGTGTGTCAGATTTTATACATCATTTAATAGTTATTTTGGTGAATTAAATAGGAGGCGAACCCAACTTTGAAGGGTGTTTTGTCACTATCATACAAGATGTCTAATGACATACAAACTCGTGTTATCATAAGACATGGTCAGGCTCATCCACTTGCCGAGTATATTTACAAGCACTACCTATATAATCTTGGTGTTTGTTTGGAGTATAATACCCAATTAGAGACAAATGGAGATAATGATATGTCAAGAGAAGACTCACCATCGGGAAGAATATGATAGTAATCTTCTGCTTTTTTTCTTTGGGGTCTATCAGTCAACCAAGGATAATTTCGTGGCCATATGATATCTACCATAACCTAAAAGCATGGCCTCCCATGTACGAAGGTTTCTTGAGCACTTCCCAAAGATTCTAATTTCTAAAACAGCTTTTTGACTATACCTTTATGTAAGGTGTCATTGTGACGCGCTACATACTGTATATATTTGTATCCAAACTCACAAAGATATGTGTTGTTGTATTTTGCACGACAATTGTTGTAATAAAGTTGTAGTTTTTCGTTTTTCGCACTATATATTTGGCGACTTTTGGTAATGGGTTGGATGGAATGGACCTATTTTGGGGCGCACACATTTGCATCGTAGCTTAGGGATATGATCTTCTCGGAGATCGGGATTAGAACTAGGAGGAGAGATGAGTAAATCCTTCGCTAGCTGTGTGTCCTACCTAAGCTTATTTGTTGGGTCACCATAATATCGGATATTATGTGATATGTTAATTTGTTAAATTAACCCTTGTTTTGAAGTCAGATTCTAGAATGATATCCTAAATACGTGAGATGAGCAATGGAGAAATCATGATGATGGGGGAGATAGAATCAAATGAAAACAAGGTATTCTCAACTCTTTGAAATACTGTGCACGTAAATTTCTGGACGAAATTTCATAAGGAGGGAGATTGTAAGACCCCAAATTTTATGAAATAAAAGTATTCAATTTTTTTAATTACTATTCATGAGTTACTATTCATGAGTTACTATTCACGAGTTACTATTCACTATTCAAGTTACTATTCACGAAGTTACTATTCATGAGTTACTATTCACTATATTCACGAGTTACTATTCATGAAGCACTATTCATGAAGCATGATAATTTTTTTTTAAAAGAAGGCATTACTCAATAATTGTTACAAGAATTATTGCTCAATATTTTATTTTATCGATTCAATAATTGCTACGCTGATATTTTATATTATCATTGTTTCAATAATTGTCACTACACAAAGATTTTCCATTATCGAGCAATAATTCATATTATCCAATAATATTATTGATAACATTATTGGCAATGCCTAGAAAGTTCTGCTCTAAGGAGAGGTTTGGTCACCTAATCAAGGCCAAGAAGAAGGAGAAATTCTTATCGAAAGCCCTCTTTCCTGGAACTACTCGTTGTTAATATTGTGATTCTGTAATATTATTTGTGAATAATTAATTATTGATTTATATGATGAGGAAAATATTGATTTTATGTGGATATAGATGGAGAAAATTTTTAATGTGACAATTGTTGAAAATTAATATTTTATCTTTTTCTCGATAAAATAATTCATTTAAATATATTATTTTAATAATATATTAACTATGATATTTTTATAATGAATGTGGGATATATGAGTATATGAGGAGGAAGAGTATTTTGTGGCATTAAATGTTTAACACATGTTTTGTGTGTTGGTGGATCCATTTCTTGAATCGAAAATTGATTATAGATCAGAAAAATCGATCTGCTTGTGGATTTCGGTCAATTTCTATTTGGAATTTGGAAAACTTTCTTCTCGCAAAGTTGTAGAGAATTGAATTTCCTATAAAAAGTCGTGAGATTCAAATTTTCTGATAAAAGAGCTATTTATTGTGAATTATTATCAAGTTTCTGGTGATATCTAAAAGTAATTGATTTTTGAGTTTAAATTATTTTTGTTAGAAAAACGTTTTTTGTATTTTTTGACATCATTAACATGTGTGGCTGGTGTTTTTGACCAAAAGGTGGGCTAAGGAAAATTTGTATAATTATATTAATATTATATTCAATTTTCTCGCTTTGTGTGTTCTAAGCAATTTCCTATAAATAGGTGCTTAGGTTAGAATTGAAAATCACACCGTAAACTCAAGTTTTCTCTCTCTATATTATCGAGCGTATTCTTGTGAGTATTTTGAGTATACTTTGAGTATTGCTATACTACAAAAGTTCGTTTCAAATTCGTTATTCCAATGTAAGTCGCTTTTTTTGAGGTAAGGGATAGTAGTGGATTTTAAGGTTATTATGTTTTTAGTTTCAAAATTTTTCTGAACCTTCAAAAATTCTGGAAAAATTTGAAATGATATTTTGATGAGTTTTAGATTGTGTCCAAAAATGGCGATTTTTGATGTATAGATTAGGAGTTATGGATTTTATGAGAAAAGACTATTTTAAAAGTAACTATTTATAACTCCTTGTGATTAACTCCAAAATTGATGAAATTTTTATTGGGAGTACATCTATATAATATCAGTATACCGTAAATTTCAGAATTTTTGGATAAAAGTATAATTTATGATAAATGTTTAAATATTCGGTGGTTTTGGCCATATGAAAAATAGTAAATGAATTTTTAAAATTTTGAGAAAAATATATGTTCAATATGGGACTATGTTATGCTAAATCCCAGAAAAGAAATATTTTTGGAACTGATTTGGTATTTTTCATGAAAATATTCTAGTTATGAGTAAATGAATTAAATATGTTATGTGAAGTAAGAAAATTGGAAAATATGATTTTATGGCTTGAGAATCATATATGAGGTATATATATGCAGATTTTTGATGAGGGTTTTGGTTATTGGTGATGAAATCTTATGAGTTTGGCATTTTATGATGATTAAATGCATTAATTAGTAAAGTGTAAACAATTTAATTAAATTGTTTATAAGTTTTAGAAATGATTAAAATATTATTGTAATATTAATAATATTAGATTATGAGATTTCTAAGTGATTTATAACATTTGGATTAAGGTGTTATAAATATGGATATGAATTTTATTATGAAACTTTATCTTTTCGTGTCGAGAGTTACTACGCACGATACTGCGATTTACGTGTATTTAATATTTGGTACTATTCACTTATAAATTGGTTTCTTCTCCCACCAAATTATCGTTGATTTATGAATCTTACTCTTGAAATTAAAACCATGTTTTGATTATATTGTTTTTATATAACATTCTTATAACCCTAATGATGATATTTCTCGACTTCGACTGAGTGTAAAGATGGGTAGATTATCGGTATGATCGCGACCATAGGTTCTCTTTGCCAAGAAGGTGCAAAAGTTGAATTGTCGATCGGTATGATCATGACCATTGAATTTACAATTGAATATTTTTAGCTTAAGTGCAAAGGTGAATTGATCAACATGGTTATAATTATTGTTATATAACTTCCAAATGATTATGTATTTCTTTTTGATATATGAATATCTTTGGCTCAGTAGTAAAACGACTTGTTGATGAATATCTTAGCTCAGTAGTGCAAAGATGAATTATTGATGAATATCTTTTTGCTCAGAATGCAAAGATGACTCATTGTTGAATATCTTTAGCTTTCAGAGTAGATGAATTATTGATGAATATCTTTGGCTCGTAATGCAAAGATGACCTGTTGTTGAATATCTTTAGCTTCAGAGTGTAAAGATGAATCATTGATGAATATCTTTGGCCCGTGGTGCAAAGATGAATTTATTAGTATGATTATGAACATGAACTGTGATTTGGTATAACCATGATCTTTGATGTTTCAGGTAAAGACAAGTGATGAAAATTATCTTCGTCCTGGATGAGAAGAGGAATTTAGAATCACAATTATGATTATGAAGTTATTCATATGATTGTGGAAAGGAACCGTTGATTGATGTTACAGGATAAAATATTGTTGGTGGACTTTTTAACGTGGAAAGATAATAGATTTTATAGTCTATTCGACTCTTTTAATGGATCGCTTCGTTCACCGCAACTATGGTTGAAAAGTTTTATCATCTACCATATGTTCTAAATCTCCGATTTATTATCGATGAAGACTATTGATAATTTATTTATCTTTAGTCATAATATTCTTTATCGAGCTAGTTGTGGTTCACCCTTTTGTTTCACAATTCCTTTCGTGTAATAAAAGTGTAGTCGGGTTGAGCGGGGATAACAAGGAATAGAATGGTGGTCTATAGTTGTTGAGGTTCTCCCTAAAGAGTATGGAAATAATTTTATTGAGGACTTTAGTGTGTCAGATTTTATACATCATTTAATAGTTATTTTTGTGAATTAAATAGGTGAGGCTAACCCAACTTTGGAAGGGTGTTTTGTCACTATCATACAAGATGTCTAATGACATACAAACTCGTGTTATCATAAGACATGGTTGTGCTCATCCACTTGCCGAGTATATTTACAAGCACTACCTATATAATCTTGGTGTTTGTTTGGAGTATAATACCCAATTAGAGACAAGGGAGATAATGATATGTCAAGAGAAGACTCACCATTGGGAAGAATATGATAGTAATCTTCTCTTTTTCTTTGGGGTCTATTGGTCAACCAAGGATAATTTCGTGGCCATATGATATCTACCATAACCTAAAAGCATGGCCTCCCATGTACGAAGGTTTCTCTGAGCACTTCCCAAAGATTCTAATTTCTAAAACAGCTTTTGACTATACCTTTATGTAAGGTGTCATTGTGACGTACACAGTTGGTATATATTTGTATCCAAACTCACAAAGATATGTGTTTGTTGTATTTTGCACGACACAATTGTTATAATAAAGTTGTAGTTGTTTTCGTACCATATATTTGGCGACTCGAATGGGTTGGATGGAATGGACCTATTTTGGGGATGGGCCAATGAATCGAGGATTGAGCTTTCCTCTCTTTCCAAATCTTGTAAATCCTTTCCATGGAGCAACACGTAACAACACATGATCTCCAATATTGAATTACACGTCCTTTCGATGAAGATCATCATAACTCTTTTGTCGATCTTGTGAGGTTTTTATACGTTGTCGGATCGTTTGAATCTTTTCCGTAGTCATACGTACCAAATCCGGTCCCAACAATGTTGCTTCACCCACCTCATCCCAAAGATACCGAGAACGACACTTTCTTCTATAAACGCCTCAAATGGAGCCATGCCAATACTTGCTTGATAACTATTGTTGTAGAAAAACTCCACCAATGGTAAGAACTTGTCCCAACTTCCTTGAAGTCAAGGACACGTAGTCTTAATAAATCTTCAAGAGTTTGAATAGTCCTTTCATCGCCCATCCGTTTGAGGATGATATACCGAACTAAATCGTAAATTCGTTGCCAGCTTTTTTTTGCAAACTAACCCAAAATCTTGAAGTGAATCTTGGGTCTCGATCGTAAACTATTGATCTTGGCATACCATGCAATCTTACAATCTCATTTATATACATACTAGCAAGACGTTCAAGTGTATAAGTTTCTCGTATTGGTAAGAAATGAGCAGACTTGGTCAATGTATGAACAATGACCTAAATCGCATCTATGCCTTAAGAAACCTTGGGAAGACCAGTAACGAAATCCATGGTAATGTGCTCCCACTTCCATTCTGGAATTTCAAGTGGTTGCAATGGACCTTTTGGCACTTGATGCTCCGCCTTGACTCGTTGACAAGTTAGACACCTTGAGATAAACCATGCTATCTCTCTCTTTATATTGCTCCACCAAAATGTATGTCGAAAATCACGATACATTTTGGTACTCCCAAGATGGATTGCAAACGGTGTGTTGTGCGCCTCCATTATGATTTTATACTTCAAGTCAAAATCGTTAGGAACACAAAGTCTGGAGTTGACTCGAACTATTCCTTCTTCATCGATTCTTGCTTCTGAAATAGCACCTTCTTGCACTTTCTTCCTCATACGCATCAGCTCCAGGTATGTAGCTTGAGCAGCTTTAACTTTATCTATTAAAGTCGGTTCCACTCGTATAAACCGCAAGAGTCTTCAACATGACTATTCAAGATACCGTGGCAGATGGGGATGCAACTATAGGTATTATTCGTATAACTTTTATTTTCTTATATATAATAAATTATTTTATAAAGAAATTTTGAAGGAGGAATTTGAGTTCTATTAGAAATCAAATTTCCATTTAATCAGATAGATAAGCTTTATGCTAAATAGTTAAATATCAGTTCGATCAATTATGATCAAGATCTACTTGCGATGACTTTGTATGCTATGTACCCTTGTATGTATAAGTTTTAAAACGGTGATTCCGGGGACGGAATCTTTATAAGGGAGGTTGAATGTAATATATAACCCGATATTTTCTATATAATTAAATCAGAAATTTTGCATATAAATTTTTATTTATTTATTTATTATTTTCAAGGTGATAATAATGCGAAGATAATGTGTATGAATTTATGTGATAAATATAAAATTTATTTATTACATGAATAATTACGAATAATTTTATTTTAGAATTATTGATCATTATAAATTATATTCTTATAATAATTAATTTTATAGTAGAAATATTTTTATTAATTATTTTCCATGAAAATATGATTATATATTATTTAAATAATATATGAAATGATTATAAATTATTATAATAATTATTTTATTCATTTATATGAATTTATTTCAGATTAGTTAAGTTAATTATTTTTAACTTAATTAATAATGTTATTTATGTAAGATAAATCGAGATATGGAATTCAAACCCTAATTTCGGATTTTGATCAAGGAATGAGAATATTAATATAATATTAATTATTTTTAATGCTATAAATATGTATCTTTGTATGTGTGTAATGTTAATGTGTGGAACTATTTTTATATAACATGACTAAAACCCTAATATTACTAGGATAAACCCTATTTTAAAACTCAAACCGGAGTTTACGATTGATAAAAAATTGTGTTAAGTTGATTAATAACAAGTGTTTGAATTATAATTGTTAATTAGGGAAACTCTAATTTGCTAAATAGGAACCTTAATCGCTAATTAAGCAAGCTTAATGTTAATTAGTGAATATTTAAATCTAATTTCAAGTCTAATGTAATTAGAAACCTAATCTAATTAAGGAAACCCTAATTACAAATTTTAAGAAACTAAATTTTTGTACAAACCCTAATTAGAAAATTCTACAAATTTTTTATGTCAAACCTTAGGGTTAATGTGGCGCCCCAAAATAGGTATACATCACCCATTTTGAGTTGTCAATACATGATACGTAAACAACTACAACTTTATTATTACAACAAGAAAAGCGTGAGTTTAAATACAAATATTATCTTCTAGACAATATCTATACTCAAATAAATCCTCATCACATTTATTGATACATTATTTTACAAAATGGTGAGGACTATTAAACAACTCTCTCTAGAACCTTCATTCCATACCAGGCTAATATACTCGCTTATATTCTCGCCTCCCCGAGAAAAATGGAACAAAAGGAAAAGGGTGAGCTCAACTAGCTCGAGAAAGAATATTATGACTAAGATAATATACAACAAATTACCGTTAGTCTTCAACAGGGAAAAATCTAATAGAATCAATAGACAACAAATTTTAAATCATTATTCGCAATGAAATAATAATTCATTAGAAGAGTTAAGTAGAGAATGCAAACTACTATCTTCTATGTATGAATTTAAAAGTTCATCGTCTATCTTTTATCCTCAGTAACATCAATCAATATACATCCGGAATCAAATATTCATCTTTTACTACGTGCCAAAGATATTCATCGATTGGTCATGTTCATCTAAACACTGTTCATCTTTGCACTACTACCAAAGATATTCTTCAGAAATCATTCATCTTTGCACTACAGGCCAAAGATATTCAATAATATCATCATTTAAGACCGAGGATGATAAAAAATATTTTAAAGAAACGAATCCAAAGGAAACAAAATGACAAGGATTAAGGATTAAGGATTCGTACTTTGTTTTATCCATGTTCAAAAAATACCTCAAAAATAATCATAGTGGTGTAAAATTCAAGAATGATCAAAACATGGATACAATCAAAGCTAGCATCGAATAGATATTTTGGACAAAAAGAAGAAATTTTATTTTTCTATGAATAGTGCCGATACGTGAATAGTAACTCACACCAAAAGATAGAAATTCCACAAAAACATCTTCACGCTTCATGAATAGTACTTCGTGAATAGTAACTCATGAATAGTAACTCGTGAATAGTAACTCATGAATAGTAACCCGACACATGAAAAAGTTCCAAATTTGATAAAAAGTTCCAACCAATATTTCAAAGATAATGATATTGAAGAAATAATATCATTTGAAAAGAAAATAACATCCTCGCCTCAAAAGATCGGTACTTCTATTTAAATTTGGAAACACTGGATATAGGCTATGACTTGGACTTGCAATCCGATAGCAATACTCAAAGTATACTCAAAATACTCACAAGAATACAGCTCGATAATATAGAGAGAAAACTTGATTTACGGTGTGATTTTCAATTCTAACCTAAGCCCTATTTATAGGAAAATGCTTAGAACACCAAAGCGAAAATTTAATAAAATATTAATATATATTATAAATTTCCTTAGCCCATCTTTGAAGATCTGATTTCAGCAATTAATATCACATGTTAGCCCACTTAAATGCAAAAAACGTTTTTCTTTAAAATAATAATTAAAACTTCCAAAAATCAATTATTTTGAGACTTGAACTTTAATAATTCACAATAAATAGCCCTTTTATCAGAAAATTTGAATCTCGCGAGTTTTATAGGAAATTCAATTCTCTACAACTTTGCGGAAGAAAGTTTTTCCGAATTCCAAACGAAATTGACCGAAATCAACAAACGGGCAATTTTATGTGCTATAATCAAATTTCAATCGATAAATAGGGTCCAATTTACATGTTTAACATGTTTTAAACATTTATTGCAACAAAAATACTCTTCCTCCTCGATATACTCATATATCCCATATTCGTTATAAAAATATCACCATTATTATATTATTAAAATATAATAATACATTATCTTATCGAGAAAAGATAAAATTTCAATTTTCAACAATTGTCTCATTAAAATTTTTCTCCATCTATATCCACATAAAATCAATATTTTCCTCATCATATGAATCAATAATTAATTATTCACAAATAATATTACAGAATCACAATATTGACAACCGTGCGCCTCAGGAAAGAGGCCCTTCCAATAAGAATTTCTTCTTACTGGCGCGCAATTAGGTGACCAAACCTCTCCTTAGATAGAACTTTCTAGACATTGCCAATAATGTTATCTAATAATATTATTCAGATAATATGAATTATTGCTTGATAATGAAAAATCTTGTATAATGACAATTATTGAAACAATGAAAAATATAAAATATCAACGCAAAGAATTATTAAATCAATAAAATATCGAATAATAATTACCAGAACCATTATTGAGTAGTGCCTTCATAAGAATCAATAATTGGTACAATACCGTGTGTACTCTTGTGTTTTAACCACCGAGTATTTTAACAATTATTATGATAAATAACTTATATTTGTCGTTTTCTTTATCCAATCGCTTTCAAGTTATGGGCCCCACACACGGTCGCTACTAAATGCATTTAATATTCCCCGACGAGACATTTAATATTCCACGACCAAACGAATATTCCCGACAACAATGATATTTTATAACCACTTGCTTATTTTGAAATATTTATGTATTTTACCCTAACTATCCACATTAATCACATCAACCCTTACTATTTCAAAATAATAAATAGAGAAAATTAAATTTCATTAATAATAAGTTGGGGTCTTACAGTTAAACCTTAAGGGTTAGCTAATATGACAAGAATGCTCTTAAAATCACAAGTTAATTGTCCATAATGCCCTTTTGTATTCTTTATTAAGCTTGCTTGCAAATCCTACCAAATCTAGGAGTTGGTGACCAACTTATTTGACATTGTGACTTAAAGAAACTTCAAAGAAATCAATTCTCAGATCGCCGTCGCAATATAACATAATATATATAGCTTCAAGAGAGAGAGAAATTACTTATTAAGCTCATTTGATCACCACACTCATCCAAGACCCTCTCTCTCTAACCTAAGAAATATAGTAGTATATCAGCTCCCAAATCAAGCCTCACAAATTCCACTAACAGATCAGAAGCCCAAATACAAGATAGATCAAAGTGAGGTATAAAATCTAACCTTAGAAATCTGATCCTTAATGATATGTTAGATGTTAGATTTTTGTGTTAAAACATGTTATATGTAGTAGATATTGATGACTGGGTTGGTATCTTGTAGATCCGTAACATCTATGTGCTCAAAAGTGATGATTTTCAAAATTTGGAAAATTTAAAAGTGGTCCGCGACAACAAATGTCAGACCCTATAAATTTCAGTTTGTTATGTGTTTTTGTTGTTTAAATGTTTGAACGTGTAGTATGTTATGTGAGCTTTGATCTGGAACTTGAATCAAGTCCAGATCATGCACAGATTTTATGTTATTAATGGTCAAAAACCGTTGACCGACCATGACCATATGAAATCTGGGTAACCCAGAAAATCTTTATCCGTGTCTGACATGATTTTGCAAAGCATGAATCTGTCAGATGTTAAATCGTTTGTTTATGTTTTTATATCTAAGTTGTTGTATGTTATGTGTACTATGGATGCATGCCTTTAGATCCCTTAAAACTCAAATATACTGAACGTAATGGATGGTCAAACTAAGTTGACCGATCTGCGTGAAGAACAATCTGGAAAACCCAGATTGTTCATGAGTACGTACCTGCCAGGTACTTTGACCGGCCCAGATTTTCTTTTGTTAATATTTTTAAGTTTATTTCGGGTTATATAATTGTACACTGACATCTATACTACATATTTAAACCTTCATACCACACAAAGAAAGCTCAGTATGCATGTTACAAGGATCCAAAGTAGCACTTATCAGATTGCTCTTCATTTCTGAAAACCCGAAATGAAGAAACGATCTCGATACATGATATTTGAAGGCTTCGACCTCTCTATGATGTTGTTGTTTGGCCATGATCTGAGTTAGTGTATGTAGTATTACATAAATACTATAATTTTGATACCATTACAAGTCCTGTATGCAACTGGAACATAGATCTAGATTTGGTAAAACATATCACTCTTGTGACTGACATGGGTTTCTAGGCAGACTCAAGAACAACTTAAGAACACCTATAGCAACAGTTAATTTCTGAAAATAATTTATTTTATAAAATAAATAGAAAAAAATAGTTTTAATTATTAAAAATACAAAATAAATTACTAAAATTATTTTAATGCCTAAAAATTAGTTTTTACTAATTTTGAAAATATTTCATAAATATTTAACATTTTTGGAATATTAATGGTAATTAATTTAATTAGTTATTATATTAAATAAATTATTTAAAATAATTTTAATACTTGAAAATCATTTAAAATTATATTATGGTATACTTAAAATATTTTAAGTTATTTTTAATTACTTTTAATATTTTGTGATGAATTTCATTAATAAATTAATATTAATTATAATTAAGTTATTTAATAAATGTATTAAATAAATTATGAAAAATAGAATTAATGATTTAAAAATTATATAAATATGATTTAAAGGTTATAAAAATATTTTAAGTTATAAAATATAACTTTTGATATTTTGTCATGAAAAATATTAATTTTTAATATTAATAATATTAGATTTATTTAATAATTATATTAAATAAATTAGGTTAAAATAATTTTAATATTATAAAAATCATTTTAAATGAAACTAAGGTGTTTAAAAATATTTTAAGTTATAAAATATAACTTTCAATATTTAAAGGTAAAATTCATTAATTATTTAATATTAAATGATATTTGATTTATTTAATAGTTATATTAAATAAATAGTTTAAAAATAGTTTATTTATTTAAAATCATTTAAAAGGATATGAATGAATTAAAATATTTTAAGTTATAATAATGACTTTTAATATTTTGGTAAATAAAGGATTAATATTTAAGTATTAATGCTAATTATTTAAAAATAATTTTAAATGTTTTAAAAATCATTTAAGGGTAATAGTAATACTTTTAAAATATTTTAAGTTATTATAAATAACTTTAATATTTTGGCAATGGTTTTATTACTAGTTTAATATTAATTAAATATTAATGATAATAGAATTATTTAATATTTAAATCATTTAATAATGATTCCGGTGTTTGAAAATTTATGATAAATTATAATAATTATTTAAAAATTATTATAAGGCTATGAAAAATTGTATGACTGATATTTACATCTATTGAACTTCGGTATAAAGTCTTAGACTCGTTAATTATTGATAAGGATGTCGGCACGCTTGTGACGCCCCCAAAATAGGTATACATCACCCATCTTGAGTCGCCAAATACATGGTACACAAATTAATTATAAACTCCATTTATACAACTGTCGTGCAAAATATGACGACATATATATTGTGAGTTTTAATACAAATATTGTAACGTATATAATACGACAATATTCATACTTAAATTATTACATGCCATATAAAGTACAACAACAAATATTTCAAGCCTCCAAAGGGACACGAGAAGATTGACTAATGCTCCTACTGCCTTCATGGATATGATGAACCGAGTATTCAAGGAATATTTGGATCACTTTGTGGTCGTTTTATTGATGACATCCTTATTTAATCCAAAACCGTGAAGATCATGAGCAACACTTGAGGTCGATATCTAAAAGCTTCTTGAATATTAGCTTTATGCCAAGTTAAAGAAATGCGAGTTCGGGCTCGAGGAAGTAGCATTTCTTGGCACGCCAGATCAAGTCATGGAATATCTCACGACCGCAAAGATTGAAGTCATTCAAAGCCGGGAACAACCTAAATCAATGAATCAAGTCACGTAGCTTTCTTTTAGCCGGGTTATTATCGGAGATTTGTAGAAGGATTTTCTCAATCGCTACTCCATTAACTCAAATTGACTTTGAAAGATACAAAATTCGATTGGAGTGAGGAATGTGAGAAGAGTTTTCAAGAACTTAAGAGAAGACTCATTTCAAAGACTGCTCTAACAATACCATCCGCTCGAGGGATTTGTCATCTATAGTGATGCTTCGAGCAAAGGGTTAGGATGTGTTCTCATGCAACATGGGAAAGTCATAGCCTATGCCTCTCGATAACTCAAAGAATATGAGAGGAATTATCCTACTCATGATCTAGAGTTGGCAGCTATTATCTTCACACTTAAAATTTGGAGGCATTACTTGTATGGGGAGAAAGTGGAGATCTTTACGGATCATAAAAGCCTCAAATATTTCTTTACTCAAAAGGAACTCAACATGCGACAGCGACGTTGGCTTGAACTATTGAAAGATTATGATCATACCATCCAATATCATCCTGGAAAAGCAAATGTGGTAGCTGACGCATTGAGTAGAAGATCATATGCGGGTACGAATGTGATATTGTCAACGCAAAGGCCCATTTTGTATGACTTACAAAGGATGAAGATAGAGATAAAGACTCTAGAGACCCACGTGATGATGGCGAATATACGAGTGGAACTGATTTTAATCGATAAAGTTAAAGCTGCTCAAGCTACAAACCTAGAGCTGATGCATATGAGGAAGAAAGTACAAGAAGGTGCTATGCCGAAAGCAAGAATCGATGAAGAAGGAATACTTTGAGTCAACTCCAGACTTTGTGTTCCTAATGACCCTGAGTTAAAGTATAAAATCATGATGGAGGCGCACAACACATCATTTGCAATCCATC
Source organism: Panax quinquefolius (assembly GCA_020205615.1). Lineage (NCBI taxonomy): Eukaryota > Viridiplantae > Streptophyta > Magnoliopsida > Apiales > Araliaceae > Panax > Panax quinquefolius. The sequence continues at coordinate 126,898,970 of CM035152.1, forward strand.
CTAGGAGTACCAAAATGTATCATGATCTTTTACATACATTTTGGTGGGGCAATATGAAGAGGGAGATATCGTTGTTTATCTCAAGGTGTTTAACGTTTCAACGAGTCAAGACGGAGCATCAAGTACCAAAAGGTCCGTTGCAACCACTTGAAATTTCAAAATGGAAGTGGGAGCACATTACCATGGATTTTGTTACTGGTCTTCCCAAGGTTTCTCAAGGTATAGATACAATATGGGTCATTGTTGATAGATTGACCAAGTCTGCTCATTTCTTACCTATACGAGAAACTTATACACTTGAACGCCTTGCTTTCGTATGTACATAAACGAGGTTGTAGATTGCATGGTATGCCAAGATCCATAGTTTCGATCGAGACCCAAGATTCACTTCACGATTTTGGGTTAGTTTACAAAAAGCTATGGGCGCGATTTACGATTTAGTTCAAAGATATCATCCTCAAACCGACCGAATCAATCGAGAGGACTATTCAAACTCTTGAAGATTTATTAAGACTCTGTGTCTTTGACTTCAAGGGAAGTTGGGACAAGTTCTTACCATTGGTGGAGTTTTCCTACAACAACAGCTTATCAATCAAGCATCGGCATGGCTCCGCTTTGAAGCGTTGTATGGAAGAAAGTGTCGCTTCTCCAAAGATCTTTGGGATGAGGTGGGTGAAGCAACGTTGTTGGGACCGGAGTTAAATACGATGACTACGTAAAAGATACAAATGATCCGCAACGTATAAAAACCTCACAAGACCGAATAAAAAGTTATCTTGATCTTCATCGAAAGGACGGGAATTTGATATTGAGATCATGTGTTGTTACGTGTTGCTCCATGGAAAGGAGTTACGAGATTTGGAAAGAGAGGAAAGCTTAATCCTCGATTCATTGGCCCATTTTAATCCTCGATCGAGTAGGGACCGTAGCCTATGTACTCGCTTTCCGCCAAGTATGTCTCGTGTTCATAACATTTTTCATATATCCATGTTACGTAAATATGTGAAAGACACAACCACATTATTGAAGTTAGAACAGAAAAAATAGCTAAGATTTAACGATGAAGAGGTTCCTGTTCAAATCTTGGATAATAAGGAACATATTCTACGCTCCAAGGTTATACCTCAAGTTAAAGTTTTATGGAGGAACCACGATGTTGAGGAAATGACACGGGAGTTAGAATCAAAATGAAATCAAGGTATCCTTACCTCTTCGACATACCGTGCGTGCATCTTTCGCTTAAATTTCATAAGAAGGAGATTGTAAGACCCCAACTTTTATGAATAAAGATGAATTTTCTATAATTATCATTTTTGAATTTGATATATTGTTATAGTTGTGGGTAATATTTATAAATTTTACAAAGCACGCAAGTAGTTATATAATATTCGATTGGTCTGGGAATATTCGCTTTAACAGGGAATATTAAATGCGACCAAGACAATCATCAGTGGACCCCACAACGGAATTATTGTTTGATTGAGAAAACGACAAAAATATTTTTATGAAAATAACGGCGGAAGTTTTATCGTTAATCGTTGAAACACCCGGTGTTAAAGTATGAAGAATACGCGTGGTTGCATAGTAGCACACGGTATTGATTATTGATGCTTACGTGAGAAGTCACTCAGTTTTGTTCAATTATTGTTTCAGTAATTGTTGCATAGTATCTCACGTTAATTGATTCAATTATTGTCGATATTTTATATATTATTAAATCAATAATTGAGATGACAGAGTTATTAATATTATTATTTGCATTATTAACGATGTCTAGAAGTTCTGCCAAGGAGAGGTTTGGTCACCTAATTGAGCCCCAATAGGGAGAAATCCTTATTGGAAAGCCCCCTCTTTCCTGGGAACGACCTGGTCGATTAATATTGTGAATTATAATAATGATTATAAATGTTATTAAAAATGTTGAGGAGATTTTTATGAAGTATTTGATGTAAATTTTGCTTATTTTATGGACCCCCATTTACCCATTTTTCAAAATAATCGGTAGAAAATTATTTAATATAATAAAAGGTGAGGGCCCACTATGGGGCCCACGTTTGAAATTGAAGCAGGAAGTTGGCTGATGTTTTCACGGGAGTTGTTTTTATGGTGGGTAGTGTAATAATTATATATATATATATATATATATGATGATTGTTTTTGCATGTGGGTGGGTTTGGCACACTGAGTATATATATATATATATATATATATATATATATATATATATATATATATATATATATATATATGTACAAGTTTGACAAAATGGGCATGGGTTAATTAAATGAAGTCACGGGGGTGATAACCCGTGAACTTATATATATATATATATAATATATATATATATTATATATTATATTTTATTTAAAAGATTTTATATTTTATAGTAAACCAACTGACCGTCCGCTTTAAAAGTAAATCAATCTGGACCGCTCATGGATTTGTTACTATTCACCCATTCTTCTATAAATAGAAGCTCATTCCTTCATTATTTCTTACGAATTCATTGAAACTAGAGAGAAAACGTAGAGAGAACTCTTCTTCTATAATCTTGAGCGTCTTTCTTTAGCGTTTAAGAAAGCTTTGAGCGTAGTCTGCAAGTTTCTTCAAGTATATCCCCGCCCTACCATCTGAGTACTCTTCTTTATAAAAGTATAGGTATTTTTTTTTCATATTCATGAAGAGAACTTCATTATTCCATTCTTTATTATTCTATTGAATAACTCGTGTATGCGGATACTACCCTATACTTGGTGATTTATGTTGTTATTCCATTCTTTATTATTCGTGGAATATCCTGTCACATGCGCTTTTGTGGGACTGTTTCGCCTTTTATTATTCTGCTTGGAATATCCTGTCTCGCATGCATTTACGCCGGACCTGGTTCCATCTTTATTATTCTCGCCGGAACATCCTCGTGCATGCGTTTACTGGCCGACTGGTTCCGCTTTTATTATTATTGTTGAATATCCCGCTGCATCGTTTTACGCCGCACTGATTCCGTTATTTATTATTCATTTGGAATAACCTTGCCTATCTGAGCACCGCATACATGGCGATTTCTTTTATTATTCCATTCTTTATTATACTAAGTTGGTTAAAGTTTTGACTTTCTATACTCCATGAAATTGGTGGAATATCCTCGATATTTGCGCTTCATCCAAAGATCTTTCGTGGAAATATTCTTCCGAGCTTTCTTAAATTTTACTCTACAAAGAAGTATCATGTTGACAATTTGGACGTTATTAGTTCCTAAATAAATTAATTCTTGAACTTGTTTTTATTGAATTCTTATATCATTGTCATCATCCTCATATTTATATTTTGTTGAAAGTCATCTCGTGGCACCTCAGTGCATAGATGGACTTGGTATGATTATGACCGAGGATTATTCGGTGTAATCATGACCGTAATGTTACAAATGATGTGGTAAAAGTCCTCATTGTCCCGTAGTGCATTGATGGACGCTTGTTGGCATGATCATGACCATTGATGAATACACAAATATCATCGGCCCGTAGTGCATGGATAATTTGTGGTTGTGATACTAATGAATATCCTCGGCCGAAAAGTGTGGATAATGTGGATTATTTATTAAGCCAAGTCCCAAAGAATAAAAGTGATGAAAAACCTTTTAAATCATAAAAGATAGTAGATTTTATTCTCTACTTGACTCTTTTAATGGATTGCGATGTTCCGCTGCGCTTAAACTTGATGCCTATCAGTATTTTATCGCTTTAACATTGTTGAAGACTAATGATAATTTATTACGCATTATCTTAGTCATAATATTTCTTCTTGGGCTAGTTGAGCTCACCCTTTCTTTCACCGTTCTCTTCAGAAATGAGAACGTGGCCGGGACTAGTCAGGGAGGAAACGGAGTGACGGTCCGGATGATAGTATTAGTAGTCCTCACTATTCTATTAAATAGTGTGACAATAAATGTAATGAGGACTTATTCGAGAGTGGATATTGCCTAGAAGACAATATTTGTATTAAAACTCTCAAACTTTCTTGTTGTATATTAAAGATTGTGTTTGTATTACGCACCATGTATTTTGGCGACTCGAGAATAAGTTATGTATACCTATTTTGGGGGACGCCACACTTATAGGCCAAGGATATTCTTTTAAGATCACGACCACGAATTATCCATACACTACGGGCCAAAGATAATCGTGTTTTTCATCAACTATCTCCCGATCATGCCATAAAATAATTCATCTTTGCACCTTGGTCAAGAGAATCCATAGCCATAATCATACCAAAAACTCGGCCCATCAATGCACTACTACGATAGGACTTTTTTCCATATCATTTGTAACATTACTGGTCATGATTATACCGAATAATCCCCTGTCATAATCATACCAAGTCCATCTATACACTACAAAATACGTATGACTTTCAACATAATATATACATGAGGATGATGACAATGATATAGGTATTAATCAAACGAAAACTAAGATAAATATTAAAGACTTTAAATTATCCAAATATTATCAACCACTTATAATATAATATTATTAATATCATAACAATATTTTAATCACTTCTTAAACTTATAAACAATTTATTTCAATTGTTTACACTTTACCAAATAATGCATTTAATCATTTAAAAATGCCATACTCATAAGATTTCATCACCAATGATTAAATCCTCATAAAAAATATGCATATACCTTATATAAGATTTCCACGCCATAAAATCCTATTTTCCAACTTTGTTACTTCACATAACATATTTAACTCATATGTTTGTAACTAAACCATTTTCATGAAAAATACCAAATCAGTCCCAAAAATATTTCTTTTCTGGGATTTAGCAGAATATAGTCCCATAATGAATATATATTTTTCTCAGAATTTTTAAAATTCATTTACTATTTTTCAAAAATCAATTTCTAATTAATTCCTTAAGAAATTAACTACTTCTAAGTTAACTCTAGAAATTACCAAATCTTGGCAGGATCTTACACATATTAACGTGAGCTTCCAGTTTAAATTTCATGGTCATCGGAGTTATAGAACTCCTACATATAGCGCTTTTCATCTAAAAAACCTAAATATTGAAATGGTCATAACTTGCTCATTTTAAGCCGGAATGAGCTCATTTTTGGACAGGAGGTACCTTATACCATATACTTTCATGTCCCAAAAGGCGGAATTTTTCTGATAAATTAAGTGGACAAAAATGCCCTTTTCAAAATCTAGGCAGTAGCTTTTTCGAAATTGGCAGTTTTTGACTCATTCGCTAAAATTAGTCCACACGAAAATCTATAACACCTTTTCCAGTGATTCCACTTGGATAAGTTAGGAAACTCATAGATCTAACTCTAGAACTTAACCACAATCAAAAATTCGAAATATAATAGGAGATATGGTCAATTGAATTTCATGTTCTATTTTCACCAAAATCTGATTTTTCAACCCTTTGTGATTTCTAAGAAACTTTTATGTTTTCACATAATAACCAACATAACTAATCATAACACTTACTAATACTACATATACTCATGATTTTCATCAGTCCAATGCTTTTATTATGACTCTCATCATAATCAACGTAAACAGATCATTTCCACAATTTAATAAAGAATGAATATAAAGGATCATTCACCATGCGTGTGGTAATCCACATGCATGTGTTATTCCAATGTAATAATAAAGAATGGAACAATGAAAGATTCACCATGCGCATGCGATAGATCGCGACAGACATGTGTTATTCTTAATGTAATAATAAAGAATCGGAACCAAAGTCAGCGTGTCAAGACCGGCGTGATATTCCAAATGTAATAATAAAGAACGGAACCGTGTCGCATAATACGCACCGGCTGTGATATTCCAAATGTAATAATAAAGAATGGAATAACAATGAAATCACCATGCATGCGATGCGTCGCATGCACAAAGTTATTCCAACATAATAATAAATAACGGAACCAGTCCAAATAAAAAACGCCAAAATGTGGATATTCCAATGTAATAATAAAGATTTTAACCAGTCCTACAGAAAAAGCATGCAGTGTGATATTCCAATGTAATAATAAAGAATGGAATAATGTAAGAATTTCACCAAGTATAGGGTAGCTCACAGATACAAAAGTTATTCCAATGTAATAATAAATAATTGAATAATAGAAGAATTTCATCGACTAATCGAAAATTTCCCGACACAACGAATATTTATATCAACTTGCTTACTTTAAAAAAATTTCACATATTACCCTTAATTTTAAACATTTATCAATTTAACTATTTACCAAAATAAAAAAATTGAATACTTATATTTCATAAAATTCAGGGTCTCACAACGCCGACATGTTTCAGAAATTGATCTAGACTTAGATAACTGGACTAGATATATGTTTGTTTGTGATCCAATGACTGATATAGTTATGTGATAATGTGATTAGGTTATGTGATGACTGCAATGAGCAGTATTATATGTTACGATATAATATTCTAATCGAACGAATGATCTTATTAATGATAGGTTGCTATATAAAAGATAAAACTAAGTTGCGTAACCGTAAGTAGTAGACCAGGCAAGTATCCGACCTTTGTATTTACTTTATGCAATGGATATAAGTAAGAAAGTTTCAGAATTATATTATCATTGTGCCAAAATAATAACTCTATTGTTATCGATTATGTATCCGATCATTATTTATCAGTACAGTATTATTGTATAATTTAGATATTTATTCTGTTCGTTAATTTTTAAATATGATTATACAAGTGTCCTCACTTGGATAATTATTTTATTTAATTATATGTTAATACACACCTATCGATCTCTGATATGTATATATTAATTAAAAGCCGTCTAAGCTATTTAACCCAACTAGACACAAATTTAGAAATATCGTTGAACATGATAAAACTTTATTGTATCAAATCAAATTGCTTTGGTTTGGATTCCCGACTAAGTATGAACATTCCGAATATGGAAAAACTTTTATGCACCCTAGGCGAAAAAGATGAACGATAATATCGTTCTTACATGTAGTATTGATCAATACAGGGCACATGGGATGTACACCCTCGCACCCGTAAGTTATAACGGTTTGCGGATAAAGTTCTGCTAAACCTTATCAAAAATTAAAAATAATGTTCATAGTCTGTCGACTAATCTCCAGTTATAGTCAGTACGTAGTTTCAAAAATTTGATATAGAATAAATATATTGTTATTATTGGTTCAGCTTACTTCACAACTGTTGATTCGTTGTAGAAGTGTCGTACAAAGAAAACATTTACTTCATTCAGCTAATATTTATAATTGCTATTACTTGTTGGGCACTCAAATGCTCATCCTTGCTTAATTTAAATATTTTCAGCTAAGTGTGAACAACCAGAAGGTTCGGTCAAGAACAAGGGAAAAAGGAAAGCAAACAAAATAAGTGTTATGGTATTCTATGTAATAGTATGACTTTATTAAAACAATAATATTTATTATTATCATGTATTATAATGAATGTAGTAAAGGTTGCGTACTTGGGATTAGACTCTGATAATTATAAGTTAAGTTTGATAGTCATATTATTATTATTATTAATAGTATTATTTCCGCTCATAGAAATGGTATCATAAAGCACCGAGTTCGGGTTTCAAGTACCTGAATTTGGGGGCGTTTCAAGGGAGGTTGTAAGACCCCAACTTTTATGAATAAAATGGAATTTTCTCTATTTATTATTTTGTAATAGTAAGGAGTTAATTCGATAAATATGGTTATTTATGGGTAAAATGCGCAAATATTTTAAATAAGCAAGTGATTATAAAATATTCATTATTGTCAGGGAATATTCGTTTGGTCATGGAATATTTTAGTTGTCAGGGAATATTCATACGACGGTAAACCATTTGTGGGCCCCATAACTAAAAAACCTGCTTTGATGAAGAAAATGACATGAATGAGTTTTTTTAATAATAATGGCGTAACGGTTACCGTTAAAACTGTTGGAATACCCGGTGGTTAAATATAGTAATACGCGGTGTTTCACAGTAGCACACAGTATTGCACAAATTATTGATTCTTACGTAAGAAGTCACTACCCAATAATTGTTACAATATTTACTGTTCAATATTTTATTTTATTGATTCAATAATTGCTATGTTGATATTTTATATTATTGATTCAATAATTATCACTGCACAATATTTCTAATTATTAGATCAATAATTCATATTATTTGAATAATATTATTAGATAGCATTATTGACAATGTCTAAGGAATTTTTGTCTAGGAAAGGGGTTTGGTCACCTAATTGCGCGCTAGTAAGGAGAAATTCTTATCGGAAAGCCCCCTCTTTCCTGGGAACGACTTGGTTGTCATTATTGTGATTCTGTAATATTATTTGAGAATAATTAATTATTGATTTATATGATAAGGAAATATTTATTTCATGTGGATATAAATGAAGGAATTAATGCCGAGGTTTTTATCAAGATTTTGTTTTAATTGAGGTGTTGAAAATCATCGTGATGTGGATTTCTCATTTTTTTCGCTTTAGAATTTAGAAATACTTTCTTCTACAAAGTTGTAGAGAATTAAATTTCCTATGGAATGGACATAAGATTTGAATTTTTCTGATAAAAGGCTATTTATTATGAATTATTGAAGTTCCGGAATAATTGATTTTTGGAGTTATAAATATTTTTTAAAAGAAAAACATTTTTTGTGTTGGTGGGCCCCACTGGTGTGCTGTTGAATTTGGTCAAGGGTGGGCGTGAAAATTTTGTTTATAAAATATTATTTTATTAAATTTTCTGCTTTGACGTTCTAAGTATTTTCCTATAAATAGGGTGCTTAGGTTAGAATTAAAAATCACACCAGAATCTAAAGTTTCTCTCTCTATAATATCGAGCGTATTTTTGTGAGTATTTAAATACTTTGAGTGTTACTTATTCAAGATAAGTTTCCTTCACAGATTATATCCTCGATATTTCAAATTTAAAGTACTATTTTTATGAGGTAAGGGATATTTTTTTTTTATAAATGATATTATTTCTTTTAATATCATTATACCGAAATATTGATATGAATTTTATTATAATTTTTTTTTTTTTCGTTAACGGGTAATTATTCACGATACTCGACAATTATTCACGTAAAAAATTAAACTTTCTTTTCTTTGACCAAGTTGTTTATTATGGTTACTATCTTTGATTGTATCCATGTTTTGATCTTCATTCTTGAATTTTGCTCCACAATTGTTTATTATGGAGTATGTTTGAACTTGGATAAACTAAAGTACGAATCCCTAATCTTTATCCTTTTATCTCACTGGATTCGTTTTCTTTAAAATATTTTTTATCATCCTTAGTCCTAAATGGTGATATAACTGAATATCTTTGGCCTGTAGTGCAAAGATGGACACAGGTTGAGATGAACATGACCAACTAGTGAAACAAATGAATATCTTTGGCTCGTAGTGCAAAGATGAATATTTGGTTCAAGATGCATATTGGTTGATGTTACAGGGAAAAATATTGATGATAGACTTTTAAATTATAGAAGATAGTAGACTTCATTCTCTACTATTGAATTATTATTTTTGCTACGAATATTGATCTAAACTTGCTGTCCATTATATTTTTTTTGATTTATTGAAGGTTAACGGTAATTTTTTTTCATTATCTTAGTCATAATATTTTTTACTAGGCTAGTTGAGCTCATCATTTTTCTTTTTATTCCATTTTTCTTCTCAGGAGGCGAGAATATAGGAACTAGTCGGGGTATTGAGTGATGGTTCAAGACAGTTGTTTTAGCAATCCTCACTATTTTGTAAAATAGTGAATCAATAATTGTAATGAGAACTTATTTGAGTTTGGATATTGTCAAGAAGACAATATTTGTATTTAAACTCACAACATATGTGTTGTCATATTTTGCACGACAATTGTAGTAATGAAGTTGTAGTTGTTTTTTGTACCATGTATTAAGCGACTCAGAATGGGTTGTGTGGACCTATTTTGGGGGCGTCACATGCCACATATTATTCTTATATTCTGACCGACCAATTAAATAAAAAATAAGCTTAGGTAGGTTATACTAGTGAAGGATTTACTTGTCTCTCCTATCCTAGTTCTAGTCTCACATCTCAGCCAAGGATCATATCCCTAAGCTTTGATACCAACTGTGATGCTCCCAAAATAGGTATACATAACACATTCTGAGTCACCAAATATATGGTACAAAATACAAATACAAACTTAATTATACAATATGAGCTAAGAGTTTTAACACAAATATTGTCTTCTAGACAATATCCAAACTCAAATGGAGTCCTCATTACAATTATTATCATAATATTTTATAAAATAGTGAGGACTACTACAACCACCATCTTGTATTGTCACTCCATTCCCCGACTAGTCCCGGCTACGTTCTCATTTCCTGAAGAGAACAATGAAAGAAAAAGGGTGAGCTCAACTAGCTCAGTAAGAAATATTATAACTAAGATAATGCAGAATAAATTATCGTTAGCCTTCAACACTGTTAAACTGATAGAATACAATAAACAACAAGTTTAACTGCAGCGAAACAAGCAATCCATTAGAAGAGTCAAGTAGAGCATGATATCTACTATTTAGAAACCGACGCATAGTAAAAAGGATCACGGGCGAAATCGAATTTGTCTGATTTTTTTCTGATTTAACTATACAAATACTATTCATAATAAAATATAATATATTCTATTTTGCATATAAAACAAAACTTATATATATATATATATATATATATATATATATATAACAACAATAGTACTCCACCTATGACCAAATTGAGATAACTTTCTCCCGATGATTTTGAAAAATGGGTATGTGGGGGTCCATATAATAAACAAATTTACAACAAATACTTCATAAAAATCCCCTCTATTTATCTCAATTCACATGGCTTCTCAAAATAAATTTTTAATAACATTCATCATTAATATTATAACTCACAATATTAACAACCAAATCATTCCCAGGAAAGTGGGGGATTTCCGTTAAGGATTTCTCCCTATTGGCGCGCAATTAGGTGACCAAACCCCTTTCCTCGACAGAACTTTCTAGAAATCGTTAATAATGCAAATAATAATATGAATAACTTTGTCATCTCAATTATTGATTTAATAATATAAAATATTATGACAATAATTGAATCAATAACGTGAGATAATATGCAACAATTACTATAACAATAATTGAGTATAACTAAGTGACTTCTCACGTAAGCATCAATAATCAATACCGTGTGCTACTATGCAACCATGTGTATTACTGTTCTTTTATCATCAGGTATTTCAACAGTTAACGGTAAAACTTTTTCCGTTATTTTTATAAAAGTTATTTCTGTAATTTTCTCACTCCGATAGTAATTTTGTTGTGGGGTCCACCAATTATTGTGTCGTCGTACGAATATTCCCTGATAAAACGAATATTTTCCAACTAATCGAATATTTTATGACAACTTGCTTACTTTGCAAAATTTGTAAATATTACCCACAACTATAACATTATATCAAATTCACACTATAATATTCAAAATGATATTTAGAGAAAAATTCATCTTTATTCATAAAAGTTGGGGTCTTAAATATATATATATATATATATATATAAGTTGTAAACGCAAATGGATATCACATCCAGACTCAATATATATATATATATATATATATATATATATAAGTAATGAAAAGCTTAAAAATATGAAAAATCTTACAGTGGGCTGCCAAGAAGACTTTAGATAGCTTTAAACGTCTGAAAACTCAGTTTTCACTGATTAAATTTCAGTATGTTGTAAAAAACGAGCTTACAAGTGTTTAAAAAGAAGAATTACTCAGTTTAGAGCACTTTAGAAGTGTTTACAGGCTGAAATGGACAGAGTTTTCTCTCCTTTTCTCTTTTGTTTTTTCAAATGAGCTGCCAAGAGCTCATATTTAAAAACCAGATGGCCACTTGGTCTCACCTAGCAGCACCAAGGTCCACACAATGGCTTTTTGGGGTGCCCCGGGCCAAGTGGGTCCCATCGTCTTGAATTACGTGCACTTTGGCTACGTGTTATCCGCTCGAACCTTCATAAATTTTAATCCGGACATCTAATTAAGGCGTGCTGTACCTTTTTGGAATGTTGTTGTCCAGAGCTACACAATGACAAGGGATTAGAGGTTGTACGAAGCTGGGAAGATGGGTCCATGACCAAATCTTCAAGTCTTCAAATTCTATCCAGTGTGCTGTCTTGTGTAGTAGTCACTCGGGATTTGAGTTATGGTTCTTATGGGACACCTTGTATGTAGTGTTGGTTTGAATGATGCTGAGACGATGTGAATGTAGTATCGAGGTGGTAAAATGATGATTTTACCCCTCACCGGGGTTATCTCCAGCTTTGCGCAGATGTAGCAGTTGTTGCTCAGGGTTATCTCTGAGATTGGGTTGTTGTGGATGCTGAATGTCCTCAGGGTTCTCTCTGAGGTGTGCCTGACCTCCTGGGGTTATCTCCAGGGTTGTAACTGAGTGCCTCGAGGTTGTCTCCGAGGTTGGAACTGAGTATCCCGGGGTTGTCTCCAGGGTTAGAACTGAGTATCTCAGGGTTTTCTCCGAGATTAAAACTGCATCTCTCAGGGTTATCTCTGTGGTTGAGTTGAGTTGACTTCCAGGGTTATCTTTGGAAGACGCTTTTGCCCTCCTACAAGGTTAGTAATAGGAATGCAAAATTTTGAGTGTCTAGAGATGCCCCTCTTTATCATATTCATGCAATGTAATGGCATGAATAGGATAAAGATCACTAGACACTTGAAATGTGAAAAGATAATCATAATGCAATGTAATGCAGCATGATGCAAATGCAATGAATGTTATTGGACTATTTTTCTAACGGGATGTGATCACTGTGTACTCTAATCGCTTCTATTGGGGGGTGGAGTTATCACTAATGAACCTGATGAACTGCTTGGATGTTTACTCAACTGATAGTTTCCAAAGCTCATAGGAACCTCCATGATAGAGACCACAGGATGTTGACATTGGGGTTATCACCAAAGTCCTTAATCCTTTGTGCGAGGTTTCCAGAAGATGTCCTTCTCATGTACGAGAGACTTTTGAGGAATTGTGCTTTGATTACCAAGGATCTGTATAAAAAATTCCATCACCGGTCCTCCCCGATGAGGATGGTTTTCCACGGTTTGCCTCATCAGGTCTTTCTAACGCTTCGTTGGAGTTATTGCCAACGGTTGGTACTGTCAGGGCTTCCTGACCTTCATTGAAATGTCCTTCAACGGCTAAAATCGTCGGACCACCTCTAATGCTTATCTGGATTTACTTGCCAACAACTGATGATATCAGGGCTGCCTGATCTTTGCTGAAATGTGCTTCAACGACTAACATCATCGGATCACCTCCGATGCTTCGTTGGAGTTACTTGCCAACGAATGATAATGTCAAGGCTACTTGACCTTCGTTGAAATGTTCTTCAATGGCTAACATTATCGGACCACCTCCAATGCTTCATTGGATTTACTTGCCAACGACTGATATTGTCAAGATTGCTTGTGTGATGCCCCCAAAACAGGTATACATCACCCATCTTGAGTCGCCAAATACATGGTACAAAATACAAATACAAACTTAATTATACAAATGTCATGTAATATACGACAAAACATAACCGAGAGTTTAAACAAGAATATTGCCTTCTAGAGAATATCCACTCTCAATGGAGTCCTCATTATAATTATTATCACATTATTCCGTAGAATAGTGAGGACTACTAAAGCCATTTATCCTGGACCATCACTCCATTCCCCGACTCGTCCCAGCTATATTCTCATTTCCTGAAGAGAACAATGAAAGAAAAGGTGAGCTCAACTAGCCCAAAGAAGAAATATTATGACTAAGATAATGCGAATAAATTATCCTTAGCCTTCAACGAAATAACAACTGATAGAATACAATAGACAACAAGTTTTAGATCAACAACTGCAGCGGAAATAAGCAATCCATTAGAAGAGTCAAGTAGAGCATAATATCTACTATCTTCTATGATTTAAAAAGTTTTTCATCAACATTATCGCTCAAACTCAGCTTAATAAATAAACCACATCATCAAATAATCCCTGCACCACGGCTAAGGATATTCATGTAATCATCAATTGTCATGATTATACCGAATAATCCCTGCTCATAATCATACCAACAACTGTCCATCAATGCACTACGGGCCAATGAGGACTTTTAGCACATCATTCGTCACATTACGGTCATGATTATACCGAATAATCCCTGGTCATAATCATACCAAGTCCATCTATGCACGTAAGCCAAAGATGACTTTCATCACAATATAAGCATGAGAATGATGACAATATTATAAGCATTAATCAAATGAAAACAAGGATAAATATTAAAGACTTTAAATTTATCCAAATATTATCAATCACTTAATAAACTCATAATCTAATATTGTTAATATTATAACAATATTTTAATCAGCCTCTTAAACTTATAAATAATTTAATTTAATTGTTTACACTTTACCAAATAATACATTTAATCATTCAAAATGCTATACTCATAAGATTTCATCACCAATGATCAAATCCTCATCAAAATCAGATATACCTTATATAGGATTTCCAAGCCATAAAATCCTATTTATCAATTTTTCAACTTCACATAACATATTTAACTCATATGTTTGTAATTAAACCATTTTCATGAAAAATTACCAAATCAACTTATTATTTTTCTATCCTTTGTACAAACATATATACATATATTTCATACATAACAAGTATTTTTTTATAATTTTTCAAATCCCTTAAGTATTTTTTTAAAAATCAATTTCTAATTAATTCCTTAAAAATTAGCTACATCAAGTTTAACTCCAAAATTCCCAAATCTTGGCGAGATTTTACACATGTTAACGTGAGCTTCCGCTTTAAATTTCATGGTCATCGGAGTTATAGAACTTCCGGTTATAGCGCTTTTTCCTCAGAAAAACCTAAATATTGAAATTGTCATAACTTGCTCATTTTAAGTCGAAATGAGCTCATTTTTGGACAGTAGGTACTTTATACCATATATTTTCATGTCCCAAAAGGCCAAATTTATTTCACAAACTAAGTGGCCAAAATGCCCTTTTAAATTTCTCAAGCGTTAGCTTTTTGGTACTTTGCGCTTTTGACTTCCCTTGCTAAAATCACCCACCTAAAATCTATAACACCCTTTCCAAAGTGATTCCACTTGGATAAGTTAGAAAACTCATAGATCTAACTCTAGAACTTGACCACACTCAAAATTCAAATATAATAGGAGATATGGTCAATTAAATTTCATGTTCCATTTTCACCAAAATCTGATTTTCAACTCTTTGTGATTTCTAAGAACTTTCATGTTTTCACATAATAACTCATCATAACACTTACTAATACTACATATACCCATGATTTTCATCAGTCTAATGCTTTTATTATAACTTTCCAGAATTTTTTGAGGGTCAAAAAAATTACGAAACTGCAAATGGATTTTCACGCCACGCACGAATCCAATGAAACGATGATCATTTCTATAATTTAACAAGGAATGAATATAAAGGATCATTCACCATGCATATGGTAATCCACATAGACAGATTATTCCAACATAATAATAAAAAATGGAATAACAGAAGAATTCACCATGCGTGCGATAGACTGCACATACAGGATATTCCAACATAATAATAAAGAACAGAACCAGGTTAGGCGTAATTAGCATCGATAGGATATTCCAAATGTAATAATAAAGAACGAAAAAAAAGTCAGGCGTAATTAAGACCGAATAGGATATTCCAAATGTAATAATAAAGAATGGAATAATAGAAGAATTTCACCATATACGCAGATTTAGATGAGCGAGTTATTCCAACATAATAATAAAGAATGGAATAACGGAAGAATTTCACCATGTATACGGTGAGTCGCACAGATACAGATTATTCCAATGAATAATAAGGAATGGAATAACAATAGCTCTTTTCATGAATACGAAATAAATAATACCCCCTTACCTTAGAAAAAAACTTGATCACCGGAATAGTGAGGTAGCGGACTTCTCTTCTTTTCTCTCTATAATTTCTCTCTATAATAATTGCTATATAGCTTTAGTGAATTGGTGAGAAATGAAGGAAGAATGAGCTTCTATTTATAGGAAAATATAGTTTCGATAATTGCACGCTTTGGGGCTCAAATATTACAAAGATAATACCTTCAACTTTTCTTTCATTTTTAATTTAGTCCTGCAAGTATTATCAAACTTGCACCACCTCCCTAATAATAATTGTGATGCCCCCAAAATAGTATACATCACCCATCTTGGGTCTCCAAATACATGGTACAAAATTCAAATACAACTTAATTATACAACAATGTGTAAAAATACGACAAAACATAATCTAAGAGTTTTAATAAGAATATTGTCATCTAGAAAATATCCACACTCAATGGAGTCCTCATTACATTTATTGTCACACTATTTAATAAAATAGTGAGGACTACTAATGCTATCATCTCGACCATCACTCCGCTTCCCTCGACTAGTCCCAACTATATTCTCATTTCCTAAGAGAATAAAGAAAGAAAGGGTGAGCTCAACTAGCCCAAGAAGAAATATTATGACTAAGATAATGCGAATAAATTATCATTAGCCTTCAACAATGTAAAACCGATAAATATAATAGACATCAAGTTTTAGATCAACAATCGCAATCGGAATAAGCAATCCATTAGAAGAGTCAAGTAGAGCATAAAATCTACTATCTTCTATGATTTAAAAAGATTTTCATCAACTTTTATCACCGAGACTCAAATTTTAATAAATAAACCACATCATCCTCATCCCCTCACTTTACGCCAAGGATATTCATTAAATCATCAATGGTCATGATTATATCGAATAATCCTCGGTCATAATCATACCAAAATTTGTCCATCAATGAACTACAGTGCCAATGAGAACTTTTACCACATCATTCGTTACATTACGATTAAATGATTATACCGAATAATCCTCGGTCATAATCATACCAAGTCCATCTCTCACGACGTAAGCCAAGATGACTTTCATCACAATATAAGCATGAGGATGATGACAATAATATAAGCATTAATCAAATCGAAAACAAGGATAAATATTAAAGACTTTAAATTTATCCAAATATTATCAATCACTTAATAAACTCATCATATAATATTATTAATATTATAACAATATTTTAATCACTTCTTAAACTTATAAACAATTTATTTCAATTGTTTACACTTTACCAAATAATGCATTTAATTATTAAAAATGCCATACTCATAAGATTTCATCACCAATGATCAAATCCTCATCAAAAATCAGATATACCCTATATAGGATTCCCAAGCCATAAAATCCTATTTTCCAATTTTGTTACTTCACATAACATATTTAATTCATTTACTCATAACTAGTTCATTTTATGAAAAATACCAAATCAGTCCCAAAAATATTTCTTTTTCTGGGATTTAGTAATATAGTCCCATATTAAACATATATTTTTCTCTCGAAATTTTTAAAATTAATTTACTTTTTTTCATATGGCCAAAACTACCGAATATTTAGACATTTATCATAAATTATACTTTTGTCCAAAAATTCCGAAATTTACAAGGTATACTCCTGTTATATACATGTACTTCCAATAAAAATTTCACCAATTTTGGAGTTAACCACAAGGAGTTATAAGGGTTTACTTTTAAAATAGTCTTTTCTCATAAAATCCATAACTCTTAATCTATACATCAAAAAATCTCCATCTTTGGACACAATATAGAAAACTCATCAAATTATCATTTCAAATTTTTCTAAAATTTTGAGAGTCGGAAAAAATATGAAACCGCCTTTCACAGCGAAAACCCTTTTGAATGAAAATACTTTTCATATGAATACAAAGGATCATTCACCATGCATGCGCATAATCCATGTAGACAAAGTTATTCCAACATAATAATAAAGAATGGAATAATGTAAGAATTCACCATGCATGCGATAGATCATGAGAGGTTATTCTCAATGTAATAATAAAGAATGGAACTGTGTCATGCGTAAAACGCATGCATGTGATATTCTAACAATAATAATAAAGAATGGAAAATAAATAATTCACCATGCATGCGATAGACCGCATAATGTGTTATTCCAATGGAATAATAAAAAATAGAACCAAAATCTAGTAATCCAAGAATGCATAATAGACGAATTCACCATTCCAAATGTAATAATAAAGAATGGAATAATGTAAGAATTTTATCATGTATGCGATATGATTCATATAGAGAGTTATTCCAACATAATAATAAAGAATGGAATAATGAAGCTCTCTTCATGAATACGAAAGAAATAATAATAAGGAATTACCTTAGAATAAAATACGAAAGAAATAATACCCTTTACCTTGGAATAGAAGAGTAGAGGTAGACTTCTCTTTTCTTTCTCTCTATAATTTCTCTCTATAATAATTGCTCTATAGCTTTAGTGAATTGGTGAGAAATAAAAAAGAATGAGCTTCTATTTATAGGAAAATATAGTTTCGATAATTGCACGCTTTTGGGGCTCAAAATATTACAAGACAATACCTCTCCTCTTTTTTCATTTTTAATTTAGTCCTACAAAGTATTATCAAACTTGCACCACCTCCCCTAATAGTAAATAATGTGATTCAATAGTTCAATCATGTGAATCAATAGTTATAATCATGTGAAAATATGAATTACAAAGATAAGTACCTCCATCTATACCTCCATTTTTAACTTAGTCATGCAAGTATTATCAATCTTGCACTAACTCCCCTAATATTAAGTGAATGTGACTCAATAGTACACACATGTGAACAAATAGTTATATAAGCATGTGAATTAGTAGCAATTAATTGCTCATTTATCCATTAATTACCCGATTTATCGATATAACCCCCTGCACATCAATTATCATCGAAATAGATGTCGATTTCTACTAACACTAATAATCCCAACATAATGGAACTATCAAATTCATCTTTAATCAACACAAACTTATTCATCATTAATATTATAACTCACAATATTTAACAACCAGTCGCTCCTGTGAAAGAGGGGCTTTCCGATAAGGATTTCTCCTTATTGGCGCATAATTAGATGACCAAACCTCTCCTTGACAGAACTTCTAGACATTGTAAATATTGTAATTTAATAATATAAATAACTTTGTCATCTCAATTATTGATTTAATAATATAACATATTATGCAGATGATATTGTGATAATAATCGAATCAATAATACGAGAGATATGATGCAACAATTATCGTAGCAATAATTGAGTATAACCGAGTGACTTCTTACGTAAGCATCAATAATCAATACCGTAGCTACTACTATGCAACCACGCCAGATTATTTTACTTTTACTACTAACTAGTTCAACAGCTTTTAACGGTAAATACTTTCTAGTTATTTTTTTAAAAAAGATAATCTGCTGCTTTTCTAACTACGACAATACTTCCGCTAGGGGGTCCACCAATGATTGTGTCGTATTCCCTCGATCGATATTCCCCGACAAAAGGAATATTTTATAACATCTTGCATACTTTGTAAAATTTATAAATACTACCCACAACTATAATATTATATCAAATCCACACCATAATATTCAAAAAAATATTTCGAGAAAATTAAATCTTTATTCAAAAAATTTGGGGTTTCACAATATCCCTCTTTATGAAATTTCGCCTCAAAATTTACGTACGTATGGTGGTATGTCAAGAGGTGAGGATACTTGACTTCATTTCATATTCTAACTCTTGAGGTATAACCTTTGAGTGTCGAATATGATCCTTCTTATCCAAGATTTTAACACGTATCTCCTCATACGTTAAATCTTCTGCTATCTCATCTAGTTTTAATTTAATAACGTGGTTCGGGTTATCCACATATTTACATAACATCGATACGTGAAAAACGTTATGAACATGCAACATACTTGGCGGTAAAACGAGTCTATAGGCCACAGTTCCTACTCGATCAAGGATTTCAAATGGGCCAATAAAATCAAGAGTTGAGATTTCCTCTCTTCATCGATTCTTGTTTTTAGAATAACGCCTCTTGAACCTTCTTCTTCATATTCATCAAATTCGTTGCAGAGCTTGAGCGGCTTTTAACTTTATCGATTAAAGTCGATTCTACTCGTATATTCGTTATCTTTACGTGGGTCCCTAGAGTCTTTAACTCTATCTTCATCATTTGTAAGTTATACGAAATTAGTCTTTGTGTTAACAACTTCGCACTCATAAACGCATACGATCTTCTACTCAACACGTCAGCTACCACGTTCGCTTTTCCGCGATGGTATTGAATGGTACGATCGTAATCTTCAATGACTTTCGAGCCAACGCTCTTTGGCGCACGCTATACGTTCATTTTGGGTGAAGAAAAATATTTGAGGATTTTAGAAATGGGTTTTGTATTGTGGTCAATACAAAATTCGATTTCACGCTCTAGGGTAGGCTAAGAAGTCTTCAAGAATACGTCAGGAAATTTATTAACAATAGAAATATCATTCAAAACTATGACTCTCATCCAAGACATGGATAGCACATGTAATGAAGGTTTCTCCTAACGGAGTTTCAACATATAAGTCAAAGTCTAACTTCCCCGGAGTCAAATTTAAACGTTGAACGCAAGCAAGAGAGATAAAAGAATGAGTAGAACCGGTATCTACTAAGGTATAAACTTCGCAAAAATTTATAATTAAGTAACCCGTGCTAACTTCGTTCGGGTTACTCGCTTTTTGAGAAGTCACGAAAAATGCTATTCTTGAAACCACCGACTTTGTTTTGTCCGTATTCGCCTTTGGTGCCACCGTCCCCAAATTGACTTGACTTTGGTGCATAACAAAATCAAGCTAGGTGACCTTGTTTTCCACAATTGTAACATGCTTTGGACTCGCATCACGCAGCTTGGTGATATGTCCCTCCCTCTCCATTTGTAACATACAACCGACTACTCTCCTTCCTTAACAATAGGTGTTGGTGCTAACATCTTTCCATCATTGTTGAATCTCCTTCTTGAAATTTCTACTCCTATTATCTTGGCCATGATTACCAATCAAGTGGTTACCATTCTTGGCATGATAATTTCCCCACGATGGTCATCATTGTTCATGATGGTATTGCCATCGTGCGTTGCAAGATTATTATTATCGTGTTGTTGGTCGTTACCTTTTGGTTGTGCTAACTCATTCCAATAACTGAGCCCTATTCACAACATCTGAATATAAACAAAGTTTATGAGAAATGAGGTATTGACGTATATCGACTTTCAAACCTCTTAGGAACATTCGTGTCATTCGCTCCTCATTATCGACTAAATGGGATGTAAACCGGGATAACTCTGCAAACTTAGCCTCGTATTACGATATGGTCATATTATTTTGCTCCATTGCTTATCTCAACATTTTCAGATGCCATTTTCAATCACTGTCACAAAACAAGGGTTAATTGACATATCACATATTATCCCTATACTCGACCGCCAATTAAATACCAAATAAACTTAGGTAGGTCATACTAGCGAAGTAATTCCCGCCTCTCCCCTCCTAGTTCTTGTCTCACATCTCGTGGGATCTTATCCTAAACTTTGATACTAATCGTGACGCCCCAAAATAGTATACATCACCCATCTTGGGTCGCCAAATACATGGTACAAAATTCAAATACAACTTAATTATACAACAATCGTGTAAAATACGACAAAACATAATCTAAGAGTTTTAATAAGAATATTGTAATCTAGACAATATCCACACTCAATGGAGTCCTCATTATATTTATTGCCACACTATTTAATGTAATAGTGAGGACTACTAATGCTATCATCCGGACCGCTCACTCCATTCCCCGACTGACCCCAGACTATATTCTCATTTCTGAAGAGAATAAAGGAAAGAAAGGGTGAGCTCAACTAGCCCAAGAAGAAATATTATGACTAAGATAATGCGTAATAAATTATCCTTAGCCTTCAACAATATAACAACCGATAAAATATAATAGACAACAAGTTTTAGATCAACAATGCAGTGAATAAAGCAATCCATTGAAGAGTCAAGTAGAGCATAAAATCTACTATCTTCTATGATTTAAAATGATTTTCATCAATTTTTATCGGCCGAGACTCACAATAAATAAACCACATCATCGAATCATCCATGCACTTACGGGCCAAGGATATTCATTAAATCATCAATGGTCATGATTATACCGAATAATCCCTAGTCATAATCATACCAACAATTGTCCATCAATGCACTACTAAACCAATGAGGACTTTTACCACATCATTTATTACATTACAATTCAATACCGAATAATCCTCGGTCATAATCATACCAAGTCCATCTCTCGCACGTAAGCCAAAGATGACTTTCATCACAATATAAGCATGAGAATGATGATAATAATATAAGCATTAATCAAATCAAAAACAAGGATAAATATTAAAGACTTTAAATTTATCCAAATATTATCAATCACTTAATAAACTCATCATCTAATATTATTAATATTATAACAATATTTTAATCACTTCTTAAACTTATAAACAATTTATTTCAATTATTTACACTTTACCAAATAATGCATTTAATCATTCAAAATGCCATACTCATAAGATTTCATCACCAATGATCAAATCCTCATCAAAATCAGCATATACCCTATATAGGATTCCCAAGCCATAAAATTCTATTTTCCAATTTTGTTACTTCACATAACATATTTAATTCATTTACTCATAACTAGTTCATTTTCATGAAAAATACCAAATCAGTCCCAAAAATATTTCTTTTCTGGGATTTAGTAGAAAATAGTCCCATATTGAACATATATTTTTTTCTCGAATTTTAAAATTAATTTACTATTTTTCATATGGTCAAAATTGCCAAATATTTAAACATTTATCATAAATTGTACTTTTATCCAAAAATTCCGAAATTTACAGGGTATACTCCTGTTATATACATGTACTTCCAATAAAATTTTTACCAATTTTGGAGTTAACCACAAGGAGTTATAAGAGTTTACTTTTAAAATAGTCTTTTCTCATAAAATGCATAACTCTTAATCTATACATCCAAAAATAGCCATCTTTGGACACAATATAGAAAACTCATCAAATTATCATTTCAAATTTTTCCAGAATTTTTGAGGGTCGAAAAATTATGAAACAAATGGATTTCTCAAGGCAAAACCCTTTTTGAATGAAAATACTATTCATATAAATACAAAGGATCATTCACCATGCATGCAGTAATCCACATGACAAAGTTATTCCAACATAATAATAAAGAATGGAATAATGTAAGAATTCACCATGCATGCGATAGACCACATGCAAAGTTATTCTCAATGTAAATAATAAAGAATGGAACCAATGTCATGCAAACTTGCCGCACGATGTGATATTCCAACAAAATAATAAAGAATGGAACCAGGTTATGCGTAAACTGCACACACATGATATTCCAATAGAATAATAAAGAATGGAATAACAAAGAATTCACCATGTATCGATAGAATCCTTTAGATGCATAAAAAGTTATTCCAATGTAATAATAAAGAATGGAACCAGTGTCTAGTGTAATCCGCATGAGAGGATATTCCAATGTAATAATAAAGAATGGAATAATAGAAAAATTTCACCATGTATGCGGTATTAACATGATGGAGTTATTCAAACATAATAATAAAAATGGAATAATGTAAGTCATTCATGAATACTGAAAGAAATAATACCCCTTACCTTAGAATAAAAGTCGATATCTTTGGAATAGAGAAGTAAGCATTATAACTCCCCTAATAGTAAGTGAATGTGACTCAATAGTACACATATGTGAACTAATAGTTATATAAGCATGTGAATTAGTAGCAATTAATTGCTCATTTATTCGATTAATTACCCAATTTATCAATATAACCCCCAGACATCAATTATCATCGGAATAGATGTCGATTTCTACTAACACTAATAATCCCAACATAATGGAACTATTAAATTCATCTTTAATCAACACGAACTTATTCATCATTAATATTATAACTCCCAATATTTAACAACTAGGTCCTTCCCAGGAAAGAGGGGGCATTCCGATAAGGATTTCTCCTTATTGGCGCACAATTAGATGACCAAACCTCTCCTTGACAGAACTTCTAGACATTGTAAATATTGCAATTTAATAATATAAATAACTTTGACGTCTCAATTATTGATTTAATAATATAACATATTATGCAGATAATCGCGTGACAATAATTGAATCAATAATATGAGAGATATGATGCAAAGAATTATCGTGAGCAATAATTGAGTATAACCGAGTGACTTCTTACATAAGCATCAATAATCAATACCGTGTGCTACTACGCAACCATGCCATTCATCGTATTTTACTACCGAAGTAGTTCAATAGTTTTAACGATAACACTCGCCGTTATTTTTATAAAAGATAATTACGCTTTTTCTAATCTGCGATAATACTTCTTCTGTGGGGTCCACAAATGATTGTGCCGTCGTACGGATATTCCCGGAAAAAAAATATTTTATAACAACTTGCATACTTTGTAAAATTTATAAATACTACCCACAACTATAATATTATACCAAATCCACACCATAATATTCAAAAAAATATTTCGAGAAAATTAAATCTTTAATAAAAAAATTTGGGGTTTTACAGTAAATAATGTGAATCAATAGTTCAATCATGTGAATCAATAGTTATAATCATGTGAAAATACGAATTACAGTATAATATCTCCATCTATTCCTCCATTTTTAACTTAGTCATGCAAGTATTATCAATCTTGCACCAACTTCCCTAATAGTACAAAAATGTGATTCAATAGTACACATATGTGAACAAATAGTTATATAAGCATGTGAATTAGTAGCAATTAATTGCTCATTTATCCGATTAATTACCCGATTTATCAATATAACCCCCAGACATCAATTATCATCAGAATAAATGTCGATTTTCACTAACACTAATAATTCTAACTCAATGGAACTATCAATTTCATCTGTAATCAACACAATCTTATTCATCATTAATATTATAATTCACAATATTTAACAACCGTGTCGTCTCTCGTGAAAGAGGGCTTTTCGATAAGGATTTCTCCTTATCAAGCGCTTGATTAGGTGACCAAACCTTTCCTCGACAGAACTTCTGACATTGTCGAATATTGCAAATAATAATATGAAAAACTTTGTCATCTCAATTATTGATTTAATAATATAACATATTATGCGAGATGATCTTCGTGACAATAATTGAATCAATAATATGAGAGATGTGATGCAAAGAATTCTTCAGAGCAATAATTGAGTATAACTTGAGTGACTTCTTACGTAAGCATCAATAATCAATACCACAGTGCTACTATACAACCACGCCAGTATATCTTGTATTTTTTACTACCGGACAGTTCAACGCTTTTAATGAGAAACTCTTTCGTAGTTATTTTATAAAAAGATAATTACATCATTTTCTAACTACGATAATACTTCCGTTGTAGGGTCCACTAATGATTGTCAGGTCGTGCACGGATATTCCTCGACAAAAAAAGAATATTTCCCACCAATCTAATATTATATAACCACTTGCTTACTTTGCAAAATTTGTAAATATTACCCACCACTATAACATTATATCAAATCCACACCATAATATTCAAAAAAATAATTCAAGAAATTAAATCTTTATTCGTAAAATTTTGGGTTTTACAATCTCCCCTACTTATGAAATTTTGCCCTCGAAATTTACGTACGTACCTGGTATGCCGAACAGATGAGGATACCTCGTCAGATTCTGACTCTTGAGGTATAACCTTTTAGCGTAAAATATATTCCAAGATTTTAACAGGTACATCTTCATTCGTTCAATCTTTCGCTATCTCGTTCGGTTCTAAATCAATAATGTGGTTTGGGTCGTCCACATATTTACGTAACATCAATACGTGATAAACGTTATGAACACGCAACATATTTGGCAATAAAACGAGTCTATAGGCCACAGTTCCTATTCGATCGAGGATTTTAAATGGGGCAATAAAATCTAGGGTTGAGATTTCCTCTCTTTATCGATTTTTGCTTCTAGAATAACGCCCTCTTGAACCTTCTTCTTCACATTCATCAGATTCGGGTGTGTAGCTTGAGCGGCTTTAACTTTATCAATTAAAGTCGATTCTACTCGTATATTCGTTATCTTCACGTGGGTCCCTAGAGTCTTTAACTCTATCTTCATCATTTGTAAGTTATACGAAATGGGTTTTTGTGTTAACAACATCACACTCGTAAACGCAAACGATCTTCTACTCAACGCGTCAGCTACCACGTTCGCTCTTCCACGATGATATTGAATGGTCGTAACCTTCAACAGCTCGAGCCATCGTCTTTGGCGCATTATACGTTCGTTTTGGGTGAAAAATATTTAAGGGTTGAAGAAATGGGTTTTGTCTCGAATTCAATACAAAATTCGATTTCACGTTCTGGGGTAGGCTAAGAAGTCTTCAAGAATACGTCAGGAAATTTATTAACAATAGAAATATCATTCAAAACTGTGACTCTCATCCAAGACTTGGATAACACATGTAATGAAGGTTTCTCCTAACGGAGTTTCAACAGATAAGTCAAAGTCTAACTTCTCCGGAGTCAAATTTAAACATTGAACGCAAGCAAGAGAGAGATAAAAGAATGAGTAGAACCCAGATCTAATAAGGTATAGACTTTGTAAAATTTATAATTAACTAACTTTGTGCTAACTTTGTTAAAGTTACTCACTTTTGAGAAGTCACGAAAAACGCTCTCCCCGAAACCACAGGCTTTATTTTGTCCAGATCCGCCTTTGGTGCCACCGCCCCAAATGGACTTGACTTCACTATACGATAAAATCGAGCTAAATGACCTTCTCTTCTTGAAATTTCCACTTCTATTATCTTGGCCATGATTACCACTGAAGTGGTTACCATTCTTGGCATGATAATTTCCCCCACGATGGTCATCATTGTTCGAGATGTCACATTGCCATCGGGTACGATTATTATCGTGTTGTTGGTCGTTACCTTTTGGTTGTCTTAACTTTCGATCGTCGCTCCAATAATCGAGCCCTATTCACAACATCTCTAATATAAACAAAGTTTATGAGAAATGAGGTATTGACGATATCGGGTTTCAAACCTTTTAGAAACATTCGCGTCATTCGCTCCTCATTATCAACCAAATGGGATGCAAACCGAGATAACTCCATGAAACTTAGCCTCGTCTTTGACATACGATCGTATTTTTTGCTCTATTGCTTATCTCAACATTTTCAGATGCCATTTTCAAACACTATCACAAAACAAGGGTTAATTAACATATCACATATTATCCCTATACTCTGACCGACCAATTAAATTCCAAATAAACTTAGGTAGGTCATACTAGCTAAGGAATTCCCCGTCTCTCCCCTCCTAGTTCTTGTCTCACATCTCAGCCAGGGATCATATCCCTAAGCTTTGATACCAACTGTGATGCCCCCAAAACAAGTATACATCACCCATCTTGAGAGTCGCCAAATACATGGTACAAAATACAAATACAAACTTAATTATACAAACGTCGTGTAATATACGACAAAACATAACCGAGAGTTTAAATAAGAATATTGCCTTCTAGACAATATCCACTCTCAATGGAGTCCTCATTACAATTATTATCACATTATTCCGTAGAATAGTGAGGACTACTAAAGCCATTTATCCTGGACCATCACTCCATTCCCCGACTCGTCCCAAATATATATTCTCATTTCACAAGAGAACAACGAAAAAGAAAGGGTGAGCTCAACTAGCCCAAGAAGAAATATTATGACTAAGATAATGCGAAATAAATTATCCTTAGCCTTCAACAAGATAACAACCGATAGAATACAATGATAGACAACAAATTTTAGATCAACAACTGCGGCGGATATAAGCAATCCATTAGAAGAGTCAAGTAGATCATAAAATCTACTATCTTCTATGATTTAAAAGTTTTTCATCAACTTTATCATTTGAGACTCGACTTAATATAAATAAAATCGAATCATCCTCGCATCACGGCCAAGGATATTCAAGTAATCATCAATGGTCATGATTATACTTAGAATAATCCACAATCATAATCATACCAACAACCGTCTATCGATGAACTACGTGCCAATGAGGACTTTCACCACATCATTCATCACATTATGGTCATGATTATATACGAATAATCCCTGATCATAATCATACCAAGTCCATCCATGCACGTAAGCCAAAGATGACTTTCAATACAAAATAAGCATGAGAATGATGACAATGACATAATAATTCAATAAAACAAGTTCAAGAATAAATTTTAAATTTATTAATACTACCCACAACTATAATATTACATCAAATCCACACCATAATATTCAAAAAAATATTTTGAGAAAATTAAATCTTTAGTTAAAAAACTTGGGGTTTTACAGTAAATAATGTGAATCAATAGTTCAATCCTGTGAATCAATAGTTATAATCATGTGAAAATACGAATTACAGTATAGTACCTCCATCTATACCTCCATTTTTAACTTAGTCATGCAAGTATTATCAATCTTGCACCAACTCCCTTAATAGTACAAGAATGTGATTCAATAGTACACACATGTGAACAAATAGTTATATAAGCATGTGAATTAGTAGTAATTAATTGCTCATTTATCCGATTAATTACCCGATTTATCAATATAACCCCCAGACATCAATTATCATCAGAATAAATATCGATTTTCACTAACACTAATAATTTTAACACAATGGAACTATCAATTTCATCTTTAATCAACACAATCTTATTCATCATTAATATTATAATTCATAATATTTAACAACCCGAGATCGTTCCTGTGAAATAGGGGCTTTCGGATAAGGATTTCTCCTTATCAAGCGCGAATTAGGTGACCAAACCTCTCCTTAATAGAACTTCTAGACATTGTCAATATTACAAATAATAATATGAAAAACTTTGTCATCTCAATTATTGATTTAATAATATAACATATTATGCAGATGATACTGTGACAGTAATTGAATCAATAATATGAGAGATATGATCAAACAATTATCGTAGCAATAATTGAGTATAACTGAGCGACTTCTTACGTAAGCATCAATAATCAATACCGTGTGCTACTATGCAACCACGCGTATTCCTGTACTTTTACTACCGGGTAGTTCAAAAGTTTTAACGGTAATACTTTAGCCGTTATTTTTATAAAAAGATAATTCTGTCATTTTCTAACTATGACAATACTTCCGTTAGGGTCCACTGATGATTGACTGTTGTCACATTGGGATATTCTCCAACAAAAAGAATATTCCCCGACCAATCAAATATTATATAAACACTTATCTTACTTTGCAAAATTTGTAAATATTACCCACCACTATAACATTATATCAAATCCACACCATAATATTCAAAAAAATAATTCAAGAAATTAAATCTTTATTCGTAAAATTTGGGGTTTTACAGCTTGACCTTCGCTGAAATGTCCTTCAATGACTAACATCATCGGACCACCTCCGATGCTTCGCTGGATTTACTTGCCAATAGCTGATGATGTCAGTAAATTTGCTGATCTTTCTTTGAAATGTTCTTCAATCTGCTAAGGATGTATGAAATCTTTCTTTGAGGATAGATTTTTGGAGAGATGCATGGTTTTGATTGCAATTACAACCCTGTGATGGCATCAGACCTTTGTGAGGTATTGCCAAGGGTAGCTTTTAGCAGCTTTGATCATCAATTTTGTAAACCCTATGTTTGGGCGAATACCAATGATTGATATGTAGACCCGCAGTTTTGTTGGACACATTTCTTTATCCGACATTTATGTAGAGATCCTTCCGAGGCGGATACTTTTGATCCTTCCAGCTCTGGGGCTGGCCCATATTCAGATGGTTTTGTCGGTGCAGATCGTCCATTGTATCGGCCTGATATCCCTACTGGCAGAGATTCAGTGACTTAGGAGGAGTTACATCAGATGGATAGGTTAGATGATGTGGACATCAACACTATTAACTTTTTCTGATGCATTTCTAGCTATATCTTTTGATAGGCCTCTATTAAA
Organism: Panax quinquefolius; assembly: GCA_020205615.1. NCBI lineage: Eukaryota > Viridiplantae > Streptophyta > Magnoliopsida > Apiales > Araliaceae > Panax > Panax quinquefolius. The sequence goes on from CM035152.1 coordinate 126,929,186, forward strand.
TATTGGGCAGCTGTGCCCCATTCTCGTTATATCTTTTGATAGGCCTCTGTTAGTTGTTAGGCGGTTGTGCCCCATTTCCCTGTATTTTTCAGTTATACACAGAGATGATGTATTTAGATGATGATGTACTTAGGAATATATGTATACTATTTTCCATTCCCTAAATCATATTGTCATCTATTTTTTTATCATGCATGCATTATGTTTATGGACATGCATTTCTAAAGATGAGTTTAACATTGAACCCTGGATGGTCTTATGATACGGCCCTACAAATGTCTTTATCGATAGTTAGCCGGATTGAACATACCCCACCAGAATTGGTGGCATCTTCTTTGAGAATGTGATATGACAGTTTGTCCTCCCTGGATCAGGTGACATTTGATCAGCTATTGTGTCACTCTATGACCCTCATGATGTTTCAGGTTCCATTGGGCTTTGTAGAGGGCATGCTGGAGCATTGGGTACTGGATAGGCATGTGTTTGGGTTTAAGACCCAGGAGTTGACTCCCACTTTAGAGGAGTATGAGCATCTTACAAACTTTTCGTTAGATAGGCCTTGCGATCGGATGGTCATCGAGATATGAGCCAAAGCTTGCCAGCTTATGACCCTCACAAGTTTGAGACGCATTATTTCCATGGATGAGATCTCCTTTGGGCATGTAGTTTCCATGAGTTTTTTGATAGATAGATTTGGGTCCTTGGACAGTTATCTGCGGCACTCCACGTATTTCACCACTTCGGAGGATAATTGGCGTGTAGCTCAAGTAGATGTACTCTTGATGTGTGTAGTGACTTATCTGTACATGGACCACTTGGACATCGGCGTGCTTATGGTAGTGTGTGCTCTCCGAGAGGGACATACCATCTTATCGATGATTGTGGCAGAGACCTTGAGGTCTGCCACATATTGTCATACCCATTATGTGGGGGTGTTTACAGGAAGTTTGGTGCCCCAAAATTAGGTATACATCACCCATCTTGGGTCGCCACTTACATGGTGCAAAATTTAAATACAACTTATTAACATAAGCGTAATATATGCAATCGACATAAAGCGTGAGTTTAAATACAAATATCGTCTACTAGATATTATACTGAACTCAAAAAGTCCTCATTACAATTATTATCACACTATTTCACGAGAATAGTGAGGGACTACTAATCTTATCTTGAGGACCATCACTCGTTTCCCAGGCTAAATCCCGGCTATATTCTCATTTCACGAAGAGAACGGTGAAAGAAAGGGTGAGCTCAACTAGCCCGATGAAAAATATTATGACTAAGATAATGCGAATAAATTATCAATAGTCTTCAAAATATTAAGCGATAAAATATGATGAACAACAGGTTTAAGCTGCGGTGAATAATGATCCATTAAAAAGAGTCAGTAGAAAATAAAATCTACTATCTTTTAGGTTTTAAAGGTTTTCATCAACTTTTATATAGTGAGACTCGACTTTAATAAATATTCCACATCATCGAATCACCCACCTTTTCTGGCCGAGGATATTCTTTAGTATCACGACCACAATTATTCATACACTCTACGGGCGAGAATATTTGTGTATTCATTAATAATTCATGATCATGCCAACAAGCATCCATCAATGCACTACTACGACGAGAGGATTTTTATCACATCATTTGTAACATTACGGTCGTGATTACACCAGAATAGTCTCAATTAGTAAATCATACCAAGTCCATCCCATGCACTCTGAGGCCCACGAGATGACTTTCAACATAATATAAACATGAGGATGATGACAATGATATAAAATTCAATAAAACAAGTTCAAAATTATTTTATCCGAGGAATTATTAACGTCCAATTATCAACATGATCTTTGTTTTGTAGAGTAAAATTCAAGAATGATCGGAAGAATATTTCCATGAAAAGATCTTTGGATGAAACGCAAATATCGAGGATATTCCACTAATTTCATGGAGTATAGAAGTCAAAGTTTTAACCAATGGGTATAATAAAGAATGGAATAACAAAAGAAATCACCATGCATGCGATAGACCTTGCATGAGCGAGTTATTCAACGAATAATAAATAACGGAACGGAAAATTCACTGCATTAATGTTCAACAGAATAATAAAGAATGGAACGGATCGGTGTAAACGCATGAGATGGGATGTTCCAACGAGAATAATAAAGAATGGAACCGGTCCGGTGTAAAACACACGAGACGGATGTTCCAGCGGAATAATAATAAAAAGCGGAACCGGTCCGTGTAAAACACATGAGACGGGATGTTCCAACGAATAATAATAAGGCGGAACCGGAATTAGTCGGGTAAAAAACACCACAGACGATGATGTTCCAACAGAATAATAGAAGAATGTCACCAAGTATAGGGTAAACCACGCATTATCTGAGTTATTCCAACAGAATAATAAGCGATGGAATAACAATAGATTCTCTTCATGAATAAGAAAGAATAACACCCCTTACTTTTGGTAGGAGATTGAATCTTTACGACGTAGTAATAACAAAAATACTCTTCTTCTTTCTCTCTTATTCTCTATACTTTCTCTCTCTATAGCTTGAATGAATTAAGTGAAAATAATGAAGCCCTAGGCCTCTATTTATAGAAGATTTCTAAACTTAGCTTAGCACCGCCGTGTGAAAAAAGCAAGTGGCTTGACGGTAATGATGTAATGAAAGTGGTTTGGCCTTTTGTAATGTGAAGAAAAGTGGTTTGGCGCTTTGTAATGTGAAACGACAAGTGGTTCGACGTCTAGTAAAGGTAATTACTACTTTAACGAAGGTAAATACTATTGACGAAGGTAAATACTATTCCACGAAGGTAATTACTATTGGCGAAGGTAATTACTATTGACAAGGTAATTACTATTGACGAAGGTAATTACTATTGACGAAGGTAAATACTATTGACGAAGAGACTCTTAGATGATGACATATACTATTTATAAAAATAATCAAACTTACCACAAATCATTTTATCTTTATATACATCAAAATATTTCAAAATCTTACCACAATCATTTTATTTTTCATCATTTATATCTTTCAACAATTATTAATCATTTATAACTTGATCTCGATTATTGATTAATACTATAACATATTATCTGAGATGATCTTGTGACAATAATTGAATCAATAATATAAGAGATATGATCGACAATTCTTGTAGCAATAATTGAGCATAGGTGAGTGACTTCTCACGTAAGCATCGATAATCAATCTGGTGTGCTACTATGCAACCACAGCGTATTCTTGTACTTTTACCATAGGGTAGTTCAACGGTTTTAACGGTAACACCTCCGTAGTTATTTTTATAAAATATTTTTTATCGTTTTCTCGATCAAATGAATAATTACATTGTAGGGGTCCACCAATGATTGAGCCATTGTCACGAATATTCCCTAACAAAAAAGAATATTCCCAGAGCCAAACGAATATTTTATAACAACAACTTGCATACTTTTGCAAAATTTATAAATATTACCCACTATAACATTATATCAAATTTATTCCATAATATTCAAAAATAATATTTATAGAAAATTCATCTTTATTTATAAAAAGTTGGGGTCTTACAACCTCCTTCTTATGAAATTTAAGCCCTCGAAATTAGAATGCGATACTGGTATGTCGAAGAGGTAAGGATACCTTGATTTCATTTGATTCTAACTCCCAGTCATTTCCTCGACATCGTGGTTCCTCCACAAAACTTTGACTTGAGGTATAACCTTGGAGCGTAGAATATGTTCCTTCTTATCAAAATTTGAGCAGGAACCTCTTCATACGTCAAATCTTCCGCTATTTAAATCCGGTTCTAACTTCAATAATATGGTTGGGGTCTTTCACATATTTACGTAACATGGATATGTGAAAAGCGTTATGAACACGAGGACATATTTGGCGGTAAAAGCGAGTCTATAGGCCACGATTCCTACTCGATCGAGGATTAAAATGGGCCGATGAATCGAGGATTAAGTTTTCCTCTCTTTCCAAATCTTGTAACTCCTTTCCATGGAAGCGACTCTTAACAACACATGATCTCTATATCGAATTCCGTCCTTTCGATGAAGATCGGCATAACTCTTTTATCGATTTTGTGAGGTTTTTATCGTTGTCGGATCGTTTGAATCTTTTAAAAGTAGTCATCACGTACCAACTCGGTCCCAACAACGTTGCTTCACCCACCTCATCCCGACATCTTTGGAAGCGACACTTTCTTCCATCTGGCGCTTGAATGGAGCCATGCGATACTTGCTTGATAAGCTGTTGTTGTAGGAAAACTCCACCATGGTAAGAACTTGTCCCAACTCCCTTGAAATCAAGGACACGAGTCTTAATAGATCTTGAGAGTTTGAATAGTCCTCTCCATTATCCGTCCGTGCGAGGATGATATCTTGAAAGCTAAATCGTAAAATCTGTGCCCATAGCTTTTTGCAAACTAACCCAAAATCGTGAAGTGAATCTTGGGTCTCGATCGAAACTATGGATCTTAGGCATACCATGCGATCTTACAATCTCGTTTATGTACATCTGAGCAAGGCGTTCAAGTGTATAAGTTTCTCGTGTCGGTAAGAAATGAAGCGGACTTTAGTCGATCTATCAACAATGACCCAAATCGCATCAATGCCTTGAGAAACCTTAGGAAGGCCGTGTAGCGAAATCCATGGTAATGTGCTCCCACTTCCATTACGGAATTTCAAGTGGTTCTGATGGACCTTTTGGTACTTGATGCTCAAACTTTAACTTCGTTGACAAGTTAGACACCTTGAGATAAGCAGTATTATCTCTCTCTTCGTATTGCTCCACCAAAATGTATGGCGAATATCATGATACATTTGGTACTCCCGAGATGGATTGCAAATGGTGTGTGTTGTGCGCCTCCATCATGATATTATACTTTAAATCGAGGGTCGTTAGGAACCTGAAAGTGCAGAGTTGACTCAAGTATTCCTTCTTCATCGATTCTTGCTTAAGCGTAGCACCTTCTTGCACTTTCTTCCTCATACGCATCGACTCCGGATGCATAGCTTGGCGACTTTAACTTTATCGATTAAAGTCGGTTCTACTTTCGTATACTCGCTATCATCACATGCGTCCACAGGTCTTTAACTCTATCTCCATCCTTTGCAAGTCACACAAAATGGGCCTTTGCGTTGACAATATCGCTTTTTCGTGCTTGCATATGATTTTACTACTTCGATCGTCGGCTACCACGTTAAACTTTTCGAGGATGGTATTGGATGGTATGATCATAATCTTTCAGCAGTTCAAGCCAGCGTCGTTTATCGCATGTTGAGTTCCTTTTGAGTGAAGAAATATTTGAGGCTTTTATGATCCGTAAAGATCTCCACTTTCTCCCCATCAAGTAATGCCTCCAAATTTTAAGTGCAAAATAACAATTTTGCCAACTCTAGATCATGAGTAGGATAATTCCTCTCATATTCTTTGAGTTATCGCGAGGCATAAACTATAACTTTTCCATGTTGCATAAGAACACATCCCAACCCTTTGCGAAAGCATCACTTTGTAGATGACAAATCCCTCAAGGCAGGATGGTATTGTCGAGCAGTCTTTGAAATAAGTCTCCTCTTGAGTTCTTGAAAACTCTTCTCATTTCTTCGCTCCAACCAAACTTTGTATCTTTTCGGGTCAATTTGAGTCGATGGAGTAGCGATTAGAAAATCCTTCCACGAATCTCAGATAATAACCAATTAAGCCGAAAAGCTACGTGCTTGATCCTTGATTTAGGTTGTTCCCGACTTTGAATAGCTTGATCTTTCTTTGGGTCAGCGGATATTCCATGACTTGATACCACGTGCCCAAGGAATGCTACTTCTTCGACGAACTCACATTTCTTGACTTGGCATAAAGCTTATATTCACGAAGCTTTTGGAGTGTCGACCTCAAGTGTTGCTCATGATCTTCACGGCTTTTGGAATAAATAAGGATGTCATCAATAAAGGCGACCACAAAGTGATCTAAATATTCCTTGAATACTCGGTTCATCATATCCATGAAGCGGCGGGGCATTAGTCGATCGAAAGGACATGACTAGGAATTCATAATGCCGTCTGGGTTAAAAGCCGCTCTTTGGAATGTCGTGATTCTAATCTTCAATTGGTGATATCCGGAGCGAAGATCGATCTTTGAAAAGAATTTGGCTCCTTGCAGTTGGTGAAGCGGTCATCATCGATCGTGGCAATGGATACCTATTTTGATGGTGACATGATTGACTCCAGATAATCAATCTGAAATCGCATACTCCCATCTTTCTTCTTCACGAATAGAAGCGAGGAGCACCCCAAGGAGAAATACTAGGGGCCGAATAAAGCCCGATGTCTAACAATTCCTGCGGTTGGGTCTTTAACTCACGAAGTTCATAGGAGCCATTCGATATGGGGCTTTGGAAATAGGTTTTGTCTGGGGGTTCAGAGTCGATACAAAATTCATTTCACGCTCTTCTGGGGTAGGCGGGAAGTTCTTGAGAATCGTCGGAAATTTATTAACAATAGAAATATCGTTCAAAAGCGGCGTATTTTTGTTTAAATCGTGACATGAGCTAAGAAAGCTTGACATCCGTTTTTCAATAAGCGAATAGCTTTATGGCTTGAGATGGCCGTGATTGATTTTAATGGTTTGGTCGTTTGAATTAGCATAATAGGTTGATTAGGAATATGAAAGCTAACAACCTTACGAAAATAATCAATTTTTGCATGATAAGTAGTTAACCATCAATCCACAGAATCACGTCAAATCTGAAGTATTTTTAATGAAATAAGATCGACGGGTAATGTGAGGGTGCAGATTTGAACCAAACAAGACTTATAAGCGATGGATGTAATGAAGGTTTCTCCCAACGGAGTTTCCACGAGATAAGTCAAAGTCTAATTTCTCGGTCAAATTTAATCGATGGCGTATGTAGGAGAAATAAAAGAATGGGTAGAACAGGGTATCAAATAAAGTATAGACTTCATTAGAGTTTATGATAAACTTACGTGATGACCTCATTCGGTTCCTTGCTCTTTGGGAGAGTCACAACAAAGCGCTCTCCCTTGCACTTCTGGGTTTTGAATTTTACGGGATGGCCTTTGGTGCCTCCATCCTAGTTGAATTTGTCTTGATGGCAATAAAATCGAGCTAAGTGACCTTCTCTTCCACAATTATAACATGCTTTGGATGGCGTGGCGTTGATTTTGGGCTGATGTGTCCCTCTCCTCGCATTTGAAGCATATGATAGGTGGTCTTTCTCCTTCCTTAACAATGGGTCTTTGGTCTTGGCGTCTTTCCATCATTGTTGAATCTCCTTTTCTTGAAATGTCCATTCTTATTGTTTTGTACGATTACCAAAGTGGTTACCATATCTCTTTGTTGTTGATTCCCTCCACGCTTGTTGTCAAGCCCGATGACTACTCTCCATTGGTATTATAATTTTGCGGTTGCTCTCTTTTAGTTGTGTTGACTCATTATCGCGCTCCACTAAGCGAGCCCTATTTACAACATCTGAATACAAACCACGGTTTATGAGAAATAAGATGTTGGCGTATCTCGAAACTTCAAACCTCTTAAAAACATTAGCGCCATTCTCTCTTCATTATCCACCAAGTGGGGCCTTGAAACGTGATAACTCATAAAATTTTGCCTCGTATTGCGACACGGTCGTATTGTTTTGTTCGACTTGATAAACTCCACCTCCTTCATGTGGCGAATACTTTCGGGAAAGTATTTGTCGTTGAAACGACTCTGGAACTTCTCCCGAAGATATCTTGATCTGATGGGTTGAGTCGTTTCTGGATTTCCACCGATGTCTGCCTCTCTCCGCGCAACATAAAAGCGGCGAAGGGAACCTTTTGCTCCTCGGAGCATCCCAAGACATCAAATATCTTGGTAATCTGCTTTATCCATGCTTCACGAGAAGTGGTTTTGGCTCTCCCTTAAACTCGGTGGTCCCGGCTCCTTGAATTGTTTAGCGGTGACCTTGAGTTTCGTGTGTTTCCACCTACGTTTTGGGCGAGAGTCGCTCTACTTTCTTTGTTGCATAAATTACGTAAAGCCTCTGAACATTTGATCGTTCATCATTTGGTCGGTGTTGTTGTTTTTGCGTGAGGATTATCGCCTTCACGATGCACATTATCACGATTATTGATATGTGGTGAATCAGCGATCGCTTTGCGCTCCATTGCTATTCTCAACATTCTCGGATGTCATTTTGAATCTTGCCACAAAACAAAGGTTAATTGACATATAACAAATTATCCTATCTTACGACCAACCAATAAAATAACACATAAACTTAGGTAGGTCATACTAGCGAAGGTATTCCCGTCTCTCCCCTCTAGTACTATTCTCACATCTTAGCGGGATCATATCCTAGCTCGACGATACCAAGCGTGGCGCCCCCAAAATTAGGTATACATCACCCATCTTGGGTGCGCCACTTACGTGGTGCAAATTTAAATACTGACTTATTAACATAATATGTAGTGTACAATCGACATATAAGCGTGAGTTTAAATACAAATATAAATCTACTAGATATTATACAAACTCAAAAAAAAGTCCTCATTACAATTATTATCACACTATTTCACGAATAGTGAGGACTACTAATCTTATCTTGAGGACCATCACTCGTTTTCCAGGCTAGTCGTCCCATTATATTCTCATTTCACGAAGAGAACGGTGAAAGAAAGGGTGAGAGCTCAACTAGCCCGATGAAATATTATGACTAAGATAATGCGAATAAATTATTATCATAGTCTTGAACAATGTTAAAGCGATAAAATACAATGAACATCAAGTTTAAGCTGCGGTGAATATCTGATCCATTAAAAGAGTCAGTAGAAAATAAAATCTACTATCTTTTAGGTTTTAAAAGGTTTTCATCACTTTTATAAATTTGAGACTCGACTTTAATAAATATTCCACATCATCGAATCACCCCACTTTTCTGACGAGGATATTCTTTAGTATCACGACCACAATTATTCATACCTTTACGGGCGAGAATATTTGTGTATTCATTAATAATCATGATCATACCAACAAGCATCCATCGATACTACTGACCCTTTGAGGATTTTTACCACATCATTTGTAACATTACCATCAAATGATTACACAGAATAGTCTCACAGTCGTAATCATACCAAGTCCATCTATGCACTACTGAGGCCCACGATGACTTTCAACATAATATAAACATGAGGATGATGACAATGATATAAAATTCAATAAAACAAGTTCAAAAATTATTTTATCCGGGGAATTATTAACGTCAAATTATCGACATGATCTTTGTTTTGTAGAGTAAAATTCAAGAATGATCGGAAGAATATTTCCATGAAAGATCTTTGGATGAAGCGCAAATATCGAGGATATTCCACTAATTTCATGGAGTATAGAAGTCAAAGTTTTAACTTATTTGGGTATAATAAAGAATGGAATAACAAAAGAAATCACCGTAAATGCGATAGATACGCATGAGACGAGTTATTCAACGAGAATAATAAATAACGGAACCGGTCGGTGAAATTCACCGCGGGATGTTCAACGAAATAATAAAGAATGGAACCGGATCCGGTGTAAAAACACACGCAGATAGGATATTCAGCGAATAATAATAAAAGGCGGAACCGGTCCGGTGTAAAACACCTGAGACGGGATGTTCAAACGAATAATAATAAAAAGCGGAACCGGTCAGGTGTAAAACACAAACGAGCAGGATGTTCAGCGATATGAATAATAATAATAAAAGGCGGAACCCGGTCCGGTGTAAAACACACGAGCGAGGATGTTCAATGAGAATAATAGAAGAATGTCACCAAGTATAGGGTAAACCACGTATCTGAGTTATTCCAACAGAATAATAAGCGATGGAATAACAATAGTTCTCTTCATGAATAAGAAAGAATAACACCCTACTTTTGGTAGGAGATTGAATCTGCGACGGTGTAGTAACAAAATACTCTTCTTCTTTCTCTCTTATTCTCTCTATACTTTCTCTCTATAAGCTTGAATGAATTAAATGTGAAAATAATGAAGCCCTAGGCCTCTATTTATAGAAGATTTCTAGCTTAGCACTTTTCTTAGTGTGAAAAGCGAGTGGCTTGACGATAATGATGTGAAAAGAAAAGTGGTTTGGCCTTTTGTAATGTGAAACAACAAAGTGGTTCGGCCTTTGTAATGTGAAACGACAAGTGGTTGACGTCTAATAAAAAAGGTAATTATAATAAAATTACTATTAAAAGGTAATTACTATTAATGAAGGTAATTACTATTGTGAAGGTAATTACTATTCACGAAGGTAATTACTATTGATGAAGGTAATTACTATTAATAAAGTAAATATTATTGATGTAAATACTATTACTAAATATATTGAAGAGACTCTTAGATGATGACATATGAGGCCCCCATAAAATAATCAAACTTACCACAAATCATTTTATTTTTTCATCAACACATATTTAATCTTTCAAATTATTAATCATTTATAACTTATCGTCTCAATTATTGATTTAATACTATATAACATATTATACTGAGATGATCTTTGTGACAATAATTGAATCGATAATATAAGAGATATGATCGACAATTCTTGTAGCAATAATTGAGTATAGGTGAGTGACTTCTCACGTAAGCATCGATAATCAATACCGTGTGTGTTTCTTATGCGACCACAGCGTATTCTTTGTACTTTTACCACCATAGGGTTCAGCAGGTTTTAACGGTAACACCTCCGTAGTTATTTTTATAAAATATTTTTTATCGTTTTCTCGATCAAACAATAATTACATTGTGGGGTCCACCATGATTGAGTAGTTATGCGAATATTCCTAACAAAAAGAATATTCCCAGACCAAACGAATATTTTATAACAACTTGCATACTTTGCAAAATTTATAAATATTACCCACAACTATAACATTATATCAAATTTATTCCATAATATTCAAAATAATATTTATAGAAAAATTCATCTTTATTTATAAAAGTTGGGGTCTTACAACCTCCCTTCTTATGAAATTTAAGCCCTCGAAATTAGAGTGCGATACACGGTATGTCGAAGAGGTAAGGATACCTTGATTTCATTTATTCTAACTCCCAGTCATTTCCTCAACATCGTGGTTCCTCCACAAAACTTTGACTTGAGGTATAACCTTGGAGCGTAGAATATGTTCCTTCTTATCAAAATTTGAGCAGGGAACCTCTTCATACGTCAAATCTTCCGCTATTTAAATCCGGTTCTAACTTCGATAATATGGTTGGGTCTTTCACATATTTACGTAACATGGATATGTGAAAAAGCGTTATGAACTCGAGACATATTTGGCGGTAAAAGCGAGTCTATAGGCCACGATTCCTACTCGATCGAGGATTAAAAATGGGCCGATGAATCGAGGATTAAGTTTTCTCTCTTTCCAAATCTTGTAACTCCTTTCCATGGAGCGACTCTTAACAACACATGATCTCCTATATATCGAATTCCACGTCCTTTCGATGAAGATCGGCATAACTCTTTTGTCGATTTTGTGAGGTTTTATCGTTGTCGGATCGTTTGAATCTTTTCCGTAGTCATACGTACCAACTCGGTCCCAACAACGTTGCTTCACCCACCTCATCCCGACATCTTTGGAGAGCGACACTTTCTTCCATACAATGCTTGAATGGAGCCATGCCGATACTTGCTTGATAAGCTGTTGTTGTAGGAAAACTCCACCAATGGTAAGAACTTGTCCCAACTCCTTGAAATCAAGGACACGAGTCTTAATAGATCTTGAGAGTTTGAATAGTCCTCTCCATTGTCCGTCCGTCCCCGAGGATGATATCTTAGAAACTAAATCGTAAAATCTGTGCCCATAGCTTTTTGCAAACTAACCCAAAATCGTGAAGTGAATCTTGGGTCTCGATCGAAAACTATGGATCTTAGGCATACCATGCGATCTTACAATCTCGTTTATGTACATCTGACAAGGCGTTCAAGTGTATAAGTTTCTCGTGTCGGTAAGAAATGAAGCGGAACTTGGTCGATCTATCAACAATGACCCAAATCGCATCAATGCCTTGAGAAACCTTAGGAAGGCCGTGCTTGAAATCCATGGTAATGTGCTCCCACTTCCATTCTGGAATTTCAAGTGGTTCTGATGGACCTTTTGGTACTTGATGCTCCACTTTAACTTCGTTGACAAGTTAGACACCTTGAGATAAACAAGTTATCTCTCTCTTCTTCATATTGCTCCACCAAAATGTATGGCGAATATCATGATACATTTGGTACTCCCGAGATGGATTACCAAATGGTGTGTTATGCGCCTCCATCATGATATTATACTTTAAATCGAGTCGTTAGGAACACAAAATCTGGAGTTGACTCAAGTATTCCTTCTTCATCGATTCTTGCTTCCAAAGGCATAGCACCTTCTTGCACTTTCTTCCTCATCGCATCGGCTCCAGTGCGTAGCTTGAAAGCGACTTTAACTTTATCGATTAAAGTCGGTTCTACTATTATACTCGCTATCATCACATGCGTCCACAGAGTCTTTAACTCTATCTCCATCCTTTGCAAGTCACACAAAATGGGCCTTTGCGTTGACAATATCGCTCTTTTCGTGCTTGCATATGATTTTCTACTCGATCGTCGATTACCACGTTAAACTTTTCGGGATGGTATTGGATGGTATGATCATAATCTTTCAGCAGTTCAAGCCAACGTCGTTGTCGCATGTTGAGTTCCTTTTGAGTGAAGAAATATTTGAGGCTTTTATGATCAAGTAAAGATCTCCACTTTCTCCCCATACAAGTAATGCCTCCAAATTTTAAGTGCAAAGACAACAATTTGCCAACTCTAGATCATGAGTAGGATAATTCCTCTCATATTCTTTGAGTTATCGTGAGGCATAAACTATAACTTTTCCATGTTGCATAAGAACACATCCCAACCCTTTGCGAAGCATCACTTTGTAGATGACAAATCCTCAAGGCGGATGGTATTGTCGAGCAGTCTTTGAAATAAGTCTCTCTCTTGAGTTCTTGAAAACTCTTCTCACATTCTTCGCTCAGCAATAGAACTTTGTATCTTTCCGAGTCAATGAGTCGATGGAGTAGCGATTAAGAAAATCCTTCCACGAATCTCAGATAATAACCAAATTTAAGCAAGAAAGCTACGTGCTTGATCCTTGATTTAGGTTGTTCCCGACTTTGAATAGCTTTAATCTTTCTTTGGGTCAGCGGATATTCCATGACTTGATACCACGTGCCCAAGGAATGCTACTTCTTGAAGCGAACTCACATTTCTTCAACTTGGCATAAAGCTTATATTCACGAAGCTTTTGGAGTGTCGACCTCAAGTGTTGCTCATGATCTTCACGACTTTTGGAATAAATAAGGATGTCATCAATAAAGACGACCACAAAGTGATCTAAATATTCCTTGAATACTCGGTTCATCATATCCATGAAGGCGGCGGGAGCATTAGTCGATCGAAAGGACATGACTAGAATTCATAATGCCGTCTGCAGGAGTTCGAAAGCGCGTCTTTGGAATGTCGGGGTTCTAATCTTCAATTGGTGATATCCGAACGAAGATCGATCTTTGAAAAAGAATTTGGCTCCTTGCAACCGGGTCAAACAGGTCATCAATACGTGGCAATGGATACCTATTTTTGATGGTGACATGATTGACTCCAGATAATCAATACAAAGTCGCATACTCCCATCTTTCTTCTTCACGAATAGAATAGGAGCACCCCGAGGAGAAGTACTTAGGACCGAATAAAGCCAATGTCTAACAATTCCTGCGGTTGGGTCTTTAACTCACGAAGTTCAATAGGAGCCATTCGATATGGGGCTTTGGAAATAGGTTTTGTCTGGGGTTCGAGGTCGATACAAAATTCAATTTCACGCTCTCTGGGTAGGCGGAAGTTCTTGAGGAAATCGTCGGAAATTTATTAACAATAGAAATATCGTTCAAGAGCGGCGTATTTTTGTTTAAATCATGACATGAGCTAAGAAAGCTTGACATCCGTTTTCAATAAGCGAATAGCTTTATGGCTTGAGATGACCGTGATTGATTTTAATGGTTTGGTCGTTTGAATTAGCATAATAGGTTGATTAGGAATATGAAAGCTAACAACCTTACGAAAATAATCAATTTTTGCATGATAAGTAGTTAACCAATTAATCCTAGAATCACGTCAAATCTGAGTATTTTTAATGAAATAAGATCGACGAGTAATGTGAGGGCACCGATTTGAACCAAACAAGACTTATAAGCGATTGGATGTAATGAAGGTTTCTCTCAACGGAGTTTCCATAGATAAATCAAAGTCTAATTTCTCCGGTCAAATTTAATCGATGGCGCAAGTAGGAGAAATAAAGAATGGGTAGAACCGGTATCAAATAAAGTATAGACTTCATTAGAGTTTATGATAAGCTTACCGTGATGACCTCATTCGGGTTCCTTGCTCTTTGGGGAGGTCACAACAAACGCTCTCCTTGCACTTCTGGGTTTGAATTTTACGGGATGGCCTTTGGTGCCTCCATCCTAGCTAAATTTGTCTTGATGGCACAAAATCGAGCTAAATGACCTTCTCTCCCAATTATAACATGCTTTGGATGGCATGGCGCAGTTTGGACCGATGTGTCCTCTCTTCCGCATTTGAAGCATATGATAGGTGGTCTTTCTCCTTCCTTAACAATGGGTCTTTGGTCTTGACGTCTTTCCATCATTGTTGAATCTCCTTTTCTTGAAATGTCCATTCTTATTGTTTTGGCCACGATTACCACCAAAGTGGTTACCATATCTGGCACATTGATTCCCTCCACGCTTGTTGTCACCGCTTGATGACTACTCTCGTTTGTATTATAATTTTGCTTGCTTGCTCTCTTTTAGTTGCGTTGACTCATTATCGCGTTCCACTAAGCGAGAGCCCTATTTACAACATCGAATACAAACACGGTTTATGAAATAAGATGTTGGCGTATCTCGACTTCAAACCTCTTAAAACATTCGCGCCATTCTCTTCATTATCCACCGAGTGGGCCTAAGCCGTGATAACTCATGAATTTTGCCTCGTATTGCGACACGGTCATATTGTTTTGTTCGAACTTGATAAACTCCACCTCTTTCATGTGGCGAATACTTTCGGAAAGTATTTGTCGTTGAAACGACTCTGGAACTTCTCCCAAGATATCTTGATCTGAGAGGTTGAGTCGTTTCTGATTCCCACCGATGTCTGCCTCTCCGCATGCAACATAAAAGCGTGAAAGGAACCTTTGCTCCTCGGAGTATCCCAAGACATCAAATATCTTGGTAATCTGCTTTATCCATGCTTAGCGCCGAAGTGGTTTTGGCTCTCCCTTAAACTCCGGGTGGTCCCGGCTCCTTGAATTGTTTAGCGGTGACCGCTTGAGAGTTTTTTCGTGTTTCCACCTACGTTTTGGGCGAGAGTCGCTCTACTTTCTTTGTTGCATAAATTACATAAAGCCTCCGAACATTTGATCATTCATCATTTGGTCGGTGTTGTTGTTTGCATGAGGATTGTCGCCTTCTGATGCACATTATCCTCGATTATTGATATGTGGTGAATCAACGATCGCTGCGCTCCATTGCTATTCTCAACATTCTCGGATGTCATTTTCGAATCTTACCACAAAACAAAAGGTTAATTGACATATAACAAATTATCCCTATCTTCCGACCAACCAATAAAATATACATAAACTTAGGTAGGTCATACTAGCGAAGGTATTCCCCGTCTCTCCCTCTAGTACTATTCTCACATCTTAGCCGGGGATCATATCCTAGCTCGATACCAAATTGTGGCGCCCCCCAAAATTAGGTATATATCACCCATCTTGGGTCGCCACTTACATGGTACGAAATTTAAATACAACTTATTAACATAACTATAGGTATACAATCGACATAAATCTGTGAGTTTAAATACAAATATAAATCTACTAGATATTATACAAACTCAAAAAAAAAGTCCTCATTACAATTATTATCACACTATTTCACGAATAGTGAGGACTACTAATGCTATCTTCGGACCATCACTCGTTTCCCAGACTAAGTCCCGGCTATATTCTCATTTCACGAAGAAACGGTGAAAGAAAGGGTGAGCTCAACTAGCCCGATGAAAAATATTATGACTAAGATAATGCGAGAATAAATTATCAATAGTCTTCAACAATGTTAAACGATAAAATACAATAAACATCCGGTTTAATCTGCGGTGAATAAGCAATCCATTAAAAGAGTCAAGTAGAAAATAAAATCTACTATCTTTTAGGTTTTAAAAGTTTTTCATCACTATTATAGGCGAGACTCGACTTTAATAAATATTCCACATCATCGAATCACCCCTTTTCTGACGAGGATATTCTTTAGTATCACGACCACAATTATTCATACTTCTACGGGCCAAATATTTGTGTATTCATTAATGGTCATGATCATGCCAACAAGCGTCCACCAATGCACTACTACTGACGAGGATTTTATCACATCATTTGTAACATTACGGTTAATTGATTACAATAGAATAGTCTCTGGTCATAATCATACCAAGTCCATATATACACTACTGAGCCACGAGATGACTTTCAACATAATAAAAACATGAGGATGATGACAATGATATAAGAATTCAATAAAACAAGTTCAAGAATTATTTTATCCGGGAATTATTAACGTCAAATTATCGGCATGATCTCTTTTTTGTAGAGTAAAATTCAAGAATGATCGGAAGAATATTTCCATGAAAAGATCTTTGGATGAAACGCAAATATCAAGGATATTCCACTAATTTCATGGAGTATAGAAGTCAAAGTTTTAACCAATTGGGTATAATAAAGAATAGAATAACAAAAGAAATCACCATGCATGCGATAGACCGCCGCAGCGAGTTATTCAATGAGAATAATAAATAACGGAACCGAATTCCCAGGCGAAAACGCATGTGTAGGTTATTCCAATGAATAATAAATAACGGAACGGTCCCACGTAAACGCACGAATGTGATGTTCCAATAGAATAATAAAGAATGGAACCAGGTCCGTGTAAAACACACAAACAGGATGTTCCAATGAGAATAATAAAAAGATTTTAACCCGGTCCTGTGTAAAACACACGATGTGATGTTCCAAATGAATAATAATAAAGATTTTAACTAGGTCCGGTGTAAAACACACGACGAGGATGTTCCAATGAGAATAATAGAAGAATGTCACCAAGTATAGGGTAAACCACGATATCTGAGTTATTCCAATGAATAATAAGCAATGGAATAACAATAGTTCTCTTCATGAATAAGAAAGAATAACACCCCTTACCTTTGGTAGGAGATTGAATCTTTATGACGGTGTAGTAACAAAATACTCTTCTTCTTTCTCTTATTCTCTATACTTTCTCTCTCTAGCTTGAATGAATTAAGTGAAAATAATGAAGCCCTAGGCCTCTATTTATAGAAGATTTCTAGCTTAGCACTGCCGTGAAAAGGCAAGTGGCTTGACGACGACTAATGATGTGAAAAGAAAAGTGGTTTGGCCTTTTGTAATGTGAAACGACAAGTGGTTCGGCGCTTGTAATGTGAAACGACAAGTGGTTCGGCGTCTAGTAAAGGTAATTACTATTATGAAGGTAAATACTATCGTGAAGGTAAATACTATTCACAAGGGTAATTACTATCGATGAAGGTAATTACTATTAATGAAGGTAAATACTATTGACGAAGAGACTCTTAGATGATGACATATGAGCCCCCATAAAATAATCAAACTTACCACAAATCATTTTATTTTCATCAACACATTTTTAATCTTTCAACAATTATTAATCATTTATAACTTGTCGTCTCAATTATTGATTTAATACTATAACATATTATACAGATGATAATCTTTGTGACAATAATTGAATCAATGATATAAGAGATATGATGCGTGAATTCTCATGTAATAATTGAGCATAGGTGAGTGACTTCTCACTTAAGCATCGATAATCAATCTGGTGTACTCTCTACTAACCACAGCCAGACATTCTTTACTTTTACCACCGGGTAGTTCAACGGTTTAATTAAGTAACACCTCATAGTTATTTTTATAAAATATTTTTGTCGTTTTCTCGATCCGACAATAATTACATTATGGGGTCCACCAATGATTGAGCCAGTTGTATGCGAATATTCCTAACAAAAAAAATATTCCCACCAATGAACGAATATTTTATAACAACTTGCATACTTTACAAAATTTATAAATATTACCCACAACTATAACATTATATCAAATTTATTCCATAATATTCAAAAATAATATTTATAGAAAAATTCATCTTTATTTATAAAAGCTGTGGTCTTACAGATTGCATTGGCTAGGGTTGTATCCTCAGAGTCGAGTGCTGATTCTGATAGTGGGGAGCCTATGGAGGACCCTGATTCTCCCACTGAGGATGAGCTATTTGCTGGGTTATCAGCAGCTCTAGTTGATTCCCCCGATATTCCTGCTACTATGACTCCACATTCTGTAGAATATTAAGAGCATAGTTTAGATATGATGATGTTTGAGAGGGATCAGGCTAGGGCCTTGATCTTGACAGCTCTTTCTAGTAGAGATGCCGCTTTGGTTGAGAGAGATGATGCTCTCCATCACGGGGATACTGCTGTTCTTTGACGAGCGTATGAGGCTCGATCATCAAGGGATACAGTTGTTATTGAGCGGGATAGTGCTCTAGCTGCCCGAGATGCTGCAACTACAGATAATACTGCATTGAGATCTCATATTACTGACATCATTGCAGATATGAGTACATTTATTGATGAGCATAGTAGCACCATGTGGATGATCGTAGATCTCTTGGCTCGTGTGGATACCTTAAGGCAGGAGCTCATAGTGTTACCTGCATCTTTTGAGAGGGATGCCATGTTAGACTTGATGGCTCGTTTATCCACTGGTTTGTAGATTAGCTTTGATTTTCCCGCATAGACTAGGTTAGTCATTTTTGTCATGTACAAGACACATTCTATATATTAAACAGTATTATATGGCAAGGAAATATGTTTTGATTCACTTCCCTTTTAGTTATGCCTTGTTACTTGCTTGATAGTTGTCTTTTCTCCAAGGCTTGTGATCTTGATGTATTCTAAACTCCTCCTTGATGGATGGACATTGAAATGTCTCAGGATCTTTCAGAATGGATTGTTGATCTTTGTATTCCCCTACCCTTTGGTGTCTTGGGACTTGGTTCTGAATGTGGTTATGAAAAGAATTATGGCTTTCCTCTCTAAGGTTGACCGTCCCATAGATGGTCACCGGTACTCCCTTGTATGGAGGAGACCAGGTAGTTCCATCTCTTATGGATTGATGTTTCTCTTTGAGGATTCAATCGCAGCTTAAATGGTCGCTAATTTTTCTCCCATTTGTGTGGGGAGACCAAGTAATTCCATCCTTTTGGTCTAAGCCGAGATGAGGTGTGGTTTAACCGCACCACGATGGTCGCCAATGTATTCTCGTGTATTGGGGGAAATCGGGTAGTTCCATCTCTTATGGTTTGGTTAAGAAGTGGAAAGATGATCCCCATCTGCAGATAACAAGGTTTTGTGTTTTTGGTAGGGGTGAGACCTTATCATGAAATGGTTGCCTACATACTCCCCATTGAGAAGGGGAAATCAGTCTCCGTAGTTCAAACCTAGCGTGAAAAGGTTGAAAGTCAGTATGTCAAGGGTGTAGAGATTTTTTTGTTTTTTCAGAATTAGATCGGACCATAAAATGGTTTTAATGTACTCACGTATATTGGGGAGATCGGTCTCGTAGTTCGCCCTTGATGGGACAAACCGATGTGGTGAAAGGTGTATGTTTCTCCAACCTAGCGTAAAAAGGTTAAAAGATGTATGTAGTGAGAAAGGTTTTGAAAACCTGAATTGACTGATGGATCTGATGATCCAGAACCAGGATGCTGGTTTGCAGGTAACTTTTGACATAGTACCATTTCACGGTGTTCGAGTTGATGAGTTGGGGAAATTCTTCACCATCCATCTCCTGTAATCTGAGGGCTCCTCCAGTCAATACCTCCTTGAAAAACAAACGGGCCTTCCTAGTTTGGGGCTAATTTTCCTTTAGATTTATCTTGATTGTTAACGACCTTCTTCAAGACCAAGTCATGTTCTTTGAACTACTGTAGCCGGACTTTCTTGTTGTAGGATCTAGCAATCCTCTGTTGGTATAACTGACCATGGAAGATGGTTGTGGCCCACCTTTCATATATTAGAGACAATTGGTGGTACCGATCTTGTAACCATTGGTCTTCAAGTAGCTGACCGTCTATCAACACTCTTAGGGATTCCATTTCCACCTCTATGGGGAGCACTTCTTCTATGCCATAGGTTAATGAGTAGGGGGTTTCCCCATTGGAAGTGTGCATTAACGTTCTATAGGCTAATAGAGTCGAGGAGGTAAAGTTAGGCCATCCTTTGTGATTAGCGGACATCTTTTGCATGATTTTTTGATATTCTTATTAGCCGCTTCAACAGCACCATTCATCTTTGGATGATAGATGACAGAGTTGAGATGTTTGATGTGGAATTTACTGCATAGTTCCTCCATTATTTGGTTGTTGAGGTTTTTGGCATTGTTTGATACAATCACCTCTGGTTGTCCATATCGACAAATGACATTATTTTTGATGAAACCAATGATCACCTCTTTAGTAACCCTTGGGGAGGAGGCTGCTTCTACCCACTTCATGAAGTAATCGATCATGGTGAAGATAAACCGATGACCATTACTGACTTTGGGCTCGATGGGCCCGATCACGTCCATTCCCCACATTGAGAGGGGCTAGGGCGAATTCATATTGTGGACCTCCCTTGGAGGCGAGTGGATAGCATTCCCATAAATCTGGCATTGGTAACTTCTCTTGACATGATCATCACATTCAGCCTTAAGAGAGAGCCAATAATGCCCTCGTCTTAGGATTTTCTTAACAAGTAGAGGGCCGATCATGTGTGGGCCACATACTCCACTATGGATTTCATCCATCGACCTCTCACTTGGTCTTTGTTTAGGCATCTTAGCAAGCTTAGTCCTGCATCTCTTTTGTAGAGTGCGTCTCGCT
Source organism: Panax quinquefolius (assembly GCA_020205615.1). Lineage (NCBI taxonomy): Eukaryota > Viridiplantae > Streptophyta > Magnoliopsida > Apiales > Araliaceae > Panax > Panax quinquefolius. The sequence goes on from CM035152.1 coordinate 126,950,305, forward strand.
TCGAGATAGAATTTCATGGCCATTCGATGAATCCGCTTTCTTTCAGCTTGAATCACCTCAGTAGGTGTAGGTCCATCTCATAAATACTCCTTGATATCCTGATACCAAGGGTGTTGGATGGGAGGCAGTTCATTCTCTACTTCTCCAATGTAATTCCCGTAGGCTGGAGCCTTTTGGTAGGCAAATATTTGGCATGTCTTTCTTGTCAAGGATGTTGATCAAGGAGACCAAAGTTGCTAGTGCATTAGCAAAGTCATTTTTGTTCTGAGGAATGTGGAGGAATGATATCTCTTCAAACTCTAAAGCCATCTGGATAACTTGCCGATGGTAAGGCAAAAAATGTAATTCTTTGGTGTGATAGATTCCAGTGGTTTGTTTGATAACTAGTTCAGAATATCCAAAGACAGTTAACCATTTAATGCCCATGGATTGGGCTAGTTTCAACCCCATGATACAACTTTCATACTCAGCTGTGTTGTTGGTGTTGACAAACTGCAATTTGATGGCAACGGGATACTACTCTCCCGAAATGGATACTAGAACTGCTCCAGCTCCGACAGCTTCCATGTTTACAGCTCCATCAAAATACATTCTCCATAGTTGGGTTGCATTGTCTTGATGGTGTTGCTGAATTGTCATTACCCTTTCATCGGGGAAATATATTTCCAAAGGTTTGAAATCCCCTGAAGGTGCGACGACTAGTTGATTCGCAATTCCTTGACCTTTGATAGACTTTTGAGTCACGTAGATGATGTCAAATTGCTAGAGGATCAATGTCCATTTGGACAGTCAACAATTAAACATAGGTTTGCTGAATACGTACTTGAGAGGATCCATGCAGGAGATAAGATGGGTTGTGTGACCATGGAGATAATGATGTAATCTCATGGAAGCCCATGCTAATGAACAACAAGTTTTCTCAATCAAGTTGTACTTGTGCTCACTTATGCTGAATCTTTTGCTAAGGTAATAGATGCGACGCCCCCATAATAGGTCCACATAACCCATTCTGAGTCGCCAAATACATGATACAGAAAATAACTACAACTTCATTATTACAATTGTCATGCAAATTACGACAACACATATGTTGTGAGTTTTAATACAAATATTATCTTCTAGACAATATCCAAACTCAAATAAAGCAATTATTGATAAACTATTTTACAAAATAGTGAGGATTGCTAGAACAACTGTTTTGAACCATCACTCTACACCCCGACTAGTTCCCGCTTTATTCTTGCCTCCTGAGAAAAAAATGAAACAAAAAGGAAAAGGATGAGCTCAACTAACCCAGTAAAGAATATTATGACTAAGATAATGAAAAACAAATTATCGTTAGCCTTCAATAAATTAGATAAAATATAATGGACAATAAGTTTAGATCAATATTCGCAGCGAAAATAACAATTCATTAGAAGAGTTAAGTAGAGAATGAAGTCTACTATCTTTTATGATTTAAAATTCCATCATCAATATTTTATCCCTGTGACATCAATCAATATACATCTTGAACCAAATATTCATCTTTGCACTACGGGCCAAAGATATTCATTTGTATCACCAGTTGGTCATGTTCATCTCAACACCTGTCCATCTTTGCACTACGAGCCAAAGATATTCATCAGGTAATCATTCATCTTTGCACTACAGGCCAAAGATATTCAGTTATATCACCATTTAGGACTGAGGATGGTGAAAATATTTTAAAGAAAATGAATCCAGTGATATAAAATAACAAAGCTTAGGGATTCGTACTTTAGTTTATCCAAGTTCAAAAATACTCCATAATAAACAATTGTGAGCAAAATTTAAGAATGAAGATGAAAACATGGATACAATCAAAGATAGTAACCATAATAGACAACTTGGATAAATAAAAGAAAATTTAATTTTTCTATGAATAGTGTCATATACATGAATAGTTCTGTATACGTGAATAGTGTTGTATACGTGAATAGTAACCCCGACACAAAAAAATAAAACTTTTGCAATAAAATTCATATCAATATTTTAGTATAATGATATTAAAAGAAATAATATCATTTATGAAAAAAGTAACATCCCTTACCTCAAAAGAATAGTACTTCTGGTTGAAATATCTGATATAATGCTGAAGGAAACTTGCAGATCGCTTATCAACTCTCAAAGTATCTAAATACTCACAAAATACGCTCGATATTATAGAGAGAAAACTTCGATTCGGTGTGATTTTCAATTCTAACCTAAGCACCCCATTTATAGGAAAATGCTTAGAACACCAAAGCAAAAACTTTAATAAAATATTAATATTTTCAAAAAAAATTCCTAAGCACACCACATCATTCTCATCAAGCACGCATGTGAGTCTCACCCACATTAAAAATGTTTTTCTTTTAAAAATATTTATAACTCCAAAAATCAATTATTCTCGGAACTTCAATAATTCATAATAAATAGCCATTTTATCAGAAAAATTAGAATCTTATATCCATTTCATAGGAAATTTAATTCTCTACAACTTTGTAGAAGAAAGTTTTTCCAAATTCTAAATAGAAAATGACCGAAATTCACATACGGTTGATTTTCAACACCTCTATTCTGACAAAATATTGATAAAATACCTCAGCATTAATTCCATCATTTATATCCACATGAAATAAATATTTCCTTATCATATAAATCAATAATTAATTATTCACAAATAATATTACAGAATCACAATAATGACAACCAAGTCGTTCCTAGGAAAGGGGGCTTTCCGATAAGGATTTCTCTTTACTGGCGTGCAATTAGGTGACCAAACCCTTTCTGACAAAACTTCCTTAGACATTGTCAATAATGCTATCTAATAATATTATTCAAATAATATGAATTATTGATCTAATAATGGAAAATACTGTGCAGTGACAATTATAGAATCAATACTATAAAATATCAACATAACAATTATTGAATCAATAAAATAAAATATTGAACAATAATTACTGTAACAATTATTAAGTAGTGACTTCTTACGTAAGAATCAATAATTAAAATTATTGTGCAATACCGTGTGCTACTATGCAACATCATTGCGTATTAATGTATGTTAACCACCGTATTCTACGGCGGTTTTAATTGTTAACAACTTCTGTAATTATTTATAAAAAAAACTCATACTTATCATTTTCTTCATCCGACCATTTTCCGTTATCGTACTAATATTCCCCAATAATAAGAATATTCCACGACCAAACGAATATTCCTCGACAACAATGAGTATTTTATAACCACTTGCTTATTTAAAATATTTGCTCATTTTACTCATAACTAAACACATTAATCAAATCAACCCCTTATTATTTCAAAATAATAAATAGAGAAAATTCCATTTTATTCATAAAAGTTGGGGTCTTACAACAACAATAATAACAATAATAATAACAACAATAATAATGATAATAATAACAATAATAATAATAACAACAAAAATAATTATAATTATAATAATAATTATTTTAATTATAATAATAATAATTATAATAATAATTATTATTATTATTATTATTATTATTATTATTATAACTATAATAATAATAATAATAATAATTGTAATAATTATACTAATAATTATGATAATAGTAGTAATAATAACAACAATAATAATAAAAATAAAAATAACAAAAATATTATTATAATTATTACAACAACAACAACAACAACAACAACAACAACAACAACAACAACAATAATAATAATAATAATAATTGTTATTGTGGTGGTATAGTGAATTATGAAAATTGTTATTGATGATTTATATGTTTTGTAGACATGTTTAGATTTTTCAGTATATCTAATTTTAAAGGAAAATTAATTATTGTGGTGGTGTGTAGAATTACGATAATTGTTATGTGTGATTGTAAGTTATTTTAGGTTACAAAAAGAATTTAGGTAATGTAGTATTTTTTGAATTTTAATTTAATTTTTTGTTACGTCGTGCCTTCAGGCACGAGTAATTACTAGTATATAATATATGTGAGAAATATGACAACACCAAATAAATAACTATAAATTGGTTAATGATCACACACTTTCAAATATATAAGATCATTACTGAATTTTTTTGGAAGTTAATATGAAACATTTTCAAACTCGAAATGACATAGATTCAATTAATTTAATCAATGGAATGATGAATAATGAAAACTATCTAAAAAGTACTATTAATTATAAGATTTCTTGTTTCTTAATTCCTAACAAATCTTATTAATTTTGAGTTTGAAATGTCTCAAATTAACTTTCAAAATTCAATAATAATGTTATAATTTGGAAGGAGGGAGTTCTATATTAGTTATCATAATAAATCAATTAACATTTAACATCAAAAACATTTATAATTAATATTATTATAATCTCGTATTCAAATATTTTTCCTATTACATGAAGGTTATAACTGACTTAAAATATTTTTGAGAAAAAATAGAATGAAAAAAAATTGTATAAAGAAGTAGCATGTGCGGAATGAAATAAGACATCCTGAGACTTCATTATATTCTAAATAAAAATAAATAACTTTATTTTTAATTTAGAATTAAATTATTAATTTATTTAAATAAATAATATTTATTCTACAATAAGGATAAGTCTCCTTAGCGATCAACACTTTCCAGATATTATAGATTTCAACATTAATCATAAAAGAACATTTGAGTAAATATTTACCGTACAATTCAATCCTTCCACCATACAATGTCCAATTAAATATAAGGCATACGAAATTCTTTATCGGCCTTATTTTATTTAATTATATGTATTTCGATTTCCAATATGCTCAACCCCAAATGAATACAAATTAGATTCCCTTCACGAATCTCCCTCGTGAACATACGCCAAATCTAACCCTCACGAACAAGAACATATATCTGATAAGAGAATTTTGATCAAGATTCAATGTTTCGGCATTGGCCAAATCTCACAGTTGAATCAAGATGAATTTTGCCTCTCCCGAATCGGCGATTCTTCACTGCTGAATCCCTACTCTTTAGATATAGTCAAATACTAATATCCTTCAAAAAATATTACTAACTTATTAAGAAATGACATAGTTACGAGGTCTGAGGAAGGAGTGTCTTTTGAATTTTTGGATGACAATGAATTTTTCTTAGTTATTTCTAGGCCTATCAATCGGACTTTGTGAACCGACATTAAAATTTAAAAGAATAAAATACATTGTACACCTCTCTAGATAAATATAATAACATTCACCACCCTTCTAGTTTTTTTAAGTATAATTCGATCACACCCTCTAGTTTATAATATGTAATATTGACTATCCCTAGTGTGGTTGATTAACTAATATTCAAAAATATTTTTAATATAATGTCTAATATACCCTTCAAGTTATAATGTTTAATATATCCACTAAATATAAATTTATATGTCATAATTTTTACTTAACTTGATCTAATTAATTAAATTAAGAATTTGTGCATTAATAAATAACATATTTCTCAAAATTAATAAATATTTATTTTATCAAGAAAATAAAGTCATACACTTTTGCTAATTAAATTTCTTAAAGATTAAAATTTACGTAATATACATTTAAATATATATTTTGTAATTAAAAGAGTAAAATTTTAATAAGCATAAAAGTACAAATTAATACAAATATAATTATATTTTCCAAATATTAAAATTTACGTAAAATAAACTTATTATTACATAATGAATATTAATATTCATATAAAAACTATTAAAAATTATATTAATTATTTTTCTCAAATATTAAACTAAACATAAGTAACTCTTAAGCATAATTATTTACAATAAAAATGACAAATGTTATTACTCAAAAAAGAAAAATATATTAAAAAATTTCTTTTAATAGGATAGAGGTAGTAATAAATATTATTATATTTTTTTATTCAATATTTGTAAAAACAACACCAATCAGTATACTAAAAAATATAATTAAAGTTATAAATATCCCAAATTTTGTCATATACTAGAGAAAATTTAACATATAAAAATCATAATATGAAACTAAGAATTAAATAATTATTTTTGTTGTTAAACACCAAAAACTAAACTATTAACATACTCACTCGCTTTAATTAGAAAACCTCCATTAATAATTTTATTTAAAATTCTTAATATTTGTATCACTTATCCAAAAACATGTGTTAATTAAATTAAATTAAATTATTTGAATGCGATAGTCTTAATTACAAATAAAATTATAATTGAAATGTATTGTATTAAAAGGATAATTAAACACACACACACACACACACACACATATATATATATATATATATATTATTCAGGAATTAAAATGAAAACATACATGGGTAAATATGTAATTTTATCTATTTAGTCAACTCTAAAAACTTGCAGTGGTACTACCTGTTACTTAAAAAATTAGAGGGGATGTGAGTGTTATTATTATTATCTAGAAGAGGTGTCACTGTATTTTACTCAATTTAAAATTATTGGGCTCGAGTTCGAGCTTGATTCGGGCTATGATAAGTTTGTTTAAGCTCAGCCCAAATAAGATCACGAGTTTTAAGTTTATTTCGATCAAGCACATATTAAATGTAATATTATTAAGATTAACTCCTAGACTCTAAAAAATACAATTTAAAGTAACTTACTTAAAATGTTTGACATACGACATTTTTTATACTAACAAAATTGAAGTTTAAATTAACATCAGCTATTTTGTAAATATTCTATTATTTGTAATATTTAATATTTCATCTCAATCTTTCTTTTTTTAATCTTTTTCATGTAATTACTAGTTTTGTTGTAAAAGTTGTTAGGAATATGCGTGTGAATGATTATTCCTTTATTCATATAATTTGATGATGGAGATGATGAAGTTTATGAATGAATATGCAAATATGTCTGCATTGATAAAAGTTGTAAAGTCCTTAATAGATGATAGACAATATGGACAAGGACTTAGACTGAAATGATTAAATATTTTAGGTTGATCTGTTCTTAATGTTTATCATTCTGTAAATGAATGTGTAGAAGAAAGATGAAAACTATTAGGATGATCTATTTTAAAATGTAATAGATAGGACTCAACAGAATCGTAGTCTGTCAAGACAGTTGAGAGATTGTAGAAGCCAAAGAAGAATCGTGTAATATCAAAAAAGTTGATTCAGAATCGTAGTCTGTATTGGAAGACACACTCAAAATCGTGAAGGTATTCCGAGCGCTTACTGATCCAAGTCAAGAATCGCAGTCAGCTCTTGAAATCGTGGAGTATGCAAAAGAAGCAAGTATAGATCGTAGTCTATCAGAGCTTAAGAGAAATCGTAGTGTTCTATTCGATCAAGGCTAAATCAAGCACGAGCATGACAAGACACAACGATCGTGATACAAAGATAATAATCGTGGTGTCTCACCAGTCAGCATCAGAAGCATCAAGTTTCGTCTATTTAATGAAGGAGGAAGTATAACAAATGAAGAATGGCTTATAGACGTTGACATTTTGGGAATTCCAATAATCCAACACTCATTCTTAGTATGTATCGAAGAAACGTATAGAAGAAGCTAAGGAAAGGATTGTATGCCTACTAAAAATGCCTTTTCAGGTGTTAGGTGAGATAGCAGTCTACTGTGTCAGTGGGCCAGACGATAGAATAACAGATTTCCAAGAAGTCAACATCAGTGCTCAGAAATATCTGAAGCATTAAACGCTACAACAAATGCCTTCAACAGAAACATTTCAAAAGATCTTTCACAAGCAAATCAGATAAAGATTTAAAGAAAAGCAAGGACGAAAAAGCTCATAACACTTAACGTCCAAACTCTACGATTGAGAAAGAAAAGCTTGCGCAACTACTCAGTTCTTTTGAACGTATACTTAACTGCAACTGAGTAGCACAACCCTAAAAATCAACTCCCATCAGAAGATAACGATCGTAGTGTAGGCTATAATGATCGTAGAGTTTGCAAATTAGAAGCAGAGTCTAATGAATCACCTACAAAGACAAGGGTAAACATATAAAGGACAAACGAAGAGGATTGTCTATGCTCAACCTCACCATAAAGAATGATCAAGAGATCAAAAGGCAGAAAGTCAAGGAAGCATAACATGACTAATCAAAAGAGGCACACAGACCAAACAACTTAGGCAGTCAGCCAATCCATTAGTTCTTGAAGCAAGGCAAGACCAACATGATTGTAGAACAGACTATAAGAGCGAAGCACAAGATGATACAACAATGTCAAATCACAAAGCTCTCTGGAAATCGAAGAAGTGTCAGAGTTAAGTCAATCCACAATATTCACAAATAAACTATGATTGAGCAAATGAACGTCAGCATCGCGATCGTAGAGCTCATTTATGTGGTTATCGAGACTTAGCGATGTTCATCCTTAAAGACTGAAATGAGAACGTTGCTGATTGAGATTCCCAATGTACTCTCGCCAACATCCTTGATCTAAATCGAAGAACCTAAAAGAAGCATAAAGGTATCTCCCAACTAGTCTGACTAAAAGCGACTTCACAGAAGTGTTAGGTAAGAAATCAGACTGTTGTGTTAGTCAAGTCAAAAAGGTGTTGTCACATCAACCGAGCATGTCTACATCAAAGTCCTCAGAATCCTTGCAGCATTAAATGCTTCAGAGAAAGCTTTTCAATGAAATACTTCCAACGACTATATTTTAACGAGAAGATAATAGATGAATCTATAAAAAGCCGAAGCTTCAAAGAAGAAGTTGTTGAATTTAAAAGATAAAATTCATATAGAGCTTAATAGAAAAGGTCTCCAAGAGAGTGAGATCACCATAGAAGAGTGAAGCACAACTAATGAGAGTTCTACAATGATAAAGCTTCACTCTATACAAAGGAGTATGACAACGAAGTGACATCTGTACTGAGAGCCAGAATGTTAGACCCCAACTTATATGACTAAAGAATAATTTTTCTCGAAATATATTTTTGAATATTATGGTGTGGATATGATATAATGTAATAGTTGTGGGTAATATTTGAAAATTTTACAAAGTAAGCAAGTTGATATAAAATATTCGTTGTGTCGGGGAATATTCGATTGGTCGGGGAATATTCATTTTAACAGGGAATATTCGTACGACAACACAATCATTGGTGGACCCCACAACGAAAGTATTGTCATAGTTAGAAAATGACAGAAATATCTTTTTATAAAAATAACAGCAAAAGTTTTACCGTTAAACCGTTGAACTACCCGGTGGTAAAAGTAAAGTAATACGCGTGGTTGCATAGTAGCACACGGTATTGATTATTGATACTTACATGAGAAGTCACTCAGTTATACTCAATTATTGCTACAGTAATTGCTGCATAGTATCTCACGTTATTTGATTCAATTATTGTCGCAGTATTAATATTTTATATTATTAAATCAATAATTGAGACGACAAAGTTATTCATATTATTATTTGCAATATTGACGATGTCTAAAAAGTTCTGTCAATGAGAGGTTTGGTCACCTAATTGCGCGCCAATAGGGAGAAATCCTTATCAGAAAGCCCCCTCTTTCCTGAGAATGATCTGGTTGTTAAATATTGTGAGTTATAATATTAATGATGAATAATCTTTAATAGATTAAAAATGTTTTTATTAAAGATAAATAATTTATGGTAAATATTTATTCAATTTTTGATATAAATATAGGGATTGTTATGAGGCTTATTTTGTAAGTTTGACTTAGTATATGGGAAGATTTACTAATTTTATGGACGTCGATGGTGGTTTTAATAGATAACCAATCTGGACTATTGATGGTGGTTTTAATAGTTAATCAATTTGGACCATTGATGGTGGTTGTAATAGTAAACCAATCTGGACCATTGATGGTGGTTGTAATAGTAAATCAATCTGGACCATTGATGGTGGTTTTAATAGTAAATCAATCTAGATCATTGATGGTGGTTTTAATAGTAATCAATATGAACCATCCGTTTTAATAATAAATCAATCTGGACCATTCATGAATCAGTTACTATTTAGTCCATTCTCCTATAAATAGAATCTTAATTCTTCTTTCATTCTCACCAATTCACTGAGATTCATAAGAGACACTATAGAGAGAAAACTATAAAGAGCGAAGAAGAAGAGTATTACGCTACTTCACTATTATTGCGAGATCCGGTCTTCTACTAAGGTAAGGGGTATTATTTCTTTCAGTATTCATAAGGAATACTATTTTTTATTCATCCTTTAATACATCGTAATAACTTTGTCTATCTGAATTACGTCATCGTATGACGGTGAAAATCCATTTGCGATTTTCAGTATGTTATTTCTTTTCATATTCTTAAATCTAAACTTACTATGGTAAGTATTGCTTCTATAATCCTTGAAATTAGTGGAATATCCTTGAGTTTTGCGCTTCATCCAGTATCATTTCATTGAATTATTGATATGAACTTTCTTATTAAATATTAATATTTTCACCCGGGGTACTATTTACGAGTTACTATTCACCTAGTTACTATTCACTAGAATATTATTCACTCGGGTATTCGGGGTACTTTTTATGCCGGGGTTACTATTCACCCAGTTGCTATTCACTTAAATATTGTTCACTCAGGTATTTGGGGCATTTTTCATATCGGGGTACTATTCACAGGGTACTATTCTCGAAGTACTATTCACAGGGTACTATTCACGGGGTACTATTCACCAAAAAATTTATTTATTTTCTGTCCAAATTATTTTTGATACATGGATATTATTCTTGAATTTTACTCCACAAAGTAGTATCATGTTGACAATTTGGACATTATTGAATTCTGGATAAATTAAATTATAAATCTTTAAAAATTTATCCTTTGCTTTCTTTTAATTGAATTTTTATATCATTGTCATCATCCTCATGCTTATATTATGATGAAAGTCATCTTTGGCTTACGTGTATAGATGGACTATTGATTGATATGATTATGACCAGGGATAATTCGGTATGATCATGACCATTGATGGTTACACAAATATTCTTAGCCCATAGTGCAGGAATAATTTGTGGACGTGATACTAATGAATATTCTTGGCCCGTAGTGCAGGGATGATTCGACGATGTGATTTATTTATTAAGCTGAGTCCCAGCGATAAAGTTAACGATAAAATTTTTAAATCATAGAAGATAGTAGATGTCATGCTCTACTTGACTCTTCTAATGGATTACTTGTTCCGCTGCAGTTAAACTTGTTGTCTGTTATATTCTATCAGTTTAACATTGTTGAAGGCTAATGATAACTTATTCTACATTATCTTAGTCATAATATTTCTTTCTGGGCTAGTCGAGCTCACCCTTTTGCTTCCATTGTTCTCTTCAGGAAATGGCAACATAGCCAGAACTAGTCGGGGAACGGAGTGATGGTCTGAGATGGTGTTATAGTAGTCCTCATTATTCTATAAAATATTGTGACAATAAATGTAATGAGGATTCCATTTGAGTTTAGATATTGTCTAGAAGATAATATTCGTGTAAAAACTCTCAGCTCATGTTGTATAATTAAGTTTGTATTTTTATTTAGTACCATGTATTTAGCGACCTAAGATGGGTGATGTATACTTATTTTGGGGGTGTCACCCAGAAGGCCAAGAAGACAACAACTTGAGTGGCAGATCAAAAAGCAGAATACTTTAGCCAGTCTACGTCTCACCATGAAAACACCAAACTAAAGAGAAGAGGATACAAAAGCGAATTTGTGCATAAGACAACCAGTGTTCAAGGAATGCTAAGTACCCAAAGAAGTCAAGGTGATATACAAAGACTTAGCAGTACCTCAATAGTGATGGTGTGCAATGTTGAATATCAGATGAAGACAAGCATTAATAACAAAGAACAGCAGCACCAAAGGATGAGTCAGACTGCTAAGTACCAACAAGATGTCAAGCTGAACGTACATCTTAGCAGTCCATTAGATGCGATCAAACACCAAAGCTGAATGCCCAATGATCACAAGAAGCTGCTAAGTACCAGAAGATGAACAAGCTGAATGTCATCTTAGCAGCTTAACAACAACAAACAACAAACAAACAATCAAGTAACTAGGGCCTGCAGGGTCCTTGTCTTAGTGACTAAACCAAAGTCAAGTCTATCGGGCTTACTGAGTACCAGATGGTATATGAGATTCTAAGTTTGCTGGGCTTAGTCTACAGTTTCCAAGGCTGCTGGTCTTGAAGATTTCTTAGTGAACTAGTGTTCCAAGGCTGTTGGTCTTAAAGGAATCTTAGTGATTCGAAGTTGATCAAATCCTTAGTGAAATCCCTGCTCGTGGCAGTAGAAGACTGGATTAGGAGTGTTCAGTCTCTAAACCACTTAAAAACCTCTGGTGTCATTTACTTTATATCTTTTACTTTATGTCATTTACATTAAGTACTATAACTCCTATATCTGCTTGTAACTAATCTATCACTAGAACTGTATTTAATGTTATATTCTTGAAGGGGATCTTAATCTATTTCGCTGTGCATGAATTAATTCTACTATTCATTATCTTGTTATCACTGAACTAGGCAAAAGAGAAAAGAAAGTTTTAAAGGATCTATTCAACCCCCCTTCTATATCTATTGTTTACCCCCGGGAACTAACAATTGGTATCAAAGTAGGTTCTCACATTGTATTCAAAAGCTAACGCTTTAAGTTTGATCCATGTCACTAATAAGTTCTAAGCTCAGTTTTACATGTAAGTCACTCATGAGTGAAGATGAGCTAATAAGTTGAAAATTGCTTTTGCAGGCAAATATATATATCCACCTGTTACAATTCCAGTTGATCCATGAGTGAAAGAAATATAACCCTTAGAAAAATCTAAAGCTAAACCGAAGTTAATCAGTGATCTACATCTCTAATGAAGGAATTAGAGAAATTCTTCAAATGTACTATCAACAAGATCCATGAATTCGTACCTTAAAGTTCAAGAGCTTCAAAGAATTTGAGATGCCAAGACTTTCATCTGATCATAATTCAATAACTCTGCTTGATTAATCTAAAGCCACATTGAGAAATAATTGTTGTCAGTATTAACAATATAAAGATGTGCACAAGAATGCCTCATATCATTGTGCAAATAAACATGACAACTAATTGTCAAAAGACTGATAGTGGGAAGATATGTATACTCATCACTATACAGACATCATATTGCATCACCTTATGTGCTATAACAGTGCTTTATCAAAAGATCACTCTCTTCATGAGAAAGAAATTCATACAGTTCAATGTTTTTTGTCTTTTGATAAAACATAGAGTGTGATCAACACTACAGTTGTATCTCGAAGGTTCCTAAAGATTGATCAACTCCACGAACCAACTAGATGCAAACTATAGAGCTGATCCCCACTCTATGAAAGTTAAAAATCTATAAACATAGTAAAAGTAAAAAGTGATTCAATCAAAGAAAAGGTTTAACATATCAAGATTTCTTAATTTATACACATACTCACAATCATGTTTTATAACTGTTATCATTTACATGTATACATGCTTCATGATTGTTAATGCTAAATTTTCATACATTGTAGAAATCCAAAAGGTCTGAATGACTAGGGCTATTGATAAAACTAACCTAGCAGGACCCAAATCAAAATGGGTACCAAAATAGAAAATCACTTAACCTGCAGGTACCTGATGTTATCTAACTATAACTAAGAAAGGCTAAAGTTTAGTTACCAAGCTCCTACCAAGCTGGAACATCAAAATCCCTCAGCTATGCTCCCATTCAAAGAACATTCAAGGCCAGAGCTCTCATCTGAAGACAGTGTGTCTCCGAAGTCAAAGAAGTTTAATGAGCATATCATGGGATCCTAACATCCATACTCACAGGGATTAAGAAGAAAGATCATATTCATGACCATCTGACGATGATGGTGAAGAATAAGTTGTAGAGTGGAAACTCTATGAGTACAACATATGCTAAAAGTCTAGATGATAAGAACCTACATTCGTAGTGTCTAGTCAGCAGATCGTGGAGTAATCAGTTTTAAAAGTAAGTTCTCTATGATCTAATGGAGCTGATTCAACTATGAAAATATCATATCAGCTCAGAAGATTCCAACTAGAGGGAGAAGGGCAAGGCACCCGTACAAAGATGTATACACTGAAGCTAGTCCATTTTCTTCTAAGATGGAAGTATCAACTATGGGGGAGCAATGATCTACTAAGAATAGCAATGCTCAAATTGAGTAAGGAACACATTGAAGCTGAATCTCACAAATCTCTCAAACTATGAAGCGGTGACCACGATACTCGGGAAAGAGTAGACATAAAATTTATGAAGCTGCACGACAATGAAGATGAAGGAGATGAAGTGGAATTCATTACCAACTTCAGAGACGAGCTCAAGAGATAGTCCATCCTCCCTCGTATCTCTAATAATCAGTTCACAGAGCATCAGTACACATCTATCAAAGTTTGAATGAATCAGCAAAGTACTCCAGTATTGTGACGCCCCCAAAATAAGTATACATCACGCATCTTGAGTCGCCAAATACATGGTACAAAATTTAAATACAACTTAATTATACAACTATCTTGTAAAATATGACAAAACATAATCTGAGAGTTTTAATACGAATATTGTCATCTTGACAATATCCACACTCAATGGAGTCCCCATTACATTTATTATCACACTATTTCAAAGAATAGTGAGGACTACTAATGCAACCATCTGAACCATCACTCCGTTCCCCGACTAGTCCCAGCTATATTCTCATTTCCTGAAGAGAACAATGAAAGCAAAGGGTGAGATCAACTAGCCCAGTAAGAAATATTATGACTAAGATAATGCAGAATAAATTATCCTTAGCCTTCAAGAGTATAACAACTGATAGAATACAATAGACAACATGTTTTAGATCAACAACTACAGCGGAATAAGAAATCCATTAGAAGAGTCAAGTAGAGCATGATATCTACTATCTTCTATGATTTAAATGTTAGAGTTTATGCCCTAGAGGCCAATTATTTGATATAATTGCTTAACGTTTTGATATTATATTTGATTGAATAAATGAATAATTTTATTATGGTTTTATTTACTGCGTTATATAATTGTTAACATAATAAAATTCCTTAGAATAGTGATACAAATTATATGGTTTCAAGTATGTGACTTGAACATGAGATTATATAATTACAATTAGTATCATTATTCTTAAATGTCCCTAGTCGAGTATCATTGTTGATGGGACAACATTGATGCATTGAGACTAGTATGTGGATTGACTGATGACCAAATCTCATTGGTCATAAATATATGAGATATTAAGTCAATGCATAGGTACATGTTAGAGAACGATGTCTTTGGATGGACCCACCATGAGAATTCTATGTGAGTATTATGCGAAGTGTCATTAGAAATTTTCATAGTGATAATGATGTAATGGTCTTCCGACACGAAATCACTATATTACTACTACGAGAAATTTATGTACTTTGATATCATCAAATGTCACCTTTAATAGGGTGGACTATAAAGGTGATTATTGGGTACATCATGAATCGTGTGAGGAATATGAGTGATCTAGATGGAATTTAACCCTCCTATATATTAGGGATGATATCCATAGGCCTCTTGATTGAGTAGGACTATGAAATGCATAGCCATGCTCAAATAGTGATTTGTTTCATATAGTACGCTCATTGATCAAGAAAACTTCATTAAATTATGAAGAGTATGACACATTCCATGACTCGAGTTTAATCCGAGGATATTAAGGTTAAAAGGATTAAATTACATTGAAACATTGGTCACGAAAAGGTTGTATCGAATCATCGATCTTATTATTACTTGGGTAGCGATGATGCATTACTAGATGCCGCTCATCATTTATAATTTTATAATATAATTTTAAATTATTGCCAACGTAATAATAACCTATAAAGATCACACACATGAAACGTAATTTAAAATGAAATTAATTTAAATTTCAAGGATTTAAATATATTAATATGATTAATAGTATTTAAATCACGAATTTAAATTAAAAGGATAATTTGTATATATGTATATTAATTAAGTAAGACTTAATTAAGATATATATATATATATATATCAAATTTTATTAAAAATGTTTTGATTAATCCCTTTTAACTACTATATATATGATATAATAGTCACTTAGGTAATATCATAACATCATAACCCTAAATTTCTTAGAGAGAGACTAGAGAAAACAGTTCTAAAATCCATTCCTTTTGGTGGCTAGTACCGTAGTTTCGTTTCTTCGTAGATCGTCTGACGGTTCATGAG
The DNA here is from genome assembly GCA_020205615.1 of Panax quinquefolius. Classification (NCBI taxonomy): domain Eukaryota; kingdom Viridiplantae; phylum Streptophyta; class Magnoliopsida; order Apiales; family Araliaceae; genus Panax; species Panax quinquefolius. The sequence continues at coordinate 126,966,532 of CM035152.1, forward strand.
GCGTTAGATGATATCTGGTAGAGGCGCGATTCGTTTGGATTAGTTGGAGATTTGAAAGCATCAATTGCGTAAGCATTTTCATATTCGGTATAATTTCTAACCACTGAATTAATTATTTTCGCATGGATCCTGTTTAGGGTTTCAGAAATTACTTTAAATTGTTCTATTTCCGTTGTGCGTTTCTGTGTCGAAACCCTACATTAGAAAGTTTTTCATCAACTTTATCATTTGACTCGACAATAAATAAACTACATCATCGAATCATCCACGCACTACGGGCCAAGAATATTCATGTAATCATCAATGGTCATGATTATCTTGAATAATCCGTGGTCATAATCATACCAATAAGCGTCCATCAATGCACTACTGTGCCAATGAGGACTTTTACCACATCATTTATAACATTATGGGTCATGATTATACCGAATGATCCTCGAGTCATAATCATACCAATCAACAAATCCATCTATGCACGTAAGCCAAGATGACTTTCATCACAATATGAGCGTGAGGATGATGACAATGATCTAAGCATTAATCAAGCGAAATCAAGGATAAATATTAAAGACTTTAAATTTATCCAGAGTTTAAAAATATCCAAATTGTCAACATGATAATGCTTTGTGGAGTAAAATTCAAGATTGATATTGTATCAAAAATGATTCGAACCGAAAAGAAATTAATTTTTGTCATGAATAGTATTCTGGGTGAATAGTACCCAAGTGAATAGTACCCAAGTGAGTAGTATCCTGTTAATAGTACTTCGCGAATAGTACCCCATGAATAGTATTTTATGAATAGTACTCATGAATAGTATTTTATGAATAGTACTTTGTGAATAGTACATGTGAATAGTACTCATAAAAGGAAAATACAAAAGAAAATGATATTCCATGATGAGTATAGAAGAAAGGATATCTCATACGAGTATAATAGAATATACGAAACTGCAAATGGAGTTTCATCTGCAATAAGGTAATCCATGTAGACAGATCATTTCCACAATTTAATAAAGAATGAATACGAAGGGTCATTCACCATGCATGCGGTAGTCCGTGTAGACAGGTTATTCCAACAGAATAATAAAGAATGGAATAACAACCCTTACGAGTATTGAAAGAAAATTACTCTCTTCATGAATACGAAAGAAATAATACCCCTTACGACTGTTGAACGAAAATAATATTCCTACGAATATTGAACGAAGATGATATTCCTTACGAATATTGAACTAAAATAATATTCATACGAATACAAAAAAATAATATCTCTTCAGAATATGAAATAAATATTATCCCTTACCTCAGAAGAAGACTGGATACTGGAATAGTGAAGTAGCAGACTTCTCTTCTTCTTTCTCTCTATAACTTCTCTCTATAATTTCTCTTGTGAGTCTTAGTGAATTGGTGAGAATGAAAGAAGAATGAGCTTCTATTTATAGGAAAATATAGTTTCGATAATTGCATGTTTTGGGGCTCGAAATATTACAGTATAATACCTTCATCTTTTACTTTATTTTTAATTTAGTCCTATAAGTATTATCAAACTTGCACCACTTCCCCTAATAGTATATCATGTGAATCAATAGTACATTCATGTGACTCAAATAGTTATAAGCATGTGAATTAATAACAATTAATTGCTCATTTATTCGATTAATTACCCGATTGGTCAATATAACCTCCAGACATCAATTATTATCGGAATAGATGTCGATTTCCACTAACACTAATAATCCCAACACAATGTAAATATTAATTTCATCTTTAATCAACACGAACTTTGTAAGACCCCGAATTTTATGAAATAAAAGTATTCAATTTTCTAATAATTATTATTCTATTTAGTAAATGGTTTAATTGATAAAAGGTTAAAGTTAAGGGTGATATGTGAAATTTTTACAAAGTAAGCAAGTTAATATAAAATATTAAATAAATGACGAGGAATATTCGTTTGTCTGGGAATATTCTTTTTTGTCGGGAATATTAAATGCGACGACACAATCATTGGTGAATCCTGGCAACGGAAGTATTGTCGTAGTTAGAAAATGATGAAATATCTTTTATAAAAATAACGGCGGGATGTTTTACCGTTAAACCGTTGAACTACCCGATGGTAAAAAGTACAAGATGTCTGGCATTGGTTGTCTGATGTACACAATATTGATTATTGATGCTTACGAGAAGTCACTCGATTATACTCAATTATTGCTTCATGATGGTATTGCTTCGTAGTATCTCACGTTATTTGATTCAATTATTGTCACATATCATCTTCTTAATATTTTATATTATTAAATCAATAATTGAGACGACAAAGTTATTCATATTATTATTTTCAATATTAACGATGTCTAGAAAGTTCTGTTGAGGAGAGGTTTGGTCACCTAATTGCGCGCCCAATAAGGAGAAATCCTTATCGAAAAGCCCCTATTTTCCTGGGAATGATCTGGTTGTTAAATATTGTGAGTTATAATATTAATGATGAATAATTGTTGAAGTATTAAGAATGTGTTTACTGAAGATAAGTGAATTACAAAAGTTAGAGGGGAATAATGCAAACTTTGAAAACTTTAGGAGTACAAAAGTGTAATAAGTTAAATCAATTTGGACCATTAGTGGTGGTTTTAATAGTAAATCAATATGGACCATTGATGGTGGTTTTAATAGTAAATCAATCTAGACCATTGATGGTGGTTTTAATAGTATCAATCTGGACCATTGATGGTGGTTTTAAAAGTAAATCAATCTGGACCGTCGGTGGTGGTTTTAAAAGTAAATCAATCTGGACCGTCGGTTGTGGTTTTAATAGTAATCAATATGGATCGTCCGTTCTAATAGTGAATCAATCTGGACCGTTCTTGAATTAGTTACTATTTAGTCCATTCTCCCATAAATAGAAGTTTAATTCTTCTTTCATTCTCACCAATTGTAAGACCCCGAATATTAAGAAATAAAAGTAGTCAATTTTTCTTATAATTATTATTCAGTAAATGGTTAAATTGATAAAAGTTTAAAGTTAAGGGTGATATATATAATTTTTTTAAAATAAGCAAGTGGTTATAAAATACTATCATTGTTTGTTAGGAATATTCATTTGGTGGTGGAATATTCTTGTTGTCGGGGAATATTAAGATGCAACGACACGTACCATTTTGGGCCCCATAATGTAATAAGCTGTCGGATGAAGAAAATGACAAGTTTGAGTTTTTATAAATAACGGCATATAATTGTTACCAGATTAACCTTTGTTGGATTACTCGTGGTTAAAATACGATGTCTGGCGTGGTTGCCTGATGTACACAGTGTTGCGCATGATTTTTGAACTATTGATTCTTACGTATGAAGGCACTACTCAATAATTGTTACAGTAATTACTATTCAATATTTTATTGTATTGGTTCAATAATTGCTGCGTTGATATTTTATATTATCGTTGTTTCATAATTGTCATTGCGATATTTTCCATTATCATATCAATAATTCATATTATTTGAATAATATTATTAGATAACATTAATGGCAATGTCTAGAAAGTTCATCGAGGAGAGATTTGGTCACCTAATTACGCCCCAAGATGAGGGAAGTCCTTATCGGAAAGCCCCTTCTTTCACGGGAGCACTGGTTGTCGTTATTGTGATTACGTAATATTATTTGTGAGTATTTATTTATTAATTTATATGATAAGAAAATATTTATTTTTGTAGATATAAATGAAGGAAATATTTATTTTTATGTGGATATAATTGAAGGAATTAATATTGAGGCATTTTATCAGTATTTTTGTCAGAATGGAGGTATTAAAAATCAAATCAGTGTTCTTAAAGCTCTATTGCGTGAGTTATCATTTTAATCCGACCGTTGGATCGTTGTGATTTTTGAATATGTTATACATATATAAGTTAAGTATATGTCCACAAATTTTGAACTGTTAAAAATTAACGTATGATTTGTTATGAATTTTATGAGGTATTAAAAATCACCCGTTTATGGATTTCGGATATTTTTTGTTTGGAATTTGGAAAAACTCAAAGTTACAAAGTTGTAGAGAATTCAATTTAATGCAAAATGGACATATAATTTGTATTTTTCTGATAAACATGCTATTTTCTATGAATTGTTGAAGTTTTAAAAAATAAAATGATTTTAATTAAATTTATGGGTGGGACCCACTTTTGGTTGGTGTTAATAACATGTGGGCTGCTGAAATTTCAAAAATGAGGGGTGATGGCTTTCAAAGCATGCGTGAGAAAAATGAGAATAAATAATATTAATTTATTATTTTAGTCTCTATGGTATGCGTTCTAGCATTTTCTTATAAATAGACGCTTAGTTAGAATTGAAAATCACACCGAAATAAGTTTTCTTTCTCTCTAGATTCTCGGCGTATTTTTGTGAGTATTTTGATACTTTGAGAGTTCTTTGTTGATCTGAGTTTCCTTGACTTTTCTTTCATCCCATATTACGATCGGAAGTACCATTATTTTGAGGTAAAGGTTGTTATTTTCTTCAATATCATTATGCTGAAATATTGGTGAACTTTTTAATCAAATTTGTAACTTTTTATGTAGGGGTTACTATTCACGTATCTGGCCTTATTCACGAATACAACACTATTCATAGAAAATAAAAATTTTCCTTTTGTCCAAGATGTCTATTTTGGCTACTATCTTTGATTGTATCCATGTTTTGATCGTTATTTTTGAATTACCTTTCAAAATTTGTTATTATGAAGTATTAGTGATCTTGGATAAACCGTATGTCTGAATCCCTAATATTTGTCCTTCTCGTCTCACCGGATTCGTTCTCTAAAATGTTTTCATCATCCTCGGTCCTTAATGATGATATTATTGAATATCTTTGGCACCTTAGTGCAAAGATGAATGATATATTAATCGATGAATATCTTTGGCCGTAATGCAAAGATGAGCAGTGTTGAGATGAACATGACCAATTGGTGATACAAATGAATATCTTTGGCTTTGTAGTGCAAAGATGAATATTTGATTAAAGATGTATATTGATTGTTATTACGGGATAAAATATTGATGATGGACTTTTAAATCTTAGAAGATAGTAGAACTCATTCTCTACTTGACTCTTTTAATGGATTCTTTGTTTCATTGCGAATAATATTGATAAAACTTGTTGTCTATTATATTCTATCGATTTTTCCTTGTTGAGGACTAACGATAATTTGTTGTATATTATCATAGTCATAATATTCTTTACTGGGCTAGTTGAGCTCACTCTTTTCTTTTTTATTCCATTTTTCTTCTCAGGAGGTGAGAACATAGCAGGATCTAGTCGGGGTATGGAGTGATGGTTCTAGAAAGATGTTTTAGCAGTCCTCACTATTTCTGTAAAATAGTGTTTGAATAATTGTAATGAGAATTTATTTGAGTGTGGATATTATCTAGAAGACAATATTTGTATTTAAATTCATAGTATGTGTTGTCGTATTTTGCACGACAATTGTATTATTAAAGTTGTAGTTTGCTTTCTGTACCATGTATTTGGCGACTCAGAATGAGTGTTGTATACCCATTTTGGGGGCGTCACAGTGGATTTAATATAATGTTATAGTTGTGGGTAATATTTATAAATTTTGCAAAGTATGCAAGTTGTTATATTATATTTGATTGGTGGGGAATATTAAATGCGATGGCACAATCATTGGTGGACCCCATAATGGAATTATTATCGGATGGAGAAAACTACAAAAATATTTTTATAAAATTAACAATGGAAGTTTTACCGTTATCTTGTTGAACTACTTTCGGTAGTAAAAATACGATGTCGTGTGGTTGCATTGTAGACACATAGTATTGATTATTGATGCTTATACGAGAAGTCACTCGGTTTTGTTCGATTATTGCTCTGATGAATTCTTTGCAAGTATCTCACGTTATTTAATTCAATTATTGTTGATTGTTATATATATTATATATATAAGTTTTGTTTTATTAGTATTATTAATGTAATAAAATGTAATACTTTTATATAAAACATAATACTTTTATAAAGTTATTCTATAAATAGAATATATTATATTCTATTATGCATAGTATTTTGCATAGTAAAATCTTTTTATATAAAATGAAATACTTTTATAAATTTATTCGTTTTATTAGATTATAAATAGAATATATTATATTTTATTACAAAGATTTTGCTTTCAATATGGATGCATCGATTAAAAGTAAATCAATCTGGACCGTTCATGAATTAGTTACTTACTATCAAATTATCCATTCTTCTATAAATAGAAGCTCATTCCTTCATTATTTCTTACGAATTCACTGAAACTCTACAGAGAGAAACTATAGAGAGAAAGAAGAAAAGTATTCTGCTACTTCACTACTTCTATATCCAATTTCTTCTTTATAAGGTAAGGGGTATTATTTCTTTCGTATTCATGAAGAGAGAACTTACATTATTCCATTATTTATTATTCATTGGAATAACACGTGTGTGGCGACCCAAAATAGGTCCATTCCATCCAACCCATTCTCGAGTCGCCAAATACATGGTACGTAAACAACTACAACTTTATTATCACAACAATAAAATCGTGAGTTTAAATACAAATATTATCTTCTAGACAATATTTATACTCAAATAAATCCTCATCACATTTATTGATACATTATTTTACAATAATGGTGAGGACTACTAAACAACTCTCTCTAGAACCTTCATTCCATACCCCGACTAGTACTCGCTACATTCTCGCCTCCCGAGAAGAAAAATGGAACAACAAGGAAAAGGGTGAGCTCAACTAGCCCAAGAAGAATGTTATGACTAAGATAATATACAACAAATTATCGTTAGTCTCCAACAGGGAAAAATCTGATAGAATACAATAGACAACAAGTTTCAGATCAATATTCGCAGCGGAAATAATAATTCATAGAAGAGTTACGTAGAGAATGAAATCTACTATAATCTATGAATTTAATAAATTCATCATCAATATTTTATCCCCAGTAACATCAATCAATATTCATCTCAAATCAAATATTCATCTTTGCACTACAGCCAAAGATATTCATTAATCGATCATGTTCATCTCAACACTGCTCATCTTTGCACTAAAGGCCAAAGATATTCATCACCAATCCATGTTCATTTAAACACTGCTCATCTTTGCACTAAAGGCCAAAGATATTCATCACTTCGGTCATGTTCATTTAAACACTGCTCATCTTTGCACTACAGTGCCAAAGATATTCTTCAGAAATCATTCATCTTTGCACTACACCACAGCCAAAGATATTCTTCAGAAATCATTCATCTTTTGCACTACGCCAAAGATATTCAATACTATCATCATTTAAGACCGAGGATGATGAAAATACTTTTAAAGAAACGAATCCAAAGGAAACAAAATGACAAGGATTAAGGATTAAGTATTCTTGGTTTTTATCCACGTCCAAAAATACCTCAAAAATAATCATAGTGGTGTAAAATTCAAGAATGATCAAAACATGGATACAATCAAAGCTAGTTTCCGTAATAGATATTTTAGACGAAAAGAAAAATTTTCATTTTTCTATGAATAGCTTGCGATTCGTGAATAGTGTCAGATATCGTGAATAAAGGCCGTGATACGTGAATAAGAATCTCGACACCAAAAAGATAGAAATTCCACAAAAAAAAAAACATTTTCACGCTTACTTAATAGTACTCGTGAATAGTAACTCGTGAATAGTAACTCATGAACTCATGAATAGTAACTCATGAATAGTAACCCCGACATGAAAAAGTTCCAAATTTGATAAAAACTTCAGATCAATATTTCAAAGATAATGATATCAAGAAATAATATCATTACGAAAAAATAATATCCCTTACCTCAAAGAATCAAGATTTCTAAGAAAAGGCTCAAGTGATGCCGAATGAAACTTGTATTCAATAAAGAACTCTCAAAGTATCTAAATACTCACAAAATACGCTCAATAATATAGAGAGAGAAGAGAGAAAACTTTGTTTCGGTGTGATTTTCAATTCTAACTTAGCCCTCTATTTATAGAAAAATGTTAGCCCGCCAAGGCAGATTTCGACTCACCACCACCGATGGCTTTACTCGCTACTATTGCCACCCACCACATTTGAAATAAAATTCAGCACATTTTTCACCAACCACAAGTGGGGCCCACTCAATTCTAGAATTTTCCACCAAAATCAATTATAAACCTAATTTCCTAATCCGACACCCTCTTAAAATTCACAACAAATCATTCGTGCATTTTTAACGGTTCAAAATTTGTGGACATATACTCAACTTATGTATGTATAACATACTCAAAAATTACCACAATCCAACTATTTCGGATTAAAAATTATAACCCCGCAATATATCTCAAAACCCCCGATTTGATTTTAATACCTCCAATCCGATAAAATACCGATAAAACACCTCAACATTAATTCCTTCATTAATAACCACATAAATAAATCCATCATTTATATTCATATAAAATAAATATTTCCTTATCATATGAATCAATAATTAATTATTCACAAATAATATTACGTAATCACATTTATGATGACAACCAGTTGCTCCTGTGAAAGAGGGGGCTTTCCAATAAGAATTTCTTCATCAAGCAAGCAATTAGGTGACCAAACCTCTCCTTAGATGTAACTTTCTAGACATTGCCAATAATGTTATCTAATAATATTATTCAAATAATATGAATTATTGATCCGATAATGGGAAATATCATGCAAAGACAATTATCAAACAACAATAATATAAAATACCAACGCAAAGAATTATCAAATCAATAAAATAAACTATCGAACAAGAATTATTGTAATAATTATTGAGTAAGTGCCTTCACGTAAGGATCAATAATTCAACAATACTGCGTAATACCGCAGCTCACAGGCAACCACGCCAGACATCGTATTTTAACCACCGGGTATTCCAATGATCTTAATGGTAAATAACTACGCCTTAACTTGAATAACTACGCCATATTTATAACCACCCAAACTTTGTCGCTTTTCTCATCCAATCGCTTTCAGTTATGGGGCTCTACACATGGTCATTTAATACTGGGCAAGACATATTCGAATATTCCCCCGACAAAGCATTTAATATTCCACGACCAAACGAATATTCCCAACAAAAATGAATATTTTATAACCACTTGCTTATTTTGAAATATTTATGTATTTAACCCTTAACTATCCACATTAATCAAATCAACCTTTACTATTTCAAGATAATAAATAAAGGAAATTCCTTTTATTTAAAAAATTTCTGGGTCTTACAACCTCCCTCCTTATGAAATTTCGTCCTCGAAATCGACGTGACGACTGTGTTTCAAAAGGTAAAGATACCTCGCTTTCATTTTCGCTTCCAACTCCCGTGTCATTTCCTCAATAAAGATGGTTTCTCCACAAAACTTTAACTTATGGTATAACCTCAGATATAGGTCATGTTCTTTCCTCTACAAAATCTTGACAGTACCTCCTCGACGTTAAGTCTTCTGGCTATCTCGTCGGTTAACTCAATGACGTGTTTCGGTCGTCCACACATATTTACGTAACATCGATACGTGAAAACGCTATGAACACGCCATACTTTGTGGTAAAACGAGTCTATAGGCCACGCTCCTATTCGATTGAGAATTTCAAATGGATTAATAAATCAAGGTTTGAGCTTTCCTCACCTCACCGATTCTCGCTTTTAAAATAACAACTTCTTGCACCTCCTTCTTCAAATTCATCACCCGTGTGTAGCTTGAATGCCTTTAACTTTATCGATTAAAGTCGATTATACTCAGATATCATCACGCATCATATATCATCACGGGTACCTAGAGTTTTCATCTCCATCTCTATTATTTGTATATTATACTGAAATGAGTCTTTGACAATATCAGTACTCAGACTTGTATACGATCTTCTACTCAACACGCCGCCTACCACGCTCGCTTTTCCAGGATGGCATGGTCGTAATACGTTTAAATGAGTCTCCTCTCGAGTTCTTCAAGCTCTTCCCACATTCCTTGCTCCATTCAATTTTGTATCTCTACGAGTTAGCTACGTTAATGGAATAGCGATTCGAGAATATCCTTCAACGAATCTCCGATAATAACCAACTAAACCTAGTAAAAGCTACGATTTCGATTATCGACTTAGGTTGCTTCTCAATCGCGACTCATATCCCAATCTTGATAAAGACGTCACAATGACACCTATCGCTTTACTATCGCATCTAATATGACGCCCCTTACAGAGAGTTCTGCTTAGGTGAATTCCACAAAGGAAGTCACAAGATAAAAGGCTCAGTACCAAATTTATAGTTGAATTTTTAACTCCTGAAGTTCAATAGAGCCATTCGATATGAGATTTTAGAAATGAGTTTTGTACCGGGTTCAAGTCGATACAAAATTTAATATCGCTTTGGGAGTAAACCAAGAAATTCTTCGTAAAATACGCCAGAAAAATCAATAACAACAAGAATATTATTCAAATCGACGTGTCTTTATTCAAATCCATAACATGGACTAAGAAAATTTGACATCCGTAATAAACGAATGACTTCATGGCTTGATATGAAAATGTTTGACTACAATGGTTTGATTGCTTGAATTCAATAACAAAGTTTCTTAGGAATATGAAAACTAACAACCTTACAAAAGCAATCAATTTGGCACGATGAGTAGTTAACCTTAAAATCACATCAAAAGCAAATATCTCTATAGAAATAAGGTTAACAGTAATGTGATAGTGCCAACTTGAATCAAACAAGATTTTTAAACAACGGATGTAATGAAAGTTTCTCCTAACTGAGTCTCCATAAATAAGTCAAAGTCTAATTTCTCCGTAGTCAAGTTCAAACGCTGAGCGCAAGCAAGAGAGATAAAAGAATGGGTAGAACCCAGATTCAGTAAGGTATAAACTTCGCAAGAATTTATAATTAACTAACCCGCGCTAACTTCGTCGTTTCCTCGATTTTGACCCCAGCCACGACAAACGCCTTCCAAGAATCGCTGACTTTGACTTTTCTCGGACATCCTTTTGAGTCACCGCCTCACCGCATCTAGGTTTCGATATCGCATAACTTTGTTTATATGTCCTTCTTTCCACAATTATAGCATACCTTAAACTGTTGTGGGCGCTTTGATGATATGTCCTCTTTCCCACATTTGTAACATACGACCGATGGTCTTTCTCCTCCTCGAAACCAGCTGCACATCGGTCCGACGCCTTCACATGGTCGTTGTTGAATCTCCTTTTTAAAATCTCCTCCCAACTCGCTTCTTCTATTTTCATGGCCACGATTACCACCGAGTGGTTACCGCTTTTGTCCGTATTCTTCTTTCTCCACCGGTTATCGTTATTTAGATGATCGCTATCTTTGGTATGATCCTCAAGTTATGGACCCTCGGTTGAACGTATTTCGTTATCTCGCCTAACAACCGAGCCTCGCTTACAACATCCAATAGAGAGAAAATTTATGAGAAATGAGATATCGACGTATGCCGGTTTCAAACCTCTCGTAAACATCCGCGTCATACATGCTCCTCATTCTCCACCAAATGAGGTGCAAACTCGATAACTCCGCAAACTTCGCCGATCGGGACACCGCCATGTTATTCTCGCCCAATCTAATAAACTCCACTTCCTTCATACGATTTAATACTTTCGTGGAAGTACTTGTCATTGAACTGCTTTCAAACGCTCTCCCACGACATGCCGAAAGCGTAAATGAATGGGTACGCTTCACGATTCCCACCAAGAATCACCGCCACTTTAACATAAAAGTAGCGAATGGAACTTTCGTTTCTTCGCATCCCAAGACATCGAATATCTTGGTAATTTGCTTGACCCATGTTTCCGCCATGATCGGATCCGCTTTCCCTGCACTCGTGGTCCCAACTTCTTTGAATCTGCTTGGTCGTGACCACCCGTGAATTGCTATCATTTCCTCCTATATTTTGAACACGAGTCTCCTCGTCCGATTTTGCATGAACTTCAAAAAACTTCTAAACATCCCCTCGCTCATCATCTCGCCAAGGGTGTTGTTCACAGGAGGAACATTGCCACCACAGCACGCTTCTCCTCGTTGTTAAGTACACGTGCATCTCCACTAGTCTCATTTACTCCACTATTAATATTCTCAATCGACATTCTCAAATACCGCCATAAAACAAGGGTTAATTAAGGAAATCAATCACATAATATCCCTATATATCGACCAACTAACAAATAAGCTTAGGTAGGACACACTAGCGAAGGATTTACTCGCCTCTCCTCCTAGTTCTATTCCCCCGATCTCCGCCAGAGATCATATCCCTAAGCTCGATATTAACCGTGACGACCCCAAAATAGGTCCATTCCATCCAACCCATTCTCGAGTCGCCAAATACATGGTACGTAAACAACTACAACTTTATTATCACAACAATAAAATCGTGAGTTTAAATACAAATATTATCTTCTAGACAATATTTATACTCAAATAAATCCTCATCACATTTATTGATACATTATTTTACAATAATGGTGAGGACTACTAAACAACTCTCTCTAGAACCTTCATTCCATACCCCGACTAGTACTCGCTACATTCTCGCCTCCCCGAGAAAAAATGGAACAACAAGGAAAAGGGTGAGCTCAACTAGCCCAAGAAAGAATGTTATGACTAAGATAATATACAACAAATTATCGTTAGTCTCCAACAGGAAAAAATCTGATAGAATACAATGATAACAAGTTTCGATCAATATTCGTAGCGAAATAATAATTCATGTAAGAGTTACGAGAGAATGAAATCTACTATAATCTATGAATTTAATACCATCATCAATATTTTATCCTCAGAACATCAATCAATATTCATCTCAAATCAAATATTCATCTTTGCACTACAGCCAAAGATATTCATCAATCGGCCATGTTCATCTCAACACTGCTCATCTTTGCACTAAAGGCCAAAGATATTCATCACCATTATGTTCATTTAAACACTGCTCATCTTTGCACTAAAGGCCAAAGATATTCATCACCAATGTTCATTTAAACACTGCTCATCTTTGCACTATGTGCCAAAGATATTCTCATCATTCATCTTTGCACTACAGCCAAAGATATTCTTCAGAATCATTCATCTTTGCACTACAAAGCCAAAGATATTCAATAATATCATCATTTAAGACCGAGGATGATGAAAATATTTTTAAAGAAACGAATCCAAAGGAAACAAAATGACAAGGATTAAGGATTAAGGATTCTTTTGTTTTATCCACGTCCAAAAATACCTCAAAAATAATCATAGTGGTGTAAAATTCAAGAATGATCAAAACATGGATACAATCAAAGCTAGTATCCGTAATAGATATTTTAGACTTAAAAAGAAAAATTTTCATTTTTCTATGAATAAAGGCCGATTCGTGAATAGTGTCAGATACGTGAATAAAGGCCGATACGTGAATAAGAATCTCCGACACCAAAAGATAGAAATTCCACAAAAAAAAAATTTTCACGCTTCATTAATAAGTACTGTGAATAAGAATCTCGTGAATAGTAACTCATGAATAGTAACTCGTGAATAAGAACTCATGAATAGTAACCCCGATATGAAAAAGTTCCAAATTTGATAAAAACTTCCAACAATATTTCAAAGATAATGATATCAAGAAATAATATCATTACGAGAAAAAATAATATCCCTTACCTCAAAGAATCAAGATTTCTAAGGAAAGGCTCAAGTGATGTCAATGAAACTTGTAATCGTAACAAAGAACTCTCAAAGTATCTAAATACTCACAAAATACGCCAATAATATAGAGAGAGAAAGAGAGAAAACTTTGTTTCGTGTGATTTTCAATTCTAACTTAGCCTCTATTTATAGAAAATGTTAGCCCGCCAAGGCATTTCGACCACCACCGATGATGGCTTTACTCGCTACTATTGCCACCCACCACATTTGAAATAAAATTCAGCACATTTTTTCACCAACCACAAGTGGGGCCCACTCAATTCTAGAATTTTCCACCAAAATCAATTATAAACCTAATTTCCGAATCCGACACCTCTTAAAATTCACAACAAATCATTCGTGCATTTTAATCGCTTCAAAATTTGTGGACATATACTCAACTTATGTATGTATAACATACCCAAAAATTACTACAATCCAACTATTTGGATTAAAATTATAACCCCGCAATATATCTCAAAACCCCGATTTGATTTTTAATACCTCCAATCCGATAAAATACCGATAAAACACCTCAACATTAATTCCTTCATTAATAACCACATAAATAAATCCATCATTTATATTCATATAAAATAAATATTTCCTTATCATATGAATCAATAATTAATTATTCACAAATAATATTACGTAATCACATTTACGACAACCAGTGCTATCCTCAGAAAGAGGGCTTTCCAATAAGGATCTCTCCTCATCAAGCGCAATTAGGTGACCAAACCTCTCCTTAGATGTAACTTTCTAGACATTGCCAATAATGTTATCTAATAATATTATTCAAATAATATGAATTATCGATCCGATAATGGAAATATCGCAAGTAAGGACAATTATCAAACAAAGAATAATATAAAATACCAACGCAAAGAATTATCAATCAATAAAATAAACTATCGAACAAGAATTCATCGTAATAATTATCGAGTAAAGTGCCTTCACGTACGTAAGGATCAATAATTCAACAATACTCGGTAATACCGCAGCTACATCAAGCAACCACGCCAGACATCAGATTTTTTAACCACCGGGTATTCCAACAAATTTAATTCATAACTAACCTTACTTGTAAATAACTACGCCGTATTTATAACCACCCAAACTTTGTCGCTTTCCTCATCCAATCGCTTTCCGTTATGGGGCCACACATCGCTCACATTGTCGCTACCGCACAAAGCATTTAATATTCCCCACGTATTCTTAATATTCCACGACCAAACTAATATTCCCGACAAAATGAATATTTTATAACCACTTGCTTATTTTGAAATATTTATGATTTAACCCTTAACTATCCACATTAATCAAATCAACCCTTACTATTTCAAAATAATAAATAAAGGAAATTCCTTTTATTTAAAAAATTTCGGTCTTACAACCTCCCTCCTTATGAAATTTCGCCCTCGAAATCGACGACGACTGGTGTGTTTCAAAAGGTAAAGATACCTCGCTTTCATTTTCGCTTTCCAACTCCCGTGTCATTTCCTCAATAAAGATGGTTTCTCCACAAAACTTTAACTTATGGTATAACCCCAGACATAGGTCATGTTCTTTCCTCTACAAAATCTTGACAGTACCTCCTCGTGACGTTAAGTCTTCTACTATCTCGTCCTGGCTTCTAACTCAATGACGTGTTTCGGTCGTCCACATATTTACGTAACATCGATACGTGAAAAACGCGCATGAACACGCCATATACTTTGTGGTGGTAAACGAGTCTATAGGCCACGCCCTATTCGATCGAGAATTTCAAATGGATTAATAAATCAAGGTTTGAGCTTTCCTCACCTCACCGATTCTCGCTTTTAAAATAACAACTTCTTGACCTCCTTCTTCAAATTCATCACCCGGTGTAGCTTTGAATGTTTTTTAACTTTATCGATTAAAGTCGATTATACTCAGATATCATCACGCATCAGATATCATCACGTGGGGGTACCTAGAGTTTTCATCTCCATCTCTATTATTTGTATATTATACTTAAATGAGTCTTTGACAATATCGTACTCAGATTTGATACGATCTTCTACTCAACACGCCGCCTACCACGCTCGCTTTTCCAGATGGCATGGTCGTAACATGTATCAAATGAGTCTCCTCTCGAGTTCTTCAAGCTCTTCCCACATTCCTCGCTCCATTCGAATTTTGTATCTCTACGAGTTAGCTACGTTAATGGAATAGCGATTCGAGAATATCCTTCAACGAATCTCCGATAATAACCAACTAAGCCTAGAAAGCTACGATTTCGATTATCGACTTAGGTTGCTTCTCAATCGCGACTCATATCCCAATCTTGATAAACGTCACAATGACACCTATCGCTTTACTATCGCATCTAATACGACGCCCCCACAGAGAGTCTCGCTTAGTGAATTCCACAAAGGAAGTCACAAGATAAAGGCTCAGTACCAAATTTATAGTTGAATTTTTAACTCCTCAAGTTCAATAGAGCCATTCGATATGAGATTTTAGAAATGAGTTTTGTACCGGTTCAAAGTCGATACAAAATTTAATATCACTGGGAGTAAGCCAAGAAATTCTTCGTAAAATACGCCAGAAAAATCAATAACAACAAGAATATTATTCAAATCGACGTGTCTTTATTCAAATCCATAACATGGACTAAGAAAACTTGACATCCGTAATAAACGAATGACTTCATGGCTTGATATGAAAATGTTTGACTACAATGGTTTGATTGCTTGAATTCAATAACAAAGTTGCTTAGAATATGAAAACTAACAACCTTACAAAAGCAATCAATTTGGCATGATGAGTAGTTAACCTTAAAATCACATCAAAAGCAAATATCTCTATAGAAATAAGGTTAACAGTAATGTGATAGTGCCAACTTGAATCAAACAAGATTTTTAAACAACTGATGTAATGAAAGTTTCTCCTAACTGAGTCTCCATAAATAAGTCAAAGTCTAATTTCTCCGTAGTCAAGTTCAAACGCTGAGCGCAAAGCAAGAGAGATAAAAGAATGGGTAGAACCCCAGATTCAAGTAAGGTATAAACTTCGCAAGAATTTATAATTAACTAACCTGCTAACTTCGTCGTTCCTCGATTTTGACCGGCCACGACAAACGCCTTTCCAAGAATCGCTGACTTTGACTTTTCTCGACATCCTTTTGAGTCACCATTCCCTCACCGGACTAGGTTTCGATATCGCATAACTTTGAGCGATATGTCCTTCTTTCCACAATTATAGCATACCTTAAACTGCTAGGCGCTTTGCCGATATGTCCTCTTTCCCCAAGATTTGTAACATACGACCGATGGTCTTTCTCCTCCTCGAAACCAACCACATCAAGCCCGACGCCTTTCACATGGTCGCTTGTTGAATCTCCTTTTTAAAATCTCCTCCCAACTCGCTTTCTTCTATTTTCACGGCCACGATTACCACCGTAGTGGTTACCGCTTTGTCCGTATTCTTCTTTCTCCACCGGGTTATCGTTATTCTCATGATCGCTATCTTTGGTATGATCCTCGTTATGGTCCCTCATTAACGTATTTCGTTATCTCGCTTCTAACAACCGAGCCCTCATTACAACATCCGAATAGAGAGAAAATTTATGAGAAATGAGATATCGACGTATGCCGGTTTCAAACCTCTCGTAAACATCCGCGCCATACGCTCCTCATTCTCCACCAAATGAGGTGCAAACTCGATAACTCCGCAAACTTCGCCAGATCGGGACACCGCCATGTTATTCTCGCTTCCAATCTAATAAACTCCACTTCCTTCATACGACGAATACTTTCGTGGAAGTACTTGTCATTGAACTGCTTCAAACGCTCCCACGACATGCCGAAAGTATGAATTGAATGGGTACGCTTCACGATTCCCACCAAGAATCATTCGCCACTTTAACATAAAAGTAGCGAATGGAACTTTCTCTCTTCGCATCCCAAGACATCGAATATCTTGGTAATTTGTTTGACCCATGTTTCCGCCATGATCGGATCTCGCTTTCCTGCACTCGTGGTCCCAACTTCAACTCGCTCATGTGACCACCCGTGAATTGCTATCATCTCCTCCTCATATTTTGAACACGAGTCTCCTCGCCCCCGATTTTGCATGAACTCAAAAAGCTTCTAAACATCCCCTCGCTCATCATCTCGCCAAAGGTGTTATTCACAGAGGAACATTGCCACCACAGACGCTCTCCTCGTCAGCAGTTAAGTACATGCATCTCCACTGGCCTCATTTACTCCACTATTAATATTCTCAATGACATTCTCAAATATCATCATAAAAACAAGGGTTAATTAAGGAAAATCAATCACATAATATCCCTATATACCGACCAACTAACAACAAATAAGCTTAGTAGGACACACTAGCAAGGATTTACTCTGCCTCCCCTCCTAGTTCTATTCCCCCGATCTCCGCCAGAGATCATATCCCTAAGCTCGATATTAACCGTGACGACCCCAAAATAGGTCCATTCCATCCAACCCATTCTCGAGTCGCCAAATACATGGTACGTAAACAACTACAACTTTATTATCACAACAATAAAAATCAGAGTTTAAATACAAATATTATCTTCTGATAATATTTATACTCAAATAAATCCTCATCACATTTATCGATACATTATTTTACAATAATGGTGAGGACTACTAAACAACTCTCTCTAGAACCTTCATTCCATACCTCGACTAGTACTCGCTACATTCTCGCCTCCCCGAGAAGAAAAATGGAACAACAAGGAAAAGGGTGAGCTCAACTAGCCCAAGAAGAATGTTATGACTAAGATAATATACAACAAATTATCGTTAGTCTCCAACAGGAAAAAATCTGATAGAATACAATAGACAACAAGTTTCGTATCAATATTCGCAATGAAATAATAATTCATGTAAGAGTTACGTAGAGAATGAAATCTACTATAATCTATGAATTTAATACCCATCATCAATATTTTATCCTCAGAACATCAATCAATATTCATCTCAAATCAAATATTCATCTTTGCACTACAGCCAAAGATATTCATCAATCGCATCATGTTCATCTCAACACTGCTCATCTTTGCACTAAAGGCCAAAGATATTCATCACCTCATATGTTCATTTAAACACTGCTCATCTTGCACTAAAGGCCAAAGATATTCATCACCATTATGTTCATTTAAACACTGCTCATCTTTGCACTCAGACTAAAGATATTCTTCACCGAATCAAAAAAGATATTCTTCAGAATCATTCATCTTTGCACTACAGCCAAAGATATTCTTCAGAAATCATTCATCTTTGCACCACAAAGCCAAAGATATTCAATAATATCATCATTTAAGACCGAGGATGATGAAAAATATTTTAAAGAAACGAATCCAAAGGAAACAAAATGACAAGGATTAAGGATTAAGGATTCGTATTTTGTTTTATCCATGTCCAAAAATACCTCAAAAATAATCATAAGGTGTAAAATTCAAGAATGATCAAAACATGGATACAATCAAAGCTAGTATCCGTAATAGATATTTTAGACGAAAAGAAAAATTTTCATTTTTCAATGAATAAAGGCCGATTCGTGAATAATAGTGTCAGATACGTGAATAAAGGCCGTACGCGTGAATAAGAATCTCACACCAAAAGATAGAAATTCCACAAAAAAAAAAACATTTTCACGCTTCATTTAATAGACTCGTGAATAAGAATCGTGAATAAGAACTCATGAATAGTAACTCGTGAATAAGAACTCATGAATAGTAACCCGATACATGAAAAAGTTCCAAATTTGATAAAAACTTCCAACAATATTTCAAAGATAATGATATCAAGAAATAATATCATTACGAGAAAAAAATAACATCCCTTACCTCAAAGAATCAAGATTTCTAAGGAAAGGCTCAAGTGATGTCGAATGAAACTTGTACCGAATAAAGAACTCTCAAAGTATCTAAATACTCACAAAATACGCCAATAATATAGAGAGAGAAAGAGAGAAAAACTTTGTTTCGTGTGATTTTCAATTCTAACTTAAATTTCTATTTATAGAAAAATGTTAGCCCTACCAAGGCATTTCACCGACCACCACCGATGGCTTTTACTCGCTACTATTGCCACCCACCACATTTGAAATAAAATTCAGCACATTTTTTCACCAACCACAAGTGGGGCCCACTCAATTCTAGAATTTTCCACCAAAATCAATTATAAACCTAATTTCCTAATCCGACACCTCTTAAAATTCACAACAAATCATTCGTGCATTTTTAATCTGCTCAAAATTTGTGGACATATACTCAACTTATGTATGTATAACATACCCAAAAATTACTACAATCCAACTATTTGATTAAAAATTATAACCCCGCAATATATCTCAAAACCCCGATTTGATTTTTAATACCTCCAATCCGATAAAATACCGATAAAACACCTCAACATTAATTCCTTCATTAATAACCACATAAATAAATCCATCATTTATATTCATATAAAATAAATATTTCCTTATCATATGAATCAATAATTAATTATTCACAAATAATATTACGTAATCACATTTATGACAACCAGTCCGCTCCTCAGAAAGAGGGGCTTTCCAATAAGGATCTCTCCATCATCGCAAGCAATTAGTGACCAAACCTCTCCTTAGATGTAACTTTCTAGACATCGCTAATAATGTTATCTAATAATATTATTCAAATAATATGAATTATTGATCCGATAATGGAAATATCGTGCAAGTTGACAATTATCAAACAAAGAATAATATAAAATACCAACGCAAAGAATTATCAATCAATAAAATAAACTATCAACAAGAATTCACCGTAATAATTATCGAGTAAAGCTTCTTACGTAAGGATCAATAATTCAACAATATCAGGTAATACCGCAAAGCGCCATCGCAACCACGCCAGACATCAGATTTTAACCACCGGTATTCCAATACCTTAATGGTAAATAACTACAATTTTAATTCTGAAATAACTACGCCGTTATTTATAACCACCCAAACTTTGTCGCTTTCCTCATCCAATCGCTTTCACATATGGGCTCCACACATGGTCATTGGGTCAGCGCTATTCCATTAATATTCCCGACAAGATTTAATATTCCACGACCAAACGAATATTCCCCACAAAAATGAATATTTTATAACCACTTGCTTATTTTGAAATATTTATGATTTAACCCTTAACTATCCACATTAATCAAATCAACCCTTACTATTTCAAAATAATAAATAAAGGAAATTCCTTTTATTTAAAAAATTTTGGGGTCTTACAACCTCCCTCCTTATGAAATTTCGTCCTCGACGTACAATACGGTGTTTCAAAAGGTAAAGATACCTCGCTTTCATTTTCGCTTTCAACTCCCGTGTCATTTCAAATAAAGATGGTTTCTCCACAAAACTTTAACTTATGGTATAACCCGCAGACATAGGTCATGTTCTTTCCTCTCAAAAATCTTCAGCAGTACCTCCTCGTGACGTTAAGTCTTCTACTATCTCGTCCGGCTCTAACTCAATGACGTTTTCGATCGTCCACATATTTACGTAACATCGATACGCGGAAAACGCATTATAACGCGCCATACTTTGTGGTAAAACGAGTCTATAGGCCACGCTCCTATTCTATTCGATCGAGAATTTCAAATGGATTAATAAATCAAGGTTTGAGCTTTCCTCACCTCACCGATTCTCGCTTTTAAAATAACAACTTCTTGCACCTCCTTCTTCAAATTCATCACCCTTGTAAATTAATGTTTTTTAACTTTATCGATTAAAGTCGATTATACTCAGATATCATCACGCATCAGATATCATCATCGCGGTACTCTAGAGTTTTCATCTCCATCTCTATTATTTGTATATTATACGAAATGAGTCTTTGACAATATTGTACTCAGACATACGATCTTCTACTCAACACGCCACCTACCACGCTCGCTTTTCCAGATGGCATGGTCGTAACATGTGCCGAAAATGAGTCTCCTCTCGAGTTCTTCAAGCTCTTCCCACATTCCTTGCTCCATTCAAATTTTGTATCTCTACGAGTTAGCTACGTTAATGGAATAGCGATTCGAGAATATCCTTCAACAAATCTCCGATAATAACCAACTAAACCTAGAAAGCTACGATTTCGACATCGACTTAGGTTGCTTCTCAACTGTGACTCATATCCCAATCTTGATAAGACGTCACAATGACACCTATCGCTTTACTATCGCATCTAATATGACGCCCCTTACAGAGAGTCTCGCTTAGTGAATTCCACAAAGGAAGTCACAAGATAAAGGCTCAGTACCAAATTTATAGTTGAATTTTTAACTCAAGTTCAATAGAGCCATTCGATATGAGATTTTAGAAATGAGTTTTGTACCGGGTTCAAAGTCGATACAAAATTTAATATCGCTTTGGGAGTAAGCCAAGAAATTCTTCAGAAAATACGCCAGAAAAATCAATAACAACAAGAATATTATTCAAATCGACGTGTCTTTATTCAAATCCATAACACGGACTAAGAAAACTTGACATCCGTAATAAACGAATGACTTCATGGCTTGATATGAAAATGTTTGACTACAATGGTTTGATTGCTTGAATTCAATAATGTGTTGCTTAGAATATGAAAACTAACAACCTTACAAAAGCAATCAATTTGGCACGATGAGTAGTTAACCTTAAAATCACATCAAAAGCAAATATCTCTATAGAAATAAGGTTAACAGTAATGTGATAAAGCCAACTTGAATCAAACAAGATTTTTAAACAACTGATGTAATGAAAGTTTCTCCCAATCTGAGTCTCCATAAATAAGTCAAAGTCTAATTTCTCCGTAGTCAAGTTCAAACGCTGAGCGCAAGCAAGAGAGATAAAAGAATGGGTAGAACCCCAGATTCAGTAAGGTATAAACTTCGCAAGAATTTATAATTAACTAACCTGCTAACTTCGCTCGTTTCTCAGATTTTGACCGGCCACGACAAACGCCTTCCAAGAATCGCTGACTTTGACTTTTCTCGACATCCTTTTCGAGTCACCGCCTCACCGCACTAGGTTTCGATATCGCATAACTCGAGTTTATATGTCCTTCTTTTCCACAATTATAGCATACCTTAAACTGCTAGGCGCTTTGAATGATATGTCCCTCTTTCCCACATTTGTAACATACGACCGATGGTCTTTCTCTCCTTGAAACCAGCCACATCGGTGCCGACGCCTTCACATGGTCGCTGTTGAATCTCCTCTTTTAAAATCTCCTCCCAACTCGCTTCTTCTATTTTCATGGCCACGATTACCACCAGAGTGGTTACCGCTTTGTCCGTATTCTTCTTTCTCCACCGTTATCGTTATTCGATGATCGCTATCTTTGTATGATCCTCGTTATGGTCCCCGGTTGAACGTATTCGCTATCTCGCCTAACAACTCGAGCCCCACACAACATCCGAATAGAGAGAAAATTTATGAGAAATGAGATATCGACGATGCCGGTTTCAAACCTCTCGTAAACATCCGCGCCATACGCTCCTCATTCTCCACCAAATGAGGTGCAAACCTCGATAACTCCGCAAACTTCGCCGCATCGGGACACCGCCATGTTATTCGCCTCCAATCTAATAAACTCCACTTCCTTCATACGACGAAATACTTTCGTGGAAGTACTTGTCATTGAACTGCTTCAAACGCTCCCACGATATGCCGAAAAAAATGAATGGGTACGCTTACGATTCCCACCAAGAATCACCTCGCCACTTTAACATAAAAGTAGCGAATGGAACTTTCGTTCTCCTTCGCATCCCAAGACATCGAATATCTTGGTAATTTGTTTGACCCATGTTTCCGCCATGATCGGATCCGCTTTCCCTGCACTCGTGGTCCCAACTTTTTGAATCGCTTGGTGTGACCACCCGTGAATTGCTATCATTTCCTCCTATATTTTGAACACGAAGTCTCCCTCGCCTCGATTTTGCATGAACTTTAAAAACTTCTAAACATCCCCTCGCTCATCATCGCTCGCCAAAGTGGTGTTGTTCACAGGAGGAACATTGCCACTGCTGCTGTATCGCTCTCCTCGTTGTTAAGTACAGTGCATCTCCACGGTCTCATTTACTCCACTATTAATATTCTCAATGACATTCTCAAATACCGCATAAAACAAGGGTTAATTAAGGAAATCAATCACATAATATCCCTATATACCCACCAACTAACAAATAAGCTTAGGTAGACACACTAGCGAAGGATTTACTCGCCTCTCCCTCCTAGTTCTATTCCCCGATCTCCGCCAGAGATCATATCCCTAAGCTCGATATTAACCGTGACGACCCCAAAATAGGTCCATTCCATCCAACCCATTCTCGAGTCGCCAAATACATGGTACGTAAACAACTACAACTTTATTATCACAACAATAAAAAACTGTGAGTTTAAATACAAATATTATCTTCTAGACAATATTTATACTCAAATAAATCCTCATCACATTTATTGATACATTATTTTACAATAATGGTGAGGACTACTAAACAACTCTCTCTAGAACCTTCATTCCATACCCCGACTAAGACTCGCTACATTCTCGCCTCCCGAGAAGAAAAAAAATGGAACAACAAGGAAAAGGGTGAGCTCAACTAGCCCAAGAAGAATGTTATGACTAAGATAATATACAACAAATTATCGTTAGTCTCCAACAGGAAAAAATCGATGAATATACAATAGACAACAAGTTTCAGATCAATATTCGCAATGAAAATAATAATTCATGTAAGAGTTACGTAGAGAATGAAATCTACTATAATCTATGAATTTAATAAATTCATCATCAATATTTTATCCTCGTAACATCAATCAATATTCATCTCAAATCAAATATTCATCTTTGCACTACAGCCAAAGATATTCATCAATCGATCATGTTCATCTCAACACTGCTCATCTTTGCACTAAAGGCCAAAGATATTCATCAATTCATTATGTTCATTTAAACACTGCTCATCTTTGCACTAAAGGCCAAAGATATTCATCACCTACCATGTTCATTTAAACACCGCTCATCTTCAGACTACAAAAGCCAAAGATATTCTTCAGAAATCATTCATCTTTGCACTACATGTGCCAAAGATATTCTTCAGAAATCATTCATCTTTGCACTACAGCCAAAGATATTCAATAATATCATCATTTAAGACCGAGGATGATGAAAAATATTTTTAAAGAAACGAATCCAAAGGAAACAAAATGACAAGGATTAAGGATTCGTGATTCGGTTTTATCCACGTCCAAAAATACCTCAAAAAATAATCATAGTGGTGTAAAATTCAAGAATGATCAAAACATGGATACAATCAAAGCTAGTATCCGTAATAGATATTTTAGACTTAAAAGAAAAATTTTCATTTTTCTATGAATAGTGCCGATTCGTGAATAAGTGTCAGATATCGTGAATAAAGGCAGATACGTGAATAAGAATCTCACACCAAAAGATAGAAATTCCACAAAAAAAACATTTTCACGCTTCATTTAATAGTACTCGTGAATAAGAACTCGTGAATAGTAACTCATGAATAAGAACTCGTGAATAAGAACTCATGAATAGTAACCCCACATGAAAAAGTTCCAAATTTGATAAAAAGTTCCAACTCAATATTTCAAAGATAATGATATCAAGAAATAATATCATTAGAAAAAAATAATATCCCTTACCTCAAAGAATCAAGATTTCTAAGGAAAGGCTCAAGTGATGTCGAATGAAACTTGTAATCAAACAAAGAACTCTCAAAGTATCTAAATACTCACAAAATACGCCAATAATATAGAGAGAGAAAGAGAAAACTTTGTTTCGTGTGATTTTCAATTCTAACTTAAATTTCTATTTATAGAAAATGTTAGCCCTACCAAGGCATTTTGACCACACCCGATGGCTTTACCGCTACTATTGCCACCCACCACATTTGAAATAAAATTCAGCACATTTTTTCACCAACCACAAGTGGGGCCCACTCAATTCTAGAATTTTCCACCAAAATCAATTATAAACCTAATTTCAATCCGACACCTCTTAAAATTCACAACAAATCATTCGTGCATTTTTAATTGGCTCAAAATTTGTGGACATATACTCAACTTATGTATGTATAACATACCCAAAATTACTACAATCCAACTATTTGGATTAAAAATTATAACCCCGCAATATATCTCAAAACCCCGATTTGATTTTTAATACCTCCAATCCGATAAAATACCGATAAAACACCTCAACATTAATTCCTTCATTAATAACCACATAAATAAATCCATCATTTATATTCATATAAAATAAATATTTCTTATCATATGAATCAATAATTAATTATTCACAAATAATATTACGTAATCACATTTATGACAACCAGTCGCTCCTCAGAAAGAGGGGCTTTCCAATAAGGATCTCTCTTCATCGCGCCGCAATTAGTGACCAAACCTCTCCTTATGTAACTTTCTAGACATTGCCAATAATGTTATCTAATAATATTATTCAAATAATATGAATTATTGATCCGATAATGGGAAATATCAGCAGCAAAGACAATTATCAAACAAAGAATAATATAAAATACCAACGCAAAGAATTATCAATCAATAAAATAAACTATCGAATAAGAATTCACCGTGAATAATTATCGAGTAGTGCCTTCTTACGTAAGGATCAATAATTCAACAATACTGCAATACCGCAAAGCTATCGCAGCAACCACGCCAGACATCAGATTTTAACCACCGGTATTCCAATGTTTTAATTCAGAACTAACTACGCTACGCCTATTTATAACCACCCAAACTTTGTCGCTTTCTCATCCAATCGCTCACGTTATGGGCCTACACACGGTCACTGCTACCATTCCCGCATTTAATATTCCCCGACAAAAGATTAATATTCCACGACCAAACGAATATTCCCCGACAAAAATGAATATTTTATAACCACTTGCTTATTTTGAAATATTTATGATTTAACCCTTAACTATCCACATTAATCAAATCAACCCTTACTATTTCAAAATAATAAATAAAGGAAATTCCTTTTATTTAAAAAATTTTCGGTCTTACAACCTCCCTCCTTATGAAATTTCGTCCTCTAAATCGACGACGCACTGTGTTTCAAAAGGTAAAGATACCTCGCTTTCATTTTCGCTTCCAACTCCTGTGTCATTTCCTCAATAAAGATGGTTTCTCCACAAAACTTTAACTTATGGTATAACCCTACATACATAGGTCATGTTCTTTCCTCTCCAAAATCTTGACAGTACCTCCTCAGACGTTAAGTCTTCTACTATCTCGTCCGGCTTCTAACTCAATGACGTGTTTCGGTCGTCCACATATTTACGTAACATCGACACGTGAAAAACGCTATGAACACGCCATTATACTTTGTGGTAAACGAGTCTATAGGCCACGCCCCTATTCGATCGAGAATTTCAAATGGATTAATAAATCAAGGTTCGAGCTTTCACCTCACCGATTCTCGCTTTTAAAATAACAACTTCGCACCTCCTTCTTCAAATTCATCACCCGGTAGTGTAGCTTGAATGCCTTTTAACTTTATCGATTAAAGTCGATTATACTCAGATATCATCACGCATCAGATATCATCACGCTGGTACCTAGAGTTTTCATCTCCATCTCTATTATTTGTATATTATACTAAATGAGTCTTTGACAATATCGTACTCAGATTTGTATACGATCTTCTACTCAACACGCCACCTACCACGCTCGCTTTCCAGTGATGGCATGGTCGTAACATACGCCAAATGAGTCTCCTCTCGAGTTCTTCAAGCTCTTCCCACATTCCTCGCTCCATTCGAATTTTGTATCTCTACGAAGTCAGCTACGTTAATGGAATAGCGATTCGAGAATATCCTTCAACGAATCTCCGATAATAACCAACTAAACCTAGAAAGCTACGATTTTTACATCGACTTAGGTTGCTTCTCAACTCGCGACTCATATCCCAATCTTGATAAAGACGTCACAATGACACCTATCGCTTTACTATCGCATCTAATATGACGCCCCTACAGAGAGTTCCGCTTAGTGAATTCCACAAAGGAAGTCACAAGATAAAGGCTCAGTACCAAATTTATAGTTGAATTTTAACTCCTCAAGTTCAATAGAGCCATTCGATATGAGATTTTAGAAATGAGTTTTGTACCGGTTCAAAGTCGATACAAAATTTAATATCACTTTGGGAGTAAACCAAGAAATTCTTCAGAAATACGCCAGAAAAATCAATAACAACAAGAATATTATTCAAATCTCGACGTGTTTTTATTCAAATCCATAACATGGACTAAGAAAACTTGACATCCGTAATAAACGAATGACTTCATGGCTTGATATGAAAATGTTTGACTACAATGGTTTGATTGCTGAATTCAATAATAAAGTTGCTTAGAATATGAAAACTAACAACCTTACAAAAGCAATCAATTTGGTATGATGAGTAGTTAACCTTAAAATCACATCAAAAGCAAATATCTCTATAGAATAAGGTTAACAGTGTAATGTGATAGTGCCAACTCAATCAAACAAGATTTTTAAACAACTGATGTAATGAAAGTTTCTCCCAACTGAGTCTCCATAAATAGGTCAAAGTCTAATTTCTCCGTAGTCAAGTTCAAACGCTGAGCGCAAAAGAAGAGAGATAAAAGAATGGGTAGAACCCAGATTCAGTAAGGTATAAACTTCGCAAGAATTTATAATTAACTAACCCGTATAACTTCGTCGTTCCTCCTCAGATTTTGACCCCATTACGACAAACGCCTTCCAAGAATCGCTGACTTTGACTTTTCTCGACATCCTTTTGAGTCACCATTCTCACCGACTAGGTTTCGATATCGCATAACTCGAGCGATATGTCCTTCTTTTCCACAATTATAGCATACCTTAAACCGCTAGGGCGCAATGATATGTCCCTCTTCCCACATTTTTGTAACATACGACCGATGGTCTTTCTCCTCCTTGAAACCAGCTACACCGGCGCGACGCCTTCACATGGTCGTTGTTGAATCTCCTTTTTAAAATCTCCTCCCAACTCGCTTCTTCTATTTTCATGGCCACGATTACCACCGCAGAGTGGTTACCGCTTTCATCCGTATTCTTCTTTCTCCACCGGTTATCGCTATTCGATGATCGCTATCTTTGGTATGATCCTCGTTATGGTCCCTCATTGAACGTATTTCGTTATCTCGCCTAACAACCGAGCCCTCGCTTACAACATCCGAATAGAGAGAAAATTTATGAGAAATGAGATATCGACGATGCCGGTTTCAAACCTCTCGTAAACATCCGCCATACGCTCCTCATTCTCCACCAAATGAGGTGCAAACTCGATAACTCCGCAAACTTCGCCAGCACCGACACCGCCATGTTATTCTCGCTTCCAATCTAATAAACTCCACTTCCTTCATACGACGAATACTTTCGGAAGTACTTGTCATCGAACTGCTTCAAACGCTCTCCCACGACATGCCGAAAAATAATTGAATGGTACGCTTCACGATTCCCACCAAGAATCACCGCCGCCACTTTAAACATAAAAGTAGCGAATGGAACTTTCGCTCTTCGCATCCCCAAGACATCGAATATCTTGGTAATTTGCTTGACCCATGTTTCCGCCATGATCGGATCCGCTTTCCCTGCAATTCGTGGTCCCAACTTCAACCGCTCACGTGACCACCCGTGAATTGCTATCATTTCCTCCTCAGATTTTGAACACGAGTCTCCTCGTTCGATTTTGCATGAACTGCAAAAAGCTTCTAAACATCCCCTCGCTCATCATCTCGCCAGCTGGTGTTATTCACAGAGGAGGTACATTGCCACCACAGCACGCTCTCCTCCTCAAGTTAAGTAAGCATGCATCTCCATGGTCTCATTTACACCACTATTAATATTCTCACGACATTCTCAAATACCGCTATAAAACAAGGGTTAATTAAGGAAAATCAATCACATAATATCCCTATATATCGACTAACTAACAAATAAGCTTAGTAGGACACACTAGCGAAGGATTTACTCGCCTCCCCCTCCTAGTTCTATTCCCCATCTCCGCCAGAGATCATATCCCTAAGCTCGATATTAACCGTGACGACCCCAAAATAGGTCCATTCCATCCAACCCATTCTCGAGTCGCCAAATACATGGTACGTAAACAACTACAACTTTATTATCACAACAATAAAATCAGAGTTTAAATACAAATATTATCTTCTGTATAATATTTATACTCAAATAAATCCTCATCACATTTATTGATACATTATTTTACAATAATGGTGAGGACTACTAAACAACTCTCTCTAGAACCTTCATTCCATACCCCCGACTAAGTACTCGCTACATTCTCGCCTCCCGAGAAGAAAAATGGAACAACAAGGAAAAGGGTGAGCTCAACTAGCCCAAGAAGAATGTTATGACTAAGATAATATACAACAAATTATCGTTAGTCTCCAACAGGAAAAAATCTGATAGAATACAATAGACAACAAGTTTCAGATCAATATTCGCAATGAAATAATAATTCATGTAAGAGTTACGTAGAAATGAAATCTACTATAATCTATGAATTTAATAAAATTCATCATCAATATTTTATCCCCGTAACATCAATCAATATTCATCTCAAATCAAATATTCATCTTTGCACTACAGCCAAAGATATTCATCAATCGATCATGTTCATCTCAACACTGCTCATCTTTGCACTAAAGGCCAAAGATATTCATCACCTACATCATGTTCATTTAAACACTGCTCATCTTTGCACTAAAGGCCAAAGATATTCATCACCATCCATGTTCATTTAAACACCGCTCATCTTTGCACTACAGCCAAAGATATTCTTCAGAAATCATTCATCTTTGCACTCTACAGCCAAAGATATTCTTCAAAATCATTCATCTTTGCACTACAAAGCCCAAAGATATTCAATAATATCATCATTTAAGACCGAGGATGATGAAAAAATACTTTTAAAGAAACGAATCCAAAGGAAACAAAATGACAAGGATTAAGGATTAAGGATTTGGTTTTATCCACGTCCAAAAATACCTCAAAAATAATCATAAGTGGTGTAAAATTCAAGAATGATCAAAACATGGATACAATCAAAGCTAGTATCCGTAATAGATATTTTAGACGAAAAAGAAAAATTTTCATTTTTCTATGAATAGTGTCGATATTCGTGAATAAGTGTCAGATACGTGAATAGTGGTCGTGATACGTGAATAAGAATCGACACCAAAAGATAGAAATTCCACAAAAAAACATTTTTTCACGCTTCATTAATAGAGATCGTGAATAAGAATCGTGAATAGTAACTCATGAATAAGAACTCGTGAATAGTAACTCATGAATAGTAACCCCGACATGAAAAAGTTCCAAATTTGATAAAAACTTCAACTCAATATTTCAAAGATAATGATATCAAGAAATAATATCATTACGAAAAAAAATAATATCCCTTACCTCAAAGAATCAAGATTTCTAAGAAAAGGCTCAAGTGATGTCGAATGAAACTTGTACCGAATAAAGAACTCTCAAAGTATCTAAATACTCACAAAATACGCCAATAATATAGAGAGAGAAAGAGAGAAAACTTTGTTTCGTGTGATTTTCAATTCTAACTTAGCCTCTATTTATAGAAAAATGTTAGCCCGCCAAGGCACTTCGACCAAGCACCGATGGCTTTACTCGCTACTATTGCCACCCACCACATTTGAAATAAAATTCAGCACATTTTTTCACCAACCACAAGTGGGGCCCACTCAATTCTAGAATTTTCCACCAAAATCAATTATAAACCTAATTTCCTAATCCGACACCTCTTAAAATTCACAAATCAATCATTCGCATTTTTAATCTGCTCAAAATTTGTGGACATATACTCAACTTATGTATGTATAACATACCCAAAATTACCACAATCCAACTATTTGATTAAAAATTATAACCCCCGAATATATCTCAAAACCCCGATTTGATTTTTAATACCTCCAATCCGATAAAATACCGATAAAACACCTCAACATTAATTCCTTCATTAATAACCACATAAATAAATCCATCATTTATATTCATATAAATAAATATTTCCTTATCATATGAATCAATAATTAATTATTCACAAATAATATTACGTAATCACATTTATGACAACCAGTCGCTCCTCAGAAAGAGGGGCTTTCCAATAAGAATTTCTCTTCATCATGCGCCGCAATTAGTGACCAAACCTCTCCTTAGATGTAACTTTCTAGACATTGCCAATAATGTTATCTAATAATATTATTCAAATAATATGAATTATTGATCCGATAATGGGAAATATCGTAAAGGACAATTATCAAATAAAGAATAATATAAAATACCAACGCAGAATTATCAAATCAATAAAATAAACTATCGAATAAGAATTCATCGTAATAATTATCGAGTAGTGCCTTCACGTAAGGATCAATAATTCAACAATACTGCGTAATAATACCGTGCTATCGGCAACCACGCCAGACATCAGATTTTTTAACCAATTTGGTATTCCAACAACCTTAACGGTAATAACTACGCCTTAACTATTTTTAACCACGCCGCTATTTATAACCACCCAAACTTTGTCGCTTTCTCATCCAATCGCTTTCCGTTATGGGCCTACATGGTCAAGCTACTTGCCGCATTTAATATTCCCCGACAAGATTTAATATTCCACGACCAAACGAATATTCCCCACAAAAATGAATATTTTATAACCACTTGCTTATTTCAAATATTTATGATTTAACCCTTAACTATCCACATTAATCAAATCAACCCTTACTATTTCAAATAATAAATAAAGGAAATTCCTTTTATTTAAAAAATTTTGGGTCTTACAAGACTGCACGCTGCGTGGTGATTTCATTGTTATTCCATTCTTTATTATTCTGCTTGAACATCCCGCTTCAGGTCTTAATTTCTTTGACACGGTTCCGTTTATTTATTATTCATTGGAATAACTTGTCTATGTGAAGTACCGCATGCATGGTGATTTCGTTTGTTATTCTATTCTTTATTATTTTGTTGAATATCCCGCTTGGTGCGTATTACCTTTGACCGGTTCCGTTATTTATTATTCTGTTGGAATAACCTGTCTATGTGAAGTACCGCATGCATGGTGATTTCTTTTGTTATTCCATTCTTTATTATACTCAGTTGGTTAAAGTTTTGACTTCTATACTCCATGAAATTAGTGGAATATCCTTGATATTTGCGCTTCATCCAGTATCTTCTCATGGAAATATTCTTCTGAGAATTCTTGAATTTTACTCTACAAAGAAGTATCATGTTGACCATTTGGACGTTATTAGTTCCTGGATAAATTAATTCTTGAACTTGTTTTATTGAATTCTTATATCATTTACATCATCCTCATGTTTATATTATGTTGAAAGTCATCTATGACCTGTAGTGCATAGATGGACTTGGTATGATTATGACCAGGGATTATTCTAGATAATCACGACCAGTATAATCATGACCGTAATGTTACAAATGATGTGGAAAAAGTCCTCATTGGCCCGTAGTGCATTGATGGACGCTTTTGGTATGATTATGGCTATGGATTTTCTTCTTACCAAGGGAGCAAAGATGAATTGTTTTATGGCATGATCAGACCGGTTGATGAATACACGAATATCCTCGCCCATAGTGCATGGATAATTTATGGTCGCGATACTTAATGAATATCATTAAGCGAAAGTCTGGGATGATGTGGATTATTTATTGTCGAGTCTCAAATGATAAAAGTGATGAAAACCTATTTTAAATCATAAAAGATAGTAGATTTTATTCTCTACTTTACTCTTTTAATGGATTGTTTGTTCAGTTGCAGTTAAACTTGATGTCTATTGTATTTTATCAGGTTAACATTGTTGAAGACTAATGATAATTTATTCTGCATTATCTTAGTTATAATATTTCTTACTAGGCTAGTTGAGTTCACCCTTTCCTTCACTATTCTCTTTCAGAAATGAGAACGTAGTCTGGACTAGTCTGGGAACCCGGAGTGACTATCCGGATGATAGTATTAGTAGTCCTCACTATTCTGCTAAATAAAGTGACAATAAATGTAATGAGGACTTATTCGAGAGGATATTGTCTGAAAGACAATATTTGTATTAAAACTCACGACTTTCTTGGTGTATATTAAAGATTGTATTTGTATTCGTACTTCATGTATTTGGCTACTCAAGATGGGTGATGTACCTATTTCTTTTTGGGGGCGTATACCACCTAAAGCATATTTGTTGGCTCAATATAATATATGGATATTATGTGATATGTTAATTTGTTCAATTAACCCTTGTTTTGAAGCTGTATTCTAGAATGATATCTGAAATACACGAGATGAGCAATGGAGAAATCATGATGACATGAAAGATGGAATCTGAAATGAAAGCAAGGTATTCTCAACTCTTTGAAATACCAGGTACGCAAATTTTGGGGACGGAATTTCATAAAGAGGGGAGATTGTAAGAGCCCGAATTTTATGAAATAAAAGTAGGCAATTTTTCTTATAATTATTTCAGTAAATGGTTAAATTGATAAAAGTTTAAAGTTAAGGGTGATATATATAAATTTTTTTAAAATAAGCAAGTGGTTATAAAATACTCATGGTTGTCGGGGAATATTCATTTGGTCGTGGAATATTCTTGTTGTTTGGAAATATTTGTATCACGGTGCAACCATTTGTGGGCCCCATAAAAGAATAACTGTCGGATGAAGAAAATGACAAGTTTGAGTTTTTATAAATAACGACGTAATTGTTACCGTTAACACTGTTGGATTACCTAGTGGTTAAAATACAGTAATACGCGTGGTTGCACAGTAGCACACGATATTGCATAATATTTTTGAATTATTGATTCTTACGTATGAAGGCACTACTCAATAATTGTTACAGTAATTATTGTTTAATATTTTATTGTATTGGTTCAATAATTGATGCGTTGATATTTTATATTATTGTTGTTTCAATAATTGTCATTGCACAATATTTCCCATTATCATATTAATAATTCATATTATTTGAATAATATTATTAGATAGCATTATTGGCAATGTCTAGAAAGTTCTATCAAGGAGAGATTTGGTGACCTAATTACGCGCCAGTAAGGAAAAATCTTTATCGGAAAGCCCCATCTTTCCTGGGAACGGCCTAGTTGTCATTATTGTGATTCTGTAATATTATTTGTGAATAATTATTTATTGATTTATATGATAAGGAAATCTTTATTTTATATGGATATAAATGAAGTAAATATTTATTTTTATGTGGATATAATTGAAGGAATTAATGTTGATGTGTTTTATCAGTATTTTTGTTGGAATGGAGGTATTAAAAATCAAATCAATGTTCTTAAAGCTCTATTACGTGAGTTATAATTTTAATCCGACCGTTGGATCGTTGTGATTTTTGGATATGTTATACATATATAAGTTGAGTATATGTCCACAAATTTTGAACCGTTAAAAATTAACGTATGATTTGTTATGAATTTTATGAGGTATTAAAAATAGTCCATTTGTGGATTTTGGATATTTTCTGTTTCGAATTTGGAAAAACATAAAGCTACAAAGTTGTAGAGAATTCGATTTCGTATGGAATGGACATAAAATTCGTATTTTTCTGATAAAAGGGCTATTTATTATGAATTATTGAAGTTTCGAAAATTAAATATTTTTATTAAAAAATGGGTGGGCCCCACTTGTATCATTTGTTGATAAAATATGCTGAATTAAGTTTCAATTATGGTGGGCTGCTAATTTTCCAATGAAGCATGCGTAGAAAAAATTATATATTATTTTATTAATTTAGTCTCCTTTGGCGTTCTAGCATTTTCCTATAAATAGGTGCTTAAGTTAGAATTGAAAATCACACCAGAAACATAAGTTTTCTCTCTCTATATTATCGAGTGTATTTTTGTGAGTATTTAGATACTTTGAGAATTTCTATTCAGTGTAAGTTTTCTTCGACTTTACATCCGATATTACAGTCAGAAATACTGCTCTTTTGAGGTAAAGGATTGTAAGGGTTATTATGTTTTTCAGTTTTGTAATTTTTCCGACCCTCAAAAAATCCTGAAAAAATTTGAAATGATAATTTGATGAGTTTTCTAGATTATGTTCAAAAAGGCCGATTTTTAGATGTATAGATTAGGAGTTATGAATTTTATGGGAAAAGACTATTTTAAAAGTAAACCCTTATAACTCCTTGTGGTTAACTCTAAAATTGGTGAAATTTTTATTGGGAATACATGTATATAATAGATGTATACTCTCAGAAATTTTGGATTTTTGGACAAAAGTACGCTTTATGATAAATGTCTAAATATTCTAAGTTTGGCCATATGAAAAATAGTAAATGAATTTTAAAATTCGAGAAAAATATATGTTCAATATGAGACTATATTACGCTAAATCCCGAAAAAGAAAATTTTCTGGGGACCGATTTGGTATTTTCATGAAAATGGACTAGTTATGAGTAAATGAATTAAATATGTTATGTAAAGTAAGAAAATTGAAAAATAGGATTTTATGGCTTGAAAATCCTATATAAGGGTATATCTGATTTTTGATGAGAGTTTTGGTTATTGGTGATGAAATCTTATGAGTTTGGCATTTTAGGATGATTAAATCCATTAATTAGTAAAGTACAAACAATTAAAATAAATTGTTTATAAGTTTAAGAAATGATTAAAATATTATGGTAATATTAATAAAATTAGATTATAAGATTTTTAAGTAATATATAACATTTGGATTAAGTTGTTATGAAATCAATTATTTAAAATATTATTTAATGATTAATAATATTATTAAATGAATTTAATGTTATTATATAATGAATATTATTAAATGGAGTTTATAACATAATGAATAATGTTATTATCTTCGTTAAATATTCTTTGAAATATTATTTCGCTTCAAATCATTTTGATATAATATTATTCTTGAATTTTACTCCACAAATCAAGATCATGTCGACAATTTGGATATTATTGAATTTTGGATAAATTAAATTGTTAAAGTCTTTAAAATTTATCCTTTATCTCATATGATTGATTCTTTATATACTTGACATGATCCTCATGCTTATATTGTGATGAAAGTCATCTTTGTCCCGTAGTGTATAGATAGACTGTTGTTTATTGGTTTTACAGTTGTATGCCTTTGGCATGTAGTGCAAAGAAGAACTGTTGATT
Organism: Panax quinquefolius; assembly: GCA_020205615.1. Taxonomy (NCBI): domain Eukaryota; kingdom Viridiplantae; phylum Streptophyta; class Magnoliopsida; order Apiales; family Araliaceae; genus Panax; species Panax quinquefolius. The sequence continues at coordinate 127,003,518 of CM035152.1, forward strand.
GATATCTTTGGCCTATAGTGCAAAGATGACTTGTTGTTGAATATCTTAGGCTTGTAGTGGAAAGATGACCTGTTATTGAATATCTTTGGCCTATAGTGGAAAGATGACCTGTTGTTGAATATCGTTGGCTTGTAGTGCAAAGATGAACTGTTAATGAATATCTTTGGCCTGTAGTGAAAAGATGAATTTGTTAGTATGATTATGAACATGAACTGTGATTTGGTATAACCATGATCTTTGATGTTTCAGGTAAAGACGGGTGATGAAAATTATCTTCGTCCTGGATGAGAAGAGGTATTTAGAACTACAATTATGATTATGAGTTATTCACATAACTGTGGACAAGAACTGTTGATTGATGTTACAGGGTTAAAACATTGTTGGTGAACTTTTAACATGGAGAAGAGACTTTATGGTCTATTTGACTCTTCTAATGGATTGCTCGTTCCGCTGCAACTATGGTTGAAAAGTTTTATCATCTACCATATGTTCTAAATCTCTGATTTATTACTGATGAAGGCTATTGATAATTTAATTATCTTTAGTTATGATATTCTGTACTAGGCTATTTGTGCTCACACTTTTGCTTCACAATTCCTTTCAGGTAATAAGAGTGTAGCTAGGTCGAGCGGGGATAATAGGGAATAGTGTGATGGTCCAGATCATCAAAAGTTTCTCAACACATTATAAAATGGCATGACATACAATATATAATTGTATTGAGGACCTATGATGCGTGTGTCATATATTATACGTCACTTAATAATTGATTTTGGTGAACAACAATAGGGTGAGGTGAACCCAACTTTGGAAGGGTGTTTTGCCACTATCATACAAGATGTCTAATGACCTACGACTTCGTGTTATCATAAGACAGGGTTGTGCACATCCACTTGTCGATTATATTTACGAGCACTACCTATATAATCTTGGAGTTTGGTTGAAATATAATTTTCAATTGCAGACAATGAAGATAGTTATATGTCAAGAGAAGACTCAACATTGGAATGAACATGATATTAATTTTCTCATTTTTCTTTGGGGTCTATTGGGTCAACCAAGAATAATTCTAGAGTCATATGATATATATTATAATTTAGATGCATGCCCTCCTATGTACGAAGGTTTTCTTGAGCATTTTCTAAAGATTTTAATTTCTAAAACAGTTATTGACTGTACCTTTATGTAATAAATCAATGTGAGGTGCTGACACAAGTTGGTGTCAAGAGTCACAGTTGGCATTTAAACTCACAGTATATGTGTTGTTGTATTTTGCACGACAATTATAATATTAAAGTTGTAGTTATTTCTGTACCATGTATTTGGTGACTCAGAATAGGTTGGGTGGATTGGACCTATTTTGGGGTCGTCATAGTATGTATCAGAGCTTAGGGATATGGTCTATGGCGGAGATCGGGGAATAGAACTAGGAAGGGAGAGACGAGTCAAATCCTTTGCTAGTATGTCCTACCTAAGCATATTTGTTGGTCGGTCATAATATATGGATATTATGTGATATGTTAATTTGTTCAATTAACCCTTGTTTTGAAGCTGTATTCTAGAATGATATCTGAAATACACTTAAATGAGCAATGGAGAAATCATGATGACATGGAAGATGGAATAATGAAAGAAAGCAGGTATTCTCAACTCTTTGAAATACCAGTGTGCATAAATTTTGGGGACGAAATTTCATAAGAGGGGAGATTGTAAGAGCTTCAATTTTATGAAATAAAAGTAGGCAATTTTTCTTATAATTATTTTCAAGTAAATGGTTAAATTGATAAAAGTTTAAAGTTAAGGGTGATATATATAAATTTTTTAAAATAAGCAAGTGGTTATAAAATACTATTGTTGTCGAGGAATATTCGTTTGGTTGTGGAATATTCTTGTTGTTTGAAATATTTGTACGATTACAAAACCATTTGTAGGGCCCCATAAAAGAATAACTGCGGATGAAGAAAAATGACAAGTTTGAGTTTTTATAAATAACGACGTAATTGTTACCAAGATAACACCGCTGGATTACCCTGAGTGGTTAAAATACAATGTCACGCGTGGTCGCATAAAGAAGACACGGTATTGCATAAATATTTTGAATTATTGATTCTTACGTTTGAAGGCACTACTCAATAATCGTTACAGTAATTATTGTTCAATATTTTATTGTATTGGTTCAATAATTGATGCGTTGATATTTTATATTATTGTTGTTTCAATAATTGTCATTGCACAATATTTCCCATTATCATATCAATAATTCATATTATTTGAATAATATTATTAGATAACATTATTGGCAATGTCTAGAAAGTTCTATCAATGAGAGATTTGGCCACCTAATTACGCGCCAGTAAGGAGAAATCCTTATCGGAAAGCCCCATCTTTCCTGGGAACGGCCTGGTTGTCATTATTGTGATTTTTTAATATTATTTGTGAATAATTATTTATTGATTTATATGATAAGGAAATATTTATTTTATGTGGATATAAATGAAGGAAATATTTATTTTTATGTGGATATAATTGAAGGAATTAATGTTGAGGTATTTTATCAGTATTTTTGTCGGAATGGAGGTATTAAAAATCAAATCAGTGTTCTTAAATCCGACCGTTGGATCGTTATAATTTTTGGATATGTTATACATATATAAGTTGAGTATATGTCCACAAATTTTGAACCGTTAAAAATTAACGTATGATTTGTTATGAATTTTATGAGGTATTAAAAATAGTCCGTTTGTGGATTTCGGATATTTTCTGTTTGGAATTTGGAAAAACTTAAAGCTACAAAGTTGTAGAGAATTTGATTTCATATGGAATGGACATAAAATTCGTATTTTTTTGATAAAAGGGCTATTTATTATGAATGATTGAAGTTTCAGAAATTAAATGTTTTTATGAAAAAATGGGTGGGCCCCACTTTTGTCATTTGTTTATAAAATGTGCTGAATTAAGTTTCAATTATGGTGGGCTGCTAATTTTCCAATGAAGCATGCGTATAAAAAATTATATATTATTTTATTAATTTAGTCTCCTTTGGCGTTCTAAAGATTTTCCTATAAATAAAGCGCTTAAGTTAGAATTAAAAATCACACTAGAAACATAAGTTTTCTCTCTCTATATTATCGAGTGTATTTTTTGTGAGTATTTAGATACTTTGCGAATTTCTATTCAGTGTATGTTTCCTTCGACTTTACATCCGATATTCCAAATCAAAATCTTTGCTTTTCGAGGTAAAAGGATTGTAGAGTGGTTTTTATGTTTTTCAGTTTTGTAATTTTTCCGACCTCAAAAAATCCTGGAAAAATTTAAATGATAATTTGATGAGTTTTCTAGATTGTGTCCAAAATGGCGATTTTGGATGTATAGATTAGAGTTATGAATTTTATGAGAAAAGACTATTTTAAAAGTAAACCCTTATAACTCCTTGTGGTTAACTCTAAAATTGGTGAAATTTTTATTGGGAATACATGTACATAATAGATGTATACTCTATAAATTTTAGAATTTTTGGACAAAAGTACAATTTATGATAAATGTCTAAATATTCGAGCAGTTTTGGCCATATGAAAAATAGTAAATGAATTTTAAAAATTCTGAGAAAATATATGTTCAATATGGGACTAAATTTCGCTAAATCCCGTAAAAAAAATTTTCTGGGACCCGATTTGGTATTTTTCATGAAATTGGACTAGTTATGAGTAAATGAATTAAATATGTTATGTAAAGTAAGAAAATTGAAAAATAGGATTTTATGGCTTGAAAATCCTATATAAGGTATATGCAGATTTTTGATGAGAGTTTTGGTTATTGGTGATGAAATCTTATGAGTTTGGCATTTTAGGATGATTAAATGCATTAATTAGTAAAGTGTAAACAATTAAAATAAATTGTTTATAAGTTTAAGAAATGATTAAAATATTATGGTAATATTAATAAAATTAGATTATAAGATTTTAAGTGATATATAACATTTGGATTAAGTTGTTATGAAATCATTGATTTAAAATATTATTTAATGATTAATAATATTAAAAAATGAATTTAATGTTATTATATAATGAATAATATTAAATGGAGTTTATAATATAATGAATAATGTTATTATCTTCTTAAGTAAATATTCGTTAAAATATTATTTCGCTCAATCATTTTTGATATAATATTATTCTTGAATTTTACTCCACAAAGCAAAGATCATGTAGATAATTTGGATATTATTGAATTCGGATAAATTAAATTGTTAAAGTCTTTAAAAATTTATCCTTTATCTCATGTGATTGATTCTTTATATCCTTGTTATGATCCTCATGCTCATATTGTGATGAAAGTCATCTTTGGCCCAGTGTATGGATGGACCGTTGTTTATTGGTTTTATGATTGTATGCCTTTGGCCTCAGTAAAAGAGAATTGTTGATTGATATCTTTGGCTCAGAGTGCAAAGATGATCTTGTTGTTGAATATCTTTGGCCGCAGCAAAGATGACCTCTTGTTGAATATATTTGGCATGTAGTGCAAAAGATGACCGTTGTTGAATATCATCGGCTTGTAGTGCAAGATGAATCATTAATGAATATCTTTGGCTCAGAGTAAAAGATGAATCATTAATGAATATCTTTGGCTCAGAGTGCAAAGATGAACTGTTAATGAATATCATTGGCCCGTAGTGCAAAGATGAATTTATTAATATGATTATGAATGAACCGCGATTTGGTATAACCATGATCTTTGATGTTTCAGGTAAAGATGGGTGATGAAAATTATCTTCGTCTTGGATGAGAAGAGGAATTTAGAACTATAATTATGATTATGAGTTATTCACATGACTTTGGACATGAACTGTTGATTGATGTTACAGGGTTAAAACATTGTTGGTGGACTTTTAACATGGGAAGATAATAGACTTTATGGTCTATTCGACTCTTCTAATGGATTGCTTGCTCCACTATAAACTATTGTTGAAAAGTTTTATCATCTACCATATGTTCTAAATCTCTGATTTATTACTAACGAAGGCTATTGATAATTTAATTATCTTTGGTTATGATATTCTTTACTGGGCTATTTGTGCTCACCCTTTTGCTTCACAATTCCTTTCAAGTAATAAGAGTGTAAATGGGTCGAAAGCGAGGATAATAGGGAATAAATGTGATGGTCCGAGATCCACAAAGTTTCTTAACACATTATAAAATACATTTACATACAATATATAATTGTATTGAGGACCTAAGATGTGTGTGTAGTATATTATACATCACTTAATAATTGATTTTGGTGAACAACAATAGGGTAAGGTGAACCCAACTTTGGAAGGGTATTTTGCCACTATAATACAAGATGTCTAATGACCTACGACTTTGTGTTATCATAAGACAGGGTTGTGCACATTCACTTGTCGATTAAATTTACGAGCACTACCTATATAATCTTGGAGTTTGGTTAAAATATAATTTTTAATTGCAGACAGTGGAGATAGTTATATGTCAAGAGAAGACTCACCATTGGGAAGAACATGATAGTAATCTTCTCATTTTTCTTTAGGGTCTATCAATAACCAAGAATAATTCTCTGTCATATGATATCTATTATAACTTAGATGCATGGCCTCCCATGTACGAAAGGTTTTCTTTTAGCATTTTCCAAATATTTTAATTTCTAAAACAGTTATTGATTGTACCTTTATGTAATGTATCAATGTGAGGTGCTGACACAAGTTGGTGTCCAGAGTCACAGTTGGCATTTAAACTCACAGTATATGTGTTGTTGTATTTTGCACGACAATTATAATAATAAAGTTGTAGTTATTTTTGTACCATATATTTGGCGACTCAGAATAGGTTGGGTGGATTGGACCTATTTTGGGGGCGTCACACCAATTCTCTGAGATTCACAAGAGAAGCTATAGAGAGAGAAACTATAGGGAGAAAGAAGAAGAGTATTTTTCTACTTCACTAATGCAGTATCCAGTCTTTTACTAAGGTAAGGGATATTATTTGTTACATTCGTAAGGGATGTTATTTTCGTTTGATAAGGGGTATTATTTCTTTCGTATTCATAAGGAATACTATTTTTCGTATTCATCCTTTAATATGTCAGAATAAACTGTCTACGTAGATTACGTACCGTATGAAATAGGTGAAAATTCATTTGCAGTTTCGTATGTTATTTCTTTTCATATTCTTAAATCCAAACTTACTATGGTAAGTATTTCTTCTATAATCCTTGAAAATAGTGTAATATTCTTGAGTTTTGTGCTTCATCCAGTATCGTTTTATTAGAATATTAATCTGAACTTTCTTATTAAATATCAATATTTTCACCCAGGGTACTATTCACTAAGTTACTTTCACCCACTTGCATACTATTCCTCTAGTATTATTCACTCGGGTATCTAGGGCACTTTTCTTGCCGGAGTACTTTTCATGAGTTACTATTTACATGTTACTATTCACTCGATTACTATTCACTCTAGTATTATTCACTCGGGTATTCGGGGCATTTTTTATGCCAGAGTACTATTCACGAGTTACTATTCACCTGGTTACTATTCACTCTAGTATTATTCACTTGGGTATTCGGGGCACTTTTCGTGTGGGAGTACTTTTCACGCAGTTACTATTCACCCTTACTTATTCCTCTAGTATTATTCACTCGGGTATTCGGGGCACTTTTCATGTCGGGGTTACTATTCATGGGGTACTATTCCCGAAGTACTATTCACCTGAAAAATTTATTTCTTTTCTGTCCAAATTATTTTGATACGTGGATATTATCTTGAATTTTACTCCACAAAGCAGTATCATGTTGACAATTTGGATATTTTTAAACTCTGGATAAATTTAAAGTCTTTAATAATTATCCTTGATTTTGTTTGATTAATGCTTATATCATTGTCATCATCCTCATGCTTATATTGTGATGAAAGTCATCTTTGGCTTACGTGCATAGATGGACTATTGATTGGTATGATTATGACCATGTATCATTCGGTATAATCATGACATGTAATATTACAAATGATGTGGTAAAAATCCTCATCGGGCCTCAGTAGTGTATTGATGGACAGTTGTTGGTATGATTATGACCGTGGATTATTCTAGATAATTATGACCATTGATGATTACATGAATATCCTCGCCCGTAGTGCATGGATGATTCAATGATGTGGTTTATTTATTGTTTGAGTCTCAAAATAAAACTGATGAAAAACTTTTTAAATCATAGAAGATAGTAGATATCTTGCTCTACTTGACTCTTCTAATGGATTTGTTGTCTACGCTAGCTTAAACTTGTTGTCTCATTATATCTATCGCTTTAACATTGTTAAAGGCTAATGATAACTTATTATGTATTATCTTAGTCATAATATTTCTTCTTGGGCTAGTTGATCTCACCCTTTTACTTCCATTGTTCTCTTGAAAATGAGAACATAATGTAACTAACTAATCTGGGAATGGAGTGATGGCTCCGAGATGGTGTTATAAAGTAGTCCCTCACTATTCTATAAAATAGTGTGTCAATAAATGTAATGAGGACTCTATTTGAGTTTGGATATTGTCTAGATGACAATATTCGTAAAAAACTCTCATTTCATGTTGTATAATTAAGTTTTTATTTTATTCAAGACTACCGTATTTGGTGAACCCAAGATGGGTGATGTATACATATTTTGGGGACGCCACAATTGGTATCAAAGCTTAGGATATGATCCCCGCTAAGATGTGAGACAAGAACTAGGAGGGGAGAGACGGGAATTCCTTCGCTAGTATGACCTACCTAAGTTTATTAGATATTTAATTGGTCACGAGTATAGGGATAATATGTGGCATGTCAATTAACCCTTGTTTTGTGGCGGTGTTTGAAAATGGCATTTGAAAATGTTGAGATAAGCAATGAAGCACATGAGACCGCTGAATCACCAACGATCAATACCTGTGATAATGTGCAATGCAGCAGAAGACAATAATCCTCGTGTAAACAACAACACCGATCAAATGATGAACAATGGGATGTTCGGAGGCTTTATGAAATTCATGCAACATCAGGCGAGAGCGGCTCCTGTTCAAAATGCAGGTGGACACACTGGCAACTCACAAATAGTCACCGCTAAACAATTCAAGGAGCTGGGACCATCGAAGTTTTGGGGAGAGCCAAAACCACTTAAGGTAGAGACATGGATAAAGCAGATCACCAAGATATTTGATGTCTTGGGATGCTTCGAGGAGCAAAAGGTTCCATTTACCACCTTCATGTTGAGAGGAGAAGCGATTCTTCGTGGGAATCAATAAACGTACTCACCGCCCGCACTCAAAATGTCTTGGGAGAAGTTCCAAGAGCTGTTCAATGACAAGTACTTTCCCGAAAGTATTCGTCACATGAAGGAGGTGGAGTTTATCAAGTTGGAGCAAAATAATATTACCGTGTCGCAGTACGAGGCTAAGTTTGTTAAGTTGTCCCGATTCGCATCCCATTTGGTTAATAATGAGGAGAGAATGACACGAATGTTTCTACGAGGTTTGAGACCCAAAATACGTCAATACCTCATTTCTCATAAACTGTGTTTATATTCAGATGTTGTAAATAGGGCTCAGTTATTCAAGCGCGATAATGAGTTAACCTAACCAAGAGAGAGCAGCCGGCAAGTCGATAATACCAGTGGTAGCAGTCATCAAAGCGGTGATAATAAACGTAGAGGGAATAAACATGCCAGAAATGGTAACCACTTCGGTGGTAATCATGGCCAAGATAATAGAAGAAATGATTCAAGTGAAAATTTCAAGGAGAGAAGATTTAATGATGACGGGAAGACGTCAAAGACCAAAGAACAACAACAACTACAAAGAACAAATTCTGGGAGGAGAAACAACCGCCATTAGATGCTACAGATGCGAGAGAGAGAGGAACATATAAGTTCAAACTGCCACCATACCCTTCCAAGGTATGTTTTAGTTGTGAAAAAAGATCATCACATAGCTTCGATTTTGTCTCAGAATAAATCAAGTCCAAATGGGACAATGGCACCAAAGGCGATACTGACAAAAAAAAGCTCGGCTTTCGGGAAGAGCATTTTCATGACTTCTCAAAAATGAGTAACTCGAACGGTTAGCACGGGTTAGTTAATTATAAATTCTTCAAGTCTATACCTTATTCGACACCGGTTCTACCCACTCTTTTATTTCTCCTACTTGCGCTCTTCTACGCTTAAATTTAACTATCAAAATTAGACTTTGACTTATTGGTTGAAACTCCGTTAGAGAAACCTTTTACTACCTCCAATCGCTTATAAATATTGTTTGATTCAAATTGACACTTTCACATTACTTGTCGATCTTATCTCTTCGAAAATACTTGCATTAGAGGTGATTTTAAGAATTTGTTGGTTAACTACTCATCATGCTAAAATTGATTATTTTTGTAAGGTTGTTAGCTTTCATATTCCTAACCATCCTATTATGCGAATTCAAACAACCAAACCACTAAAGTCAATCATTGTCATCTTAAGCCATAAAACTATTCGTTTATTGAAAAATGGATGTCAAGTTTTCTTAGCTCATGTTACAGATTTAAACAAAAACACGCCGATTTGAATGATATTTCTATTGTTAATAAATTTCCTGACGTATTCCCTGAAGAACTTTCTAGCTACCCCTCAGCATGAAATTAAATTTTGTATCGACCTTCAACCCCGATACAAATCCCTCAAATATTTTTTTCACTCAAAATGAATGTAACATGCGCCGAAGATGTTGGCTTGAGCTGTTGAAGATTACGACCATACAATTCAATATCATAGTGGGAGAGCGAATGTGTTGAGTGGAAGATCGATGCACGTTTTGAAAAGCGATATTGTTAACACAAAGACCCATCTCGTACGACTTACAAAAGATGGAGATAGAGTTAAAGACTCCAACAACCTACGTGAAGATAGCGAATGAACCAAATTTAATTGATAAATTTAAAGTCGCTCGAATCATGCATTTTAGAAATGATGAATTTGAAGAAGAAGGTTTAATAGTATGCGTTATTCTAGAAGCAAGAATCGATTTAAGAGAGGAAATCTCAACCCTCGATTTTATTAGTCTATTTGAAATCCTTGACCGAGTAGGAACTGTGGCCTATAGACTTGATTTACTGCCAAGTATGTCTCGTGTTCATAACGTTTTTCATATATCTATATTATGTAAATATGTGAAAGACCCAAACCACATTATTGAATTAGAACTAGATTTAGATAGCGGAAGATTTAACGTATGAGGAGATACCTATTAAAATTTTGGATAAGAAGAAGCATATTCTACACTCAAAGGTTATACCTCAAAGAGTTAGAATCAGACGAGGTATCCTCACCTCTTCGACATACCAGGTACGTACGTAAATTTTGAGGGCGTAATTTCATAAGGAGGGGAGATTGTAAGACCCCGAATTTTATGAAATGAAAGTATTCAATTTTCTAATAATTATTATTCTATTTAGTGAATGGTTTAATTGATAAAAGGTTAAAGGTAAGGGTGATATATGAAATTTTTTGCAAAGTAAGCAAGTTAATATAAAATATTCGTTGTGTCGGGGAATATTCGTTTGGCCAGGGAATATTCTTTTTGTCAGGGAATATTTATACGACGACACAATCATTGGTGGATCCCACAATGGAAGTATTGTCGTAGTTAGAAAACGACAGAAATATCTTTTTATAAAATAACTACGGAAAAGTTTTACCGTTAAACTATTAAACTACCCAAAGGTAAAAGTATAAGAATACGCGTGGTCGCATAGTAGTTAACACGATATTGATTATTGATACTTATGTGAGAAGTCACTCAGTTATACTCAATTATTGCTATAGTAATTGTTGCATAGTATCTCACATTATTTGATTCAATAATTGTCACAATATCATCTGCATAATATTTTATATTATTAAATCAATAATTGAGATGACAAAGTTATTCATATTATTATTTTCAATATTAACGATGTCTAGAAAGTTCTGTCGAGGAGAGGTTTGGTCACTTAATTGCGCGCCAATAGGGAGAAATCCTTATCGAAAAGCCCCCTCTTTCCTGGGAATGATCTGGTTGTTAAATATTGTGAGTTATAATATTAGTGATGAATAATTGTTGAAGTATTAAGAATGTGTTTACTAAAGATAAGTGAATTACAAAAGTTAGAGGGGAATAATGCAAACTTGGAAAACTTTAGGAGTACTAAAGTGTAATAAGTTAAATCAATCTGGACCATTGGTGGTGGTTTTAATAGTAAATCAATCTAGACCATTGATGGTGGTTTTAATAGTAAATCAATCTGGACCATTGATGGTGGTTTTAAAAGTAAATCAATCTGGACCATCGGTGGTGGTTTTAAAAGTAAATCAATTTGGACCGTCGGTGGTGGTTTTAAAAGTAACTCAATCTGGACCGTTGGTTGTGGTTTTAATAGTAATCAGTCTGGACCGTTCGTGAATTAGTTACTATTTAGTCCATTCTCCTATAAATAGAAGCTTAATTCTTCTTTCATTCTCACCAATTCACTGAGATTCACAAGAGAAGCTATAGAGAGTGAAACTATAGAGAGAAAGAAGAAGAGTATTTTGCTACTTCACTATCATAATATCCAAATTTCTACTAAGGTAAGGGATATTATTTGTTGCATTCTTAAGGGATGTTATTTTCATTTGATAAGGGGTATTATTTCTTTCGTATTCATAAGGAATACTATTTTTTGTATTCATCCTTTAATATGTCAGAATAACCTGTCAACGAGGATTACTTACCTTATGACAAGTGAAAATCCATTTGCAGTTTCATATGTCATTTCTTTTTATATTCTTAAATCCAAACTTACTATGGTAAGTATTGCTTCTATAATCCTTGAAATTAGTGGAATATTCTTGAGTTTTGCGCTTCATCCAGTATCATTTTATTAGAATATTAATCTGAACTTTCTTATTAAATATCAATATTTTCACCCGGGGTACTATTCACGAGTTACTATTCGCCCTATTATTATTCACTCTAGTATTATTCTCTCTGCATTCTGTATAATACTTTTCATGCTTTGGAAGTATTATTCACGAGTTACTATTCACCGATTACTATTCACTCTAGTATTATCACTCGGGTATTCAGAGCACTTTTCATGCCAGAGTACTATTCATGAGTTACTATTCATGGGTTACTATTCACCCAGTTACTATTCACTCTAGTATTATTCACTTGGGTATTCGGGACACTTTTCGTGCCGGAGTACTATTCACGAGTTACTATTCATAGGTTACTATTCACCCAGTTACTATTCACTCTAGTATTATTCATTCGGGTATTCGGGGCACTTTTCATGCCGGGGTTACTATTCACGGGGTACTATTCACCCAAAAAATTTATTTCTTTTCTATCCAAATTATTTTGATACGTGGATATTATTATTGAATTTTACTCCACAAAGTAGTATCATGTTGACAATTTGGATATTTTTAAACTCAGGATAAATTTAAAGCCTTTAATAATTATCCTTGATTTTGTTTGATTAATGCTTATATCATTGTCATCATCCTCATGCTTATATTGTGATGAAAGTCATCGTTGACTTACGTGCATAGATGAACTGTTGATTGGTATGATTATGATCAGGTATCATTCGGTATAATCATGACCCATAATATTACAAATGATGTGGTAAAAATCCTCATTGGCCTATAGTGCATTGATGGATAGTTGTTGGTATGATTATGACCATGGATTATTCAGATAATCATAACCATTGATGATTACATGAATATCATTGGCTGTGAAAGTGTGTGGATGATTCGATGATGTGGTTTATTTATTAAGATTAGTCTCAGCGATAAAATTGTTGAAAAACTTTTTAAATCATAGAAGATAGTAGATATCTTGCTCTACTTGACTCTTCTAATGGATTGCTTGTACAGCTAAAGTTAAACTTGTTGTCAATTATATCTATCAATTTAACATTGTTGAAGGATAATGATAACTTATTCTGCATTATCTTAGTCATAATATTTCTTCTTGGGCTAGTTGAGCTCACCCTTTTACTTCCATTGTTCTCTTTAAGAAATGAGAACGTAAATGGAAACTAGTTTGGGAATGGAGTGATGGCCTGAGAGATGGTGTTACAATATTCTTCACTATTCTATAAAATGGTGTGCCAATAAATGTAATGAGGACTCTATTTGAGTTTGGATATTGTCTGATGACAATATTAGTATAAAAACTCTCAAATTCATGTTGTATAATTAAGTTTATATTTGTATTCAATTACCATGTATTTGGCGACCCAAGATGGGTGATGTATACCTATTTTGGGGGCGTCACAAATTTATTCATCATTAATATTATAACTCATAATATTTAACAACCAGATCATTCCCAGGAAAGAGGGGGCTTTTCGATAAGGATTTCTCCCCATTGGCGCACAATTAGGTGACCAAACCTCTCCTCGATAGAACTTTCTAGACATCGTCAATATTGAAAATAATAATATGAATAACTTTGTCATCTCAATTTTTGATTTAATAATATAAAATATTATACGAGATGATACTTTGTGACAATAATTGAATCAAATAATGTGAGATACTATACAACAATTATCTAGTAGCAATAATTGAGTATAACTGAGTGACTTTCTCATAAAGCATCAATAATCAATACCATGTGCTACTATGCAACCACGCCAGACATTCTTTTTTTTACTACCAGGTAGTTCAACAGTTTAACGATAAAACTTTCGCCATTATTTTTTAAAAATATTTTAGTCGTTTTCTAACTACGACAGTACCTCCATTGTGGGGTCCACCAATGATTGTGCCGTCGTACGAATATTCCCCGACCAATCGAATATTCCTCGACACAACGAATATTTTATATCAACTTGCTTACTTTGCAAAATTTTCACATATCACCCTTAACTTTAACCCTTTCTCAATTTAACCATTTACTAAATAAAATAATAATTATAAGAAAATTGAATACTTTCATTTCATAAAATTCGGGATCTCACAATCTCCTCTCCTTATAAAATTTTGCCCTCAAAATTTACGTACGTACCTGGTATGTCGAAGAGATGATGATACCTCATCAAATTCTAACTCTTGAGGTATAACCTTTGAGCGTAGAATATATTCATTCTTATCCAACATTTTAACAGGTATCTTCTCATACGTTAAATCTTCCGCCATCTCGTTCGATTCTAATTCAATAATGTGGTTCGGGTCGTCCACATATTTACGTAACATCGATACATAAAAAACGTTATGAACACTCGACATACTTGGCGGTAAAGTGAGTCTATAGGCCACAGTTCCTACTCGATCGAGGATTTTGAATGGCCAAATTAAATCGAGGTTGAGATTTCCTCTCTTAAATCGATTCTTGCTTCTAGAATAATGCCTTCTTGAACCTTCTTCTTCACATTCATCATTTCCGTGTGTAAACTTGAGCCGGTTTTAACTTTATTAGTTAACGTCGATTCTACTCGTATTATTTAACATCATCACATGGGTCCTTAGATTCTTTAACTCTATCTTTATCATTTGTAAGACATATAAAATGTGTCTTTGTGTTTAACAACATTACAATCGTAAACGCATACGATCTTCTACTCAATGCATCACCTACCACGTTCACTTTTTCCACGATAATATTGAATGGTATGGTCGTAATCTTCAACAGCTCGAGCCAACGTCTTTGGCGCATTATACGTTCATTTTGGTTGAAGAAATATTTAAGGGTTTTAGAAATGGGTTTTGTACTGCGGTCAATACAAAATTCGATGTCACGCTCTGGGGTAGGCCAGGAAGTTCTTCAGAGAATAAGTCAGGAAATTTATTAACGATAGAAATATCATTTAAAAACTGTGACTCTCATCCAAGACTTGGATAACACATGTACTAAAGGTTTCTCCTAACAGAGTTTCAATAGATAAGTCAAAGTCTAATTTCTCCGGAGTTAAATTTAAATTTTGAGCGCAAATAAGAGAAATAAAAGAATGGGTAGAACCAGTATGTAACAATGTATAGACTTCGCAAGAGTTTATGATTAACTAACCCGTGATAACTTCGTTCGGGTTACTCGCTTTTTGAGAAGTCATGAAAAACACTCTTCCTGAAACCACCGACTTTGTTTTGTCCATATCCGCCTTTGGTGCCACCGTCCCAACTGGATTTGATTTCGCTACTGGACAATATTGAGCTATGTGACCATCTTTTCCACAACTAAAACATACCTCGGAAGATTGTGAACATTTTGGACTTACGTGTCCCTCCTATCCGCATCTGTAGCACTTAACTTGCAGTCGTTCTCCTCCCCTAGAATTTGTTAATGGTGCTGGTGCTGCTGTCGACGTCTTCCCATCATCGTTAAATCTTCTCTTCTTGAATTTTCCACTTGAATCATTTCTTCTATTATCTTGGCCATGATTACCACCGAAGTGGTTACCATTTCTGGCATGATAATTTCCTCCACAATGGTTATCATTGTTCCGATGACCGTTGCCACCGGTATGATTATTATCGTGTCGTTGCTCGTTATCTTTTGGTTGGGCTGGCTCATTATCGCGCTCCAATAACTGAGCCCTATTCACTACATTTGAATACAAACACAATTTGTGAGAAATGAGGTATTGACGTATCTCAAGTTTCAAACCTCTTAGAAACATCTGCGTCATTCTTTCCCCATTATCAACCAAGTAGGGGCGTAATCCCAGGACAACTCGGTAAACTTAGCTTCGTACTGAGACACGGTCATATTGTTTTGCTCCAGCTTGATGAACTCTACCTCCTTTATGTGACGAATACTTTCGGGAAAGTACTTGTCGTTGACCAGTTCTTAGAACTTCTACCAAGACATCTTGATGTGGCGGTAAAGATACGTTTCTTCGATTCCCACCAATGTCCGCCTCTCCTCGCAACATGAAGGTGGCAAAGGGAACCTTTTTCTCCTCGGAGCATCCCAAGACATCAAATATCTTAGTGATCTGCTTTATCCACGTATCTGCCATAAGTGGTTTTGGCTATCCCAAAAACTCCAGTGGTCCCAGCTCCTTGAACTGCTTAGCGGTGACCAACCGAGAGTTGCCAGTGTTTCCACCTATATTTTGAACTGGAGTCTCTCTCGCCTGATGTTGCACGAATTGCATCAAGCCTCTAAACATCTCATCGTTTATCATCTGATCGGTGTTATTATTTACCTGAGGATTATTGTCTTCCCATTGTACATTATCCTGGGTATTGATTGTTGGTGACTCAACGGTCTCATGTGCTTCATTGCTGATCTCAACATTTTCAGATGCCATTTTCAAATACTGCCACAAAACAAGGGTTAATTGATATGCCATATATTTTCCCTATATTCTGACTGACCAATTAAATAACACATAACTTAGGTAGGTCATACTAGCGAAGGAATAACCCATCTCTCCCCTCTTAGTTCTAATCTCACATCTCAGCCATGGATCATATCCCTAAGCTTTGATACCAACTGTGACATCCCCAAAATAGGTATACATCACCCATCTTGAGTCGCCAAATACATGGTACAAAATTTAAAAACAACTTAATTATATAACTATCGTGTAAATTACGACAAAACATAATCTTAGAGTTTTAATACGAATATTGTCATCTAGACAATATCCACACTTAATGGAGTCCTCATTACATTTATTATCACACTATTTCACAGAATAGTGAGGACTACTAATGCAACCATCTGAACCCTCACTCCGTTCCCCGACTAGTCTCAGCTATATTCTCATTTCCTAAAGAGAACAATGAAAGCAAAGGGTGAGCTCAACTAGCCCAGTAAGAAATATTATGACTAAGATAATGCGAATAAATTATCCTTAGCCTTCAACGATATAACAACCGATAGAATACAATAGACAACAAGTTTTAGATCAACAACTGCAATGAATAAGCAATCCATTAGAAGAGTCAAGTAGAGCATGATATCTACTATCTTCTATGATTTAAAAAGTTTTTCATCAACTTTATCATTTGAGACTCAAACTTAATAAATAAACTACATCATCGAATCATCCACGCCTCTACGGCCAAGGATATTCATGTAATCATCAATGGTCATGATTATACCGAATAAATCCATGGTCATAAATCATACCAAGAATCATCCACCAATGCACTACGGCCAATGAGAACTTTTACCACATCATTTATAACATTACAAGTCATGATTATACCGAAGATGATCCCCAGTCATAATCATACCAATCAATAGAATCCATCTATGCACGTAAGCGAAAGATGACTTTCATCACAATATAAGCATGATGATGATGACAATGATATAAGCATTAATCAAACAAAATCAAGGATAAATATTAAAGACTTTAAATTTATCCGAGTTTAAAAATATCCAAATTATCGACATGATCTTTGTTTTGTGGAGTAAAATTCAAGAATGATATTGTATCAAAAAATGATTTGGACCGAAAAGAAATCAATTTTTGTCATGAATAGTACTCGGTGAATAGTACCCGGTGAATAGTACCCATGAATAGTACTTGGAATAGTACCCCAAGTGAATAGTACTTTATGAATAGTACTAAATGAATAGTACTTTGTGAATAGTACTTTATGAATAGTACATGTGAATAGTACTTCATGAATAGTACTCATAAAAGGAAAATACAAAAGAAAACAATATTCCATGATGAGTACAAAAGAAAAGATATCTCATGCGAGTATAATAGAATATACGAAACTGCAAATGGATTTTCATTCGCATTGCGGTAATCCATGTAGACAGATCATTTTCATAATTTAATAAAGAATGAATACGAAGGGTCATTCATCATTCATTTAATGCTGATAGAGTCCAAAATGAGTTATTCAATGTAATAATAAATAATGGAATAACGTAAGAATTTCACCACGCATGCAGAGTCCGCGTAGACAAAGTTATTCCAATGTAATAATAAAGAATGGAATAATAACCCCTTACGAGTATTGGAAGAAAATAACTCTCTTCATGAATACGAAAGAAATAATACTCCTTACGACTGTTGAACGAAAATAATATTCCTACGAATATTGAACGAAGATGATATTCCTTACGAATATTGAACGAAAAATAATATTCATACTGAATACAAAAAAATAATATCTCTTGAATATGAAATAAATAATACCCCTTACCTCGTAAGAAGATTGATATCTTTGGAATAATGAAGTAACAAACTTCTCCTCTTCTTTCTCTCTATAACTTCTCTCTTTATAGCTTCCCTCTATAATTGCTCTTGTGAGTCTTAGTGAATTGGTGAGTATGAATGAAGAATGAGCTTCTATTTATAGGAAAATATAGTTTCGATAATTGCACGTTTTGGGGCTCGAAATATTATGGTATAATACCTTCATCTTTTTCCTTTATTTTTAATTTAGTCCTGCAAGTATTATCAAACTTGCACCACTTTCCCTAATAGTATATCATGTGAATCAATAGTACAATCATGTAACTCAAATAGTTATAAGCATGTGAATTAATAATAATTAATTGCTCATTTATTTGATTAATTACCCGACTGGTCAATATAACCTCCAGACATCAATTATTATCGGAATAGATGTCGATCTCCAATAACACTAATAATCCCAACATAATGGAAATATCAATTTCATCTTTAATCAACACGAACTTATTCATCATTAATATTATAACTCACAATATTTAACAACCAGATCATTCCCAGGAAAGAGGGGGCTTTTCGATAAGGATTTCTCCCTATTGGTGTGCAATTAGGTGACCAAACCTCTCCTCGACAGAACTTTCTAGACATCGTCAATATTGCAAATAATAATATGAATAACTTTTTCGTCTCAATTATTGATTTAATAATAATAAATATTATGCAGATGATATTGGGACAATAATTGAATCAATAATATGAGAGATATTATACAGCAATTACTGTAGCAATAATTGAGTATAACTAAGTGACTTCTCATGTAAGCATCAATAATCAATACCGTGTGCTACTATTCAACCACGCGTATTACTGTATTTTTACTACCAGGTAGCTCAACAGTTTAACGGTAAAACTTTCGCCATTATTTTTTAAAAATATTTTAGTCATTTTCTAACTACAACAGTACCTCCGTTGTGGGGTCCACCAATGATTGTGTCGTCGTACGAATATTTTCCCTGTTAAAACGAATATTCCCCGACCAATCGAATATTCCCCGACACAACGAATATTTTATATCAACTTGCTTACTTTGCAAAATTTTTTACATATCACCGTTAACTTTAACCCTTTCTCAATTTAACCATTTACTAAATAAAATAATAATTATAAGAAAATTGAAGACTTTCATTTCATAAAATTCGGTAGACAAGTATACTTAGAAGATGACCATCAACTCTCTCCCAATGATAGAGTCCCAAAACCCTGTGGCTGATAAACCAAATTAATTTTAATCCCTGGTCATAGAGTCCCTAAACTTTATGAATGATAATCAAGCCAGTCTCACTGTCTCAATCGTAGAGTCCTCACGATCAACAACCTGATCATAGAGTATGATGAATCTACGATTGCAGCCTATACAAACACTTTCCCAACATACTCTCCTGACCATACACATTAATGACCTAAAAGCACACCACTATCTCTCAATTATACCAACATTAAAGTATATCCAAAGTTGGTAAATGAACTCTGATAAAAAGGCCTGTTGTGATGACATTCTTACCTCCAAGTCTATACAATGTCTCTGCTGATAAGCGCCTCAGAGATAAACCTAGCCCTAAGTCTCATACTAAGACACCAGCCCTTTCTGAACATCCTTAACCCAGGAGAAGAGCTGAAATAGAATGCATCGCAAGAACTCATGCAGAGTATATGTATAGAAAATTCCTCAGAAGAGGTCAAGCTGTTGATGAACCATGCAACTCCCAGTTGGAGATTAATAACAAATCATTTACTGAAGCAATGGTCACAGAAGACGATTGTTGAGTTGATAAAGAAAATCGTAGAGTCTATAGCTATCTCATCAAGCTACTCTACGAACTAGAGAAGTCAACGGTCAACCAAAAGCAGTAATGCTCATATTCTTAAAAGGAAAATCAAAACTGAAAAATTGATCGGTTTATGATGGAATTCTGATTTCTTTTTGGGCATCGTGAAACCAATGGCTTTCTAATACGTCACAGTTTTTGTAAAGTCAGAGGGAACTGTCATAAAGAAAAATTCAAAAACTTCTAAACAGTTATCAAAGTTTATCAACTTCCTCTATCTCTCCCTTTTTGAACCTTAAATACTCTTTAAAGCCAAAAATCCATTAAACCTTGAGCTATACCCAAATCGCCTTCAAGCATCTCCTATAAAATTCGTGAAATCAAATACCTATACACTTTAAACCCTTAAAACGAAAAATTGGCGTGTTATCACTGGAATTCAACTCCGTTCTAAGAAGTTCGAGAAATTAGAAAAGAAGTTCAGAGATAGTTTTGAGCTTGTAAAGAACGCTGGGTTTTCTGAAATCTTAGAAGCCAACACTCCAATTTATGCTGATTTGGTGAAGGAATTTTATTCAAATGCAACGATAGATTCTGGGCTTGTATCTACAAAAATCAAAGGAGTAAGTTTGAAGATAAGGGCATCAAATATCAACCAATGTCTATGGTTTCCTAACCAAGGTTTGATAAATCTTGAGGAAGTCGACATTGAAGAAGGCAAGAAGTTAATGCGCTACATGAGGAATTCAAATCTGAAAGATATGAAGAAGAAGGAGTTTCCTAAGGAGTTTGAATTTCTGGCTGAGATTACAGGAAAATGTGTCTTATGTAAATACACTACACACGATACTATTAGCGATCTGCAATTGAGAGTCAAGATTGCAATCGTCATGAAGCAATAGATGAATTTTGGGGCCTTACTAATTGATTGGTTGTCCAAATGACTAGAAAAGACTGAGAAGGAGAAGTCTACAGATAAACCCCTCATAAAGGTTTTTGATGGAAGACTGTTGATGTAAGACCCCAACTTTTATGAATAAAATAGAATTTCCTCTATTTATTATTTTGAAATAGTAAGGGGTTGATTTGATTAATGTGGTTAGTTATGAGTAAAATGAGCAAATATTTTAAATACGCAAGTGGTTATAAAATACTCATTGTTATCGGGGAATATTGGTTTGGTCATGGAATATTCTTGCTGTCGGAGAATATTCGTACAACGGCGCAGCCATTTGTGGGCCTCATAACGGAAAACGGTCGGATGAAGAAAACGACAAGTATGAGTTTTTTATAAATAACAGCGTAGTTGTTACCATTAAAACTGTTGGAATACCCAGTGGTTAAAATACAGTAATACGCGGTGTTGCACAGTAGCACACGATATTGCACAATAATTCTAATTATTGATTCTTACGTAAGAAGTCACTACTCAATAATTGTTACAGTAATTATTGTTCAATATTTTATTTTATTGATTCAATAATTGCTACATCGATATTTTATATTATTGATTCAATAATTGTCACTGCTCAGTATTTCTCATTATTAGATCAATAATTCATATTATTTGAATAATATTATTAAATAGCATTATTGGCAATGTCTAAGGAAGTTCTATCTAGGAAAAGGGTTTTATGACTTCCCCAAAACAGGTATAGAGAGAAAGAAGAAGAGTATCCTGCTACTTCACTATTGCAGTATCTAGTTTTGTACTAAGGTAAGGGGTGTTATTTCTTTTGTATTCGTAAGGGGTATTTTTCTTTTGATATTTTTAAATATAAACTTACTGTGGTAAGTATTGGTTCTATAATTCTTTAGTAGAATATCCTTGAGCTCATGCTTTATCTAAGTATCGTTTCATTGGAATATTGGTCCGAACTTTCTTATTAAATTTCAATATTTTCACCCGGATACTATTCACGGATACTATTCACTCAAATATTATTCACTCGGGGATTCGGGGCACTTTTTATGTCGAAGTACTATTCACGGGTTATTATTCACTTGGTTACTATTCACTCAGGGATTATTCACTCGGGGATTCGTGGCACTTTTCATGCTGGGATACTATTCACGAAGAACTATTCATGAAGTACTATTCATGGGGTACTATTTACCCAAGTACTATTCACCCAAAAAATTAATTTTATTTCTGTCCAAATTATTTTTGATAGGTGGATATTATTCTTGAATTTTACTCCACAAAGCAGTATCAGGTTGACAAGTTGGACATTATTGAATTCTGCATAAATTAAAATATAAATCTTTAAAATTTATCACTGCTTTCATTTAATTGAATTCTTATATCATTGTCATCATCCTCATGCTTATATTGTGATGAAAGTCATCTTTAGTCGTAGTGCATAGATGGACTATTGATTGATATGATTATGACCAAGGATTATTCGGTATAATAATGACCTATAATGTTACAAATGATGTGGTAAAAGTCGTCATTGGCCCGTAGTGCATTGATGGACAGATGTTGGTATGATCGTAACCATGCATTCTCTTCGACCAAGGGTACAAAGATGAATTATTGTTTGGCATGATCATGACCATTGGTGATTACACGAATATCCTTGGCCCGTAGTGCATGGATAATTCATGGATATGATACTAATGAATATCCTTGGCCCATAGTGCATGGATAATTCAGTGATGTGGATTATTTATTGAGCTGAGTCTCAGCGATAAAATTGATGATAAATTTTTTAAGTCATAGAAGATAGTAGATATCATGCTCTACTTGACTCTTCTAATGGATTGTTTGTTCCGCTACAGTTAAACTTGTTGTTTATTAGTTTAACACTGTTGAAGGCTAACGATAATTTATTATGCATTATCTTAGTCATAATATTTCTTACTGGGCTAGTTGAGCTAACCCTTTTGCTTTCATTGTTCTCTTCATGAAATGAAAACGTAGCCGGGACTAGTCGGGGAATGGAGTGATGGTCCAGGATAAGTGGCTATAGTTGTCCTCACTATTCTATAAAATAGTGTGATAATAATTGTAATGAGGACTCCATTGAGTGTGGATATTGTCTTGGAGACAATATTCGTGTTAAAACTCTTAACTACGCTTTTGTCATATTGTATAAAAGAAGTTTGTATTTAAATTCTATACCATGTATTTGGCGAATCAGAATGGGTGATGTATACCTATTTTGGGGGCGTCACAGTTGGTATCAAAGCTTAGGGATATGATCCTTGACTGAGATGTGAGGCTAGAACTAGGAGGGGAGGGACGGGTAATTCCTTCGCTAGTATGACCTACCTAAGTTTATTTGTTATTTAATTGGGCGTTCAGAGTATAGGGATAATATGTGGCATGTCAATTAACCCTTGTTTTGTGACAGTAAAATGGCATATAAAAATGATGAGATAAGCAATGGAGCACATGAGACCGTTGAGTCACCGTCAATCAATAATCAGGATAATGTGCATCAAGAAGGCAATAATCCTCATGTAAACAACAACACCGACCAAATGACAAACGATGGTACGTTTAGGAGTTTTTTAGAATTCAGGCAACAACCAACAACACGATAATAATTGTTCCGGTGGAAACGACCATCGGAACAACGATAACCATCGTGGAGGAAATTATCATGCCGAAAATGGTAACCACTTCGGTGGTAATCATGACCAAGATAATAGGAAAGGTGAACTAAGTGAGAACAACTTTAAGAAGAGAAGATTTAACAATGACAAAAAGACATCGATAGCAACACCGACACCCGTTTCGAAGGAAGGAGAACGACCATCAATTGTATGTTTCAAATGCGGACAGGAGGGATACATCCGCCTAAACTGTATGCAGCAACCCAAAGCATTTTTCAATTGCAAAAGAGAAGGCCACCTAGCTCGATTTTGTCGTGTAGTGAAGTCAAGTCCAACTGGGATGGTGACGCCAAAGGATGTCCCAAACAAGTCAAAGTTGGTAGTTTAAGTGAGAGCGTTTGTCGAGGAACCTGAACGAAGTTATCACGGGAAAGTTAATCATAAACTCTTGCGAAGTCTATACCTTATTCGATACCGGTTTTACCCACTCTTTTATTTTTCCTACTTGCGCTCAACGTTTAAATTTGACCCCACAGAAGTTAGACTTTGACTTATTGGTTGAAACTTCGTTAGGAGAAACCTTTGTTACATCCACCATTTATAAATCTTGTTTGATTCAAATCGATACCCTCACGTTACTTGTTGATCTTATCTCATTGAAAATACTTGTCTTTGATATAATTTTAGGAATAGACTGGTTAACTACTCATCACGATAAAATTGATTATTTTCATAAGGTGGTTAGATTTCATATTCCTAACCAACCTATTATGCGAATTCAAGCAACCAAACCACTAAAGTCAATCACTGCCATATCAAGCCATAAAGCTATTCGTTTATTGAAAAATGGATGTCAAGCTTTCTTATCCCATATCACGGATTTAAACAAAAATACATCAGATTTGAATGATATTTCTGTTGTTAATAAATTTTCTGACGTATTTCCCAAAGAACTTCCTGGCGTACCCTCAGAGCGTGAAATTGAATTTTGTATCAACATTGAGCCCGAAACAAAACCCTCAAATATTTTTTCACCCAAAATAAACGTAACATGCACCAAAGACGTTGATTCAAGCTGTTAAAAGATTACGATAATACCATTCAATATCATCCTGGAAAAACAAACATGGTAGCTGACGCGTTGAGTAGAAGATCTTATGCGTTTACGAGTGCGATATTGTTAACACAAAGACCCATTTCATATGACTTACAAAGGATGGAGATATAGTTATAGACTCCAAGAACCTACGTAAAGATAACAAATATACGATTAGAACTAACTTTAATTGATAAAGTTAAATCCGCTCAAGCTACAGACTTAGAGCTGATGAATGTGAAGAAGAAGGTGCAAGAAGGCGTTATTATAAAAGCTAGAATCGACAAAGAGAGGAAATCTCAACCCTCAATTTTATTGGCCCATTTGAAATCCTTGATTGAGTAGGAACTGTGGCCTATAGACACGCTTTACCGCCAAGTATGTCGCGTGTTCATAAAGTTTTTCATATATCGATGTTACATAAATAGGTGGACGACCCAAACCACATTATTGAATTAGAACTAGACGAGATAGCAGAAGATTTAACGTATGAGGAGATACTTGTTAAAATGTTAGATAAGAAGAAATATACTGCTATGCTCAAAGGTTATACCTCAAGAGTTATAATCTAAACAAGGTATCCTCACCTCTTCGGCATACCAAGTACGTACATAAATTTTGAGGGCAAAATTTCATAAGGAGGGGAGATTGTAAGACCCCAAATTTTATGAAATGAAAGTATTCAATTTTCTTATTATTATTATTCTATATAGTAAATGGTTAAATTGATAAAAGGTTAAATTTAAGGGTGATATGTGAAAATTTTACAAAGTAAGTAAGTTGATATAAAATATTCTTTGTGTCGGGGAATATTCTTTTTGTCGAGGAATATCCGTACGATGGCACCATCATTGGTGGACCCCACAACAGAATAACTGTCGGAGTTAGAAAATGACAGAAATAAATTTTTATAAAAATAATGGCAAAAGTTTTACCGTTAACTGTTGAAATATCCGGTGATAAAAGTACAATAATACGCGTGGTTGCACAGTAGCACACGGTATTGCACAATATCTCTGATTATTGACGCTTACGTAAGAAGTCACTCAGTTTTATTCAATTATTACAACAATGAATTCACGATAAGTATCTCATATTATTGATTCAATTATTGTCACAATATCATCTACATAATATTTTATATTATTAAATCAATAATGGAGAAAACACATTTATTCATATGATTATTTACATTATTGACAATGTCTAAAAAGTTCTGTCGAGGAAAGGGGTTTAGTCACCTAATTGTGCGCCAATCAAGAGAAATCTTTATTGGAAAGCCCCCTCTTACCTGATAATGATCTTGTTGTCAATATTATAAGTTATAATATTAATGATGAATAATTTTTGAAATATTAAAAATGTGTTTACTGAAGATAAGTGAATTATAAAAGTTAAAGGGACATAATGTAAACTTGGAAAACTTTAGGGGTACCAAAGTGTAATAAGTAAATCAATCTGGACCGTCGGTGGTGGTTTTAATAGTAAATCAATCTGAACCGTCGGTGATGGTTTTAATAGTAAATCAATTTGGACCGTCGGTGGTGGTTGTAATAGTAAATCAATCTAAACCGTCGGTGGTGGTCTTAATAGTAAATCAATCCAGACCATCGGTGGTGGTTTTAATAGTAAATCAATTTGAACCGTCGGTGGTGGTTTAATAGTAAATCAATCTGGACTGTCGGTTGTGGTTTTAATAGTAAATCAATATGGACCGTCGGTTGTGGTTTTAATAGTAGTCAATATGGACCATCCGTTTTAATAGTAAATAAATCTAGACCATTTATGAATTAGTTACTATTTAGTCATTTCTCCTATAAATAGAAGCTTATATCTTCTTTCATTCTCGCCAATTCATTGAGACTCACAAGAGAAGCTATAGAGAGAGAAACTATAGAGAGAAAGAAGAAGAGTATTATGCTACTTCACTATTGCAGTATCCAGTTTTCTACAAAGGTAAGGGTTGTAATTTCTTTTGTATCCGTAAGGGGTATTATTTCTTTTGATATTTTTAAATCTAAACTTACTATGGTAAGTATTACTTCTATAATTCCTGAAATTAGTAAAATATCCTTGAGCTTTACGCTTTATCTAGTATCATTTCATTGCAATATTGGTCTGAACTTTCTTATTAAATTTCAATATTTTCACCCGGGATACTAGTCACGGGTTACTATTTACTCGAATATTATTCACTCGGGGATTCGGTGTACTTTTCATGTCAAAGTACCATTCACAGGTTACTATTTACTTGGGTATTATTCACTCGGGGATTCGGGACACTTTTCATGCTGGGGTACTATTCACGAAGAACTATTCACGGGGTACTATTTATCCAGGTACTATTCACCTAAAAAATTGATTTCATTTCTGTCCAAATTATTTTTGATACGTGGATATTATTCTTGAATTTTACTCCACAAAGCAGTATTAGGTTGACAAGTTGGACATTATTGAATTCTGGATAAATTAAATTATAAATCTTTAAAATTTATCCTTGCTTTTATTTAATTGAATTCTTATATCATTGTCATCATCCTCATGCTTATATTGTGATGAAAGTCATCTTTAGCCATAGTGCATAGATGGACTATTGATTGGTATGATTATAACCAGGGATTATTCGGTATAATCATGACCTATAATATTACAAATGATGTGGTAAAAGTCCTCATTGGCCCATAGTGCATTGATGGACAGATGTTGGTATGATCATAACCATGCGTTCTCTTCAGCCTAGGGTACAAAGATGAATTATTGTTTGGCATGATCATGACCGTTGGTGATTACACGAATATCCTTGGCCCGTAGTGCATGGATAATTCATGGATGTGATACTAATGAATATCATTAGCCCATAGTACATGGATAATTCAGTGATGTTGATTATTTATTGAGCTGAGTCTCAGTGATAAAATTGATGATAAACTTTTTAAATCATAGAAGATAGTAGATATCATGCTCTACTTGACTCTACTAACTGGATTGCTTATTCATTTACTTGATTAAACTTGTTGTTTATTAGTTTAACACTATTGAAGGCTAACGATAATTTATTCTACATTATCTACCTTAGTCATAACATTTCTTACTTGGCTAGTTTAGCTCACCCTTTTGTTTTCATTATTCTCTTCAGGAAATAAGAACGCAGCTCAGACTAGTCGGGGAATGGAGTGATGGTCCAGGATACGTAGCTATAGTAGTCCTCACTATTCTATGAAATAGTGTGATAATAATTGTAATGAGGACTCCATGGAGTATGGATATTGTCTAGAAGACAATATTCGTGTTAAAACTCTCAACTACGCTTTTGTCGTATTGTATAAAAGAAGTTTGTATTTAAATTCTGTACCATGTATTTGGCGACTCAGAATGGGTGATGTGTACCTATTTTGGGGGTGTCACAGTTGGTATCAAAGCTTAGGGATATGATCCCTGACCGAGATGTGAGGCTAGAACTAGGAGGGAGAGACGGCAATTCCTTGACCCTAAGTTATTTGTATTTACCTTCCTAAGTTTATTTGTTATTTAATTGGTTTGGTTTGATGACATATAGGGATAATATATGTTGCATGTCAATTAACCCTTATTTTGTGACATTAAATGGCATATGAAAATGTTGAGATAAGCATCATGGAGCACATGAGACCGTTGAGTCACCAACAATCAATAATCGAGGATAATGTGCATCATTTATGAAATAATCCTTGTGTAAACAACAACACCGACCAAATGACAAACGATGGTACATTTAGGAGGAAATTATCAGAACAACGATAACCATCGTGGAGGAAATTATCATGCCAGAAATGGTAACCACTTCGGTGGTAATCATTACCAAAATAATAGGAAAGGTGAACTAAGTGAGAACAACTTTAAGAAGAGAAGATTCAACAATGACGAAAAGACATCGATAGCAGCATCGACACCCATTTCGAAGGAAGGAGAACGACCACTAGTCGTATGTTTCAAATGCGGACATGAGGGATACATCCATCTAAACTGTACGTAGCAACCCAAAGCGTGTTTCAATTGCGGACAGGAGGGATACATCCGTCTAAACTGTACGTAGAAACCCAAAGCGTGTTTTAATTGCAGAAGAGAAGGTCACCTAGCTCAATTTTGTCGTGTGGTGAAGTCAAGTCCAACTAGGATGGTGATGCCAAAGGATGTCTCAGACAAGTCAAAGCTAGTAGTTTAAGTGAGAGCGTTTGTCGAGGAACCCAAACGAAGTTATCATGGGTAAGTTTATCATAAACTCTTGCGAAGTCTATACCTTATTCGATACTAGTTCTACCCTCTTTTATTTTTCCTACTTGCGCTCAACGTTTAAATTTGACCCCAAAGAAGTTAGACTTTGACTTATTGGTTAAAACTCCGTTAGTAGAAACCTTCGTTACATCCACCATTTATAAATCTTATTTGATTCAAATCGATACCCTCACGTTACTTGTCGATCTTATCTCTTTGAAAATACTTATCTTTGATGTAATTTTAGGAATAGACTAGTTAAATACTCATCATGATAAAATTGATTATTTTCGTAAGGTGGTTAGCTTTCATATTCCTAAACAACCTATTATGCGAATTCAAGCAACCAAACTACTAAAGTCAATCACTCTCATATCAAGCCATAAAGCTATTCGTTAATTGAAAAATGAATGTCAAGCTTTCTTATCCCATGTCACGGATTTAAAGAAAAATACGTCAGATTTGAATGATATTTCTATTGTTAATAAATTTCCTGACGTATTTCCCGAAGAACTCCCTAGCCTACCCTCAGAGCGTGAAATCGAATTTTGTATCGACCTTAAACCCGATACAAAACCCTCAAATATTTTTCATCCAAAATGAACGTAACATGCACCAAAGACGTTGAGTCGAGCTGTTGAAAGATTACAATAATACCATTCAATATCATCTTGGAAAATCAAACGTAGTAGCTGTCGCGTTGAGTAGAATATCGTATATGTTTACGAGTGCGATATTGTTAACACAAAGACCCATTTCGTACGATTTACAAAGGATGGAGATAGAGTTAAAGACTCTAAGAACCTACGTAAAGATAACAAATATACGATTAGAACCAACTTTAATCGATAAAGTTAAAGTCGCTCAAGCTACAGACTCAGAGCTGATGAATGTGAAGAAGAAGGTGTAAGAAGGCGTTATTCTAAAAGTAAGAATCGATGAAGAGAGGAAATCTCAACCCTCGATTTTATTGGCCCATTTGAAATCCGTGATCGAGTAGGAACTGTGGCCTATAGACTCACTTTACCACCAAGTATGTTGCATGTTCATAACGTTTTTCATATATCGATGTTACGTAAATATGTGGACGACCAGAACAACATTATTGAATTAGAACTAGACGAGATAGCAAAAGATTTAACATATGAGGAGATACCTGTTAAACTGTTAGATAAGAAGGAATATACTCTACGCTCAAAGGTTATACCTCAAGAGTTAGAATCTAAACAAGGTATCCTCACCTCTTCGGCATACCAGGTACGTATATAAATTTTGAGGGCGAAATTTCATAAGGAGGGGAGATTGTAAGACCTTGAATTTTATAAAATGAAAGTATTCAATTTTCTTATAATTATTATTCTATTTAGTAAATGGTTAAATTGATAAAAGGTTAAAGTTAAGGGTGATATGTGAAAATTTTACAAAGTAAACAAGTTGATATAAAATATTCGTTGTGTCGGGGAATATTCGTTTGTTCGGGGAATATTCGTTTGTTTGGGGAATATTCTTTTTGTCGGGGAATATCCGTACGACGAAACCATCATTTGTGGACCCCATAATAGAATAACTATCGGAGTTAGAAAATGACCGAAATAACTTTTTATAAAAATAACGGCAAAAGTTTTACCGTTAACTATTGAAATATCCGGTGAGAAAAGTACAGTAATATGCGTGGTTGCACAGTAGCACATGGTTTTGCATAGTATCTCTGATTATTGATGCTTACGTAAGAAGTCACTCAGTTTTATTCAATTATTGCAACAGTAGTTGCTGTATAGTATCTCATATTATTGATTCAATTATTATCCCAGTATCATCTACACAATATTTTATATTATTAAATCAATAATTGCGAAAACACATTTATTCATATAATTATTTACATTATTGACAATGTCTAGAAAGTTCTGTCGAGGAAAGGGGTTTGGTCACCTAATTTTGCGCCAATAAGTAAAAATATTTATCGAAAAGCCCCCTCTTACTTGGAAATGATCTGGTTGCCAATATTGTAAGTTATAATATTAATAATGAATAATTGTTGAAATATTAAAAATATGTTTATTGAAGATAAGTGAATTACAAAAGTTAAAGGGGAATAATGTAAACTTGGAAAACTTTAGGGGTACCAAAGTGTAATAAGTAAATCAATCTGAACCGTCGGTGGTGGTTTTAATAGTAAATCAATCTGGACCATCAGTGGTGGTTTTAATAGTAAATCAATCTGAATCGTCGGTGGTGATTTTAATAGTAAATCAATTTGGACCATCGGTGGTGATTTTAATAGTAAATCAATTTGAACCGTAGGTGGTGGTTTTAATAATAAATCAATCCGGACCGTTGGTGGTGGTTTTAATATTAAATCAATTTGGACCGTCGGTGATGGTTTAATAGTAAATCAATCTGGACCGTCGATTGTGGTTTTAATAGTACATCAATATGGACCGTCGGTTGTGGTTTTAATAGTAATCAATATGGACCATTCATTTTAATAGTAAATCAATCTGGACCGTCCGTGAATTAGTTACTATTTAGTCATTTCTCCTATAAATAGAAGCTTAATTCTTCTTTCATTCTCACCAATTCACTGAGACTCATAAGAGAAGTAAAATAGAGAGAAACTATAGAGAGAAAGAAGAAGAGTATTCTGTTACTTCACTATTGCAGTATCCAGTCTTCTATTAAGGTAATGAGTGTTATTTTATTTGTATTCGTAAGGGGTATTATTTCTTTTGATATTCTTAAATCTAAACTTACTATGGTAAGTATTAATTTTATAATTCCTGAAATTAGTAGAATATCTTTGAGCTTTGTGCTTTATCTAGTATTGTTTCATTGGAATATTGGTCTGAAATTTCTTATTAAATTTCAATATTTTCACCCGAGATACTATTCACGGGTTACTATTCACTCAAATATTATTCACTCGGGGATTCGGGGTACTTTTTATGTCGAAGTACTTTTCACGGGTTCCTATTCACTCGATTACTATTCACTCGGGTATTATTCACTCGGGGATTCAGGGCACTTTTTATGCCGTGGTACTATTCACGGGATACTATTCACCCAAAAAATTGATTTCATTTATGTCCAAATTATTTTTGATACATGGATATTATTCTTGAATTTTACTCCACAAAGCAGTATCAAGTTGACAAGTTGGATATTATTGAATTCCGGATAAATTAAATTATAAATCTTTAAAATTTATCACTGCTTTCATTTAATTGAATTCTTATATCATTGTCATCATTCTCATGCTTATATTGTGATGAAAGTCATCTTTGGCCGTAGTGCATAGATGGACTGTTGATTGGTATGATTATGACAAGAGATTATTCGGTATAATCATGACCCATAATGTTACAAATGATGTGGTAAAAGTCCTCATTGGCCCATAGTGCATTGATGGACAGATGTTGGTATGATCATAACCATGCGTTCTCTTCGGCCAAGGGTTCAAAGATGAATTGTTGTTTGGCATGATCATGACTATTAGTGATTACACGAATATCCTTGGCCCGTAGTGCATGGATAATTCGTGGACGTGATACTAATGAATATCCTTGGCCCGTAGTGCATGGATAATTCAGTGATGTGGATTATTTATTGAGCTGAGTCTCAGCGATAAAATTGATGATAAACTTTTTAAATCATAGAAGATAGTAGATATCATACTCTACTTGACTCTTCTAATGGATTGCTTGTTTCGCTGCAGTTAAACTTGTTGTTTATTAGTTTAACACTGTTGAAGGATAATGATAATTTATTCTACATTTTCTTAGTCATAATATTTTTTACTGAG
This sequence comes from Panax quinquefolius, assembly GCA_020205615.1. NCBI lineage: Eukaryota > Viridiplantae > Streptophyta > Magnoliopsida > Apiales > Araliaceae > Panax > Panax quinquefolius. The sequence continues at coordinate 127,036,222 of CM035152.1, forward strand.
CTAGTTGAGCTCACCCTTTTGCTTTCATTGTTCTCTTCAAAATTGAGAATGTAGCCGGGACTAGTTGGGGAATGGAGTGATGGTCCAGGATAAGTGTCTATAGCTAGTACTCACTATTCTATGAAATAGTGTGATAATAATTGTAATGAGGACTTCATTGAGTGTGGATATTGTCTAGAAGATAATATTCATGTTAAAACTCTCAGCTACACTTTTTTCATATTGTATAAAAGAAGTTTGTATTTAAATTCTATACCATGTATTTGGCGACTCAGAATGGGTGATGTATACCTATTTTGGGGGTGTCACATTATAACTGAATATCTTTGTCCTGCAGTGAAAAGATAATGATTACCTGATAAATATCTTTAGCCCATAGTGCAAAGATAGACAGGTGTTGAGATGAACATGACCAACTGGTGATACAAATGAATATCTTTGGCCCGTAGTGCAAAGATGAATATTTGGTTCAAAATGTATATTGATGTTATAGGGATAAAATATTGATGATAGACTTTTAAATCATAGAAGATAGTAGACTTCATTCTCTACTTAACTCTTCTAATGAATTGTTATTTCCGCTGTGAATAATGATTTAAACTTGTTGTCCATTATATTTTATCTGATTTATTGAAGGCTAACGATAATTTGTTTTTTATTATCTTAGTCATAATATTCTTTACTGGGCCAGTTGAGCTCATCCTTTTCCTTTTTGTTCCATTTTTCTTCTCAAGATGTGAGAATATAACATGAACTAGTCGGGGTGTAGAGTGATGGTTCAAGACAGTTTTTCTAGCAGTCCGTCATTATTTTGTAAAATAGTGTATCAATAATTGTAATGAGGACTTTATTTGAGTTTGGATATTGTCTAGAAGACAATATTTGTAATAAAATTCACATCATATGTATTATCGTATTTTGCACGACAATTGTAATAATGAAGTTGTAGTTGTTTTATGTACCATGTATTTGGCAACTCAGAATGGGTTGTGTGGACCTATTTTGGGGACGTCACAGTTGGTATCAGAGCTTAGGAATATGATCTCTAGTGGAGATCTAGGATTAGAACTAGGAGGGGAGAAATGAGTAAATCCTTCGCTAGTGTGTCCTACGTAAGCTTATTTGTTGGTCGGTCAGAATATAGGGATATTATGTGGCATGTCAATTTTTTTAATTAACCCTTGTTTTGTGACAATATTTGAGAATGACATCTGAAAATGTTGAGATGAGAAATGGAGCACATGAGACAATTGAGACACCGACAATCAACAACCAGGATAATGTGCATCAGGAAGGCAATATTCCTCTTGTAAACAACACCACTAATCAAATGATGAATGATGGGATGTTTAGAAGATTTTTGCAGTTCATGCAAAACCAGACGAGAGAGACTCCTGTTAAAAATGCAGGTGGAAACAATAACAACTTACGGCTGGTCACTGCTAAACAATTCAAGGAGTTGGGACCGTCAGAGTTTTTGGGAAAGCCGGATCCGATCAAGGCGGAAACGTGGGTTTAGAAAATTACCAAGATATTTGATATCTTGGGAAGCACAGAGGATAGAAGGTTCCATTCGCCACCTTTATTTTCCGTGGTGAGGCATATTACTGGTGGGAATCTGTGAACCATACCTAGCCTGCTGCACTCAATATGTCTTGGGAAGCGTTCAAAACTATTCAATGATAAGTACTTTCTTGAAAGTATTCGTCATTTGAAGGAGGTAGAGTTTATCAGACTGGAACAGAACTAACATGACTGTGTCCTAATACGAGGCTAAGTTCACGGAGTTATCCAGGTTTTCACCTCATTTGGTAGAGAATGAGGAACGTATGACGCGGATGTTTCTAAGAGGTTTGAAACCCGAAATTCATTAATACCTCATTTCTAACAAATTTTTTCTATATTCAAATGCTGTGAATAGGGCTCAATTATTAGAGCGAGATAATAAGTCTGTTCAACCGGGGGACCACAACCAGGGTCGTACCGGTGGCAGCAGTCATCGGAGCAATGACAACCAACGGGGAAGAAAATATCCGGACAGAAGCGGTAACCACTTTAGTGGTAATCGTGGCCATGATAATAGAAAAAGAGAGTCAGGGGTTGATTTCAAAAAGAGAAGGTACAACGATGACAATGTGAAGACGTCAGGACTAGTATCAACTTTTTTAGGGAAGAGAACGACCATCGATCGTATGTTATAAATGCGGGAAAGAGGGACACATTAGCCCAAACTGCCCATAAAAATTCAAGGTGTGTTATAATTGTGGAAATGAAGGTCATTTAGCTTGAGATTTTCCAGTAGTGAAACCAAGTCCAACGGGGATGGTGACTCCAAAGGCTGTCTCGGACAAGTTAAAGTCGGTGGTTCCTAGAAGGCGTTTATCGTGACTATCCAAAATGCGAGGAACCTGAACGAGGTGATCATGGGTAAGCTAATCATAAACTCTTACGAAGTTTATACCTTATTAGATACCGGTTCTATCCATTCTTTTATCTCTTCTGCATGTGCTCAATGTTTGAACTTGACTCCTGAGAAATTAGATTTTGACTTATCGGTTGAAACTCCGGTAGCAGAGACTTTAATTACACCCATTGTTTATAAATCTTTCTTGATTCAAGTTGGGACCATCACATTACCTGTTGATCTCATCTCTTTAAAGATACTTGCATTTGATGTGATTTTAGGGATTGATTGGTTAACTACTCATCATTCCAAAATTGATTATTTTTGTAAGGTCGTTAGTTTTCATATTCCTAACCAACCTGTTATGCGAATTCAAGCAACTAAACCCCTAAAGTCAATCACTATGATATCAAGCGATAAAGCCATTCATTTATTAAAAAATGGATGAGAAGCTTTCTTAACTCAAGTCATGGGTTTATACAAAAATACGTCAAATTTGAATAATATTTCTGTTGTTAGTGAATTTCCTGACGTATTTCCTGAAGAACTTCTTGGCTTACCCCCAGAGTGTGATATTAAATTTTGTATTGACCTTGAACTCGGTACAAAACCCATTTCCAAAACCCCATATCGAATGGCTCCTATTGAACTTCAGGAGTTAAAAACCCAACTATAGGAGTTGTTAGATATTGGTTTCATTCGTTCTAGTACATCTCCTTGGGGTGCTCTTGTTTTATTCGTAAAAAAGAAAGATGGGAGTATGTGACTTTGCATTGACTATCGAGAGTTGAACCATGTCACCATCAAAAATAGGTACCAACTACCTCGCATTAATGACTTATTTAACCAGTTGCAAGGTGCTAAATTCTTCTCAAAAATCGATCTTCATTCCGGATATCATCAGTTAAAGATTAAAAATGATGACATTCCAAAGAATGCTTTCATAACTCGGTACGGGCATTATGAATTCCTAGTCATATCTTTTGATCTAATGCTCCTGATATCATCGATTAAAGATTAAAATGCTCCTTTCATAACTACATGGATATGATGAACCAAGTATTCAAGGAATATTTGGATTATTTTGTGTTTGTCTTTATTGATGACATCCTTATCTATTCCAAAAGTTGTGAAGATCATGAGCAAGACTTGAGACTGATACTCCAAAAGCTTCATGAAAATAAGTTATATGCCAAGTTGAAGAAATGCGAGTTCTGGCTCGAAGAAGTAGCATTTCTTGGGCACGTGGTATCGAAGTATGGAATATCAGTTGACCCGACAAAGATTGAATCAGAACAAAGTTGGGAGCAACCTAAGTTAGTAACCGAAATACGTAGCTTTTTGGGTTTAGCTGGTTATTATCCAAGATTCGTGGAAGGATTTTCTCGAATCGCTACTCCATTAACTCAGTTGACTTAAAAAGATATAAAATTCAAATAGAGCTAGGAATGTGAGAAGAGTTTCAAAGAACTCAAGAGGAGACTCATTTCGGCATCTGTTTTGACAATATCATCAGGTTCGGAGGAATTTGTCATTTACAGCGATGCTTCAAGCAAAGGTTTAGGATGTGTTCTCATGAATCATGGGAAAGTCATAGCCTATGCCTCACGACAACTCAAAGAATATGAGAGAAATTATCCTACTCATGATCTAGAGTTGGCAGCAGTCATTTTCGCGTTAAAGATCTGGAGGAACTACCTATATGGGGGAGAAAGTGGAGATCTATTCAGATCATAAAAGCCTCAAATATTTCTTCACCCAAAAGGAACTCAACATGCGGTAACGATGTTGGCTCGAGCTATTGAAAGATTACGACCATACCATTTAATACTATCCTGGAAAAGCGAACGTGGTAGTTGATGCATTAAGTAGAAGATCATATGCGGGAACGAGTGCGAAGCTGTCAACACAAAGGCCCATTTTGTGTGATTTACAAAAGATGAAGATAGAGTTGAAGACTTCGCAGACATATGCGATGATGTCAAGTATATGCATAGAACCGACTTTAATCGATAAAGTTAAAGTTGCTCAAGTCATAGACCAAGAGCTGAAGCGTATCAAGAAGAAATTACAAAAAGGTGCTAGTCCAGAAGCAAGAATCGATAAAGAAGGAATACTTCGAGTCAACTCTAGAATTTGTGTTCCTAATGACTTTGATTTGAAGTACAAAATCATGATGAAGTCATACAACACAACGTTTTCAGTTCATCCTGGAAGTAACAAAATGTATCGTGAACTTCAAAATACATTTTGGTGGAGCAATATGAAGAGAGAGATCGCAGAGTTTATCTCAAGATGTTTAACTTGTCAACGTGTCAATGTCCATTGTAACCACTTGAGATTCCAGAATGGAAGTGGGAACACATTAACATGGATTTTGTTACTGGTCTTCCTAAGGTTTCTCAAGGCATAAATGCAATTTGGTTCATTGTCGATAGATTAACCAAGTCTGCTCATTTCTTGCCTATACGAGAAACTTATTCATTTGAACGTCTTGCTCGTGTGTACATAAATGAGATTGTGAGATTGCATGGTATGCCAGTATCCATAGTTTCTGATCAAGACCCAAGATTCACTTCACGATTTTAGGTTAGCTTACAGAAAGCTATTGTAATACCCGAGAATTTCCACGTATTATTTAATGAAAATAAAATTTCTGTGAATAAAAGTGTTATTATTTTGTGAGTTGGTTAATTCAATTAATTCGTATTAGATCAACGCGTATTAAGATGTGTGAAGTGACAATGAGGATTGTGAAATGCCTTGTGTGGCATAATGTGAAAGGAGGAAATCCGTTAAACAAATTAAAACGAGGGTTAAGAAGTGTTGACTTGGTCATATTCCAACCTTAGGTTTTGATGATGACTTTCCTATTGTACTAAAATGTTTACTCATGCATTTACAGGATATTAAAAGAATTCTTGAAGCTTTGACTTATTAAAGGATTGAAGACATGAAGGCTTGAAGAATTGCTTGAGTCATTAGGAAATAAATGTAAGATCCTAGCTTTAATTATTTCTCAATCAAGGCTCTAGGATTTGCATTGCATTACATCATTAATTAATTATGGAATAAATTAAAATGATTAAGTAATTAAAGATTAATTATGAAAATATTTAATTAAGCTTTCAAAATTAATAAGGATCAAATATTAATTAAATTGGAGTAATTTTTGAAAAGCTAATTTTAAAGTCTTCCCATAATTAAAGGATTTAATAAATCTATAGCACATATCTTGGGATTGATTTATTCATTATGAAAATATTTAATTAAGCTTTCAAAATTAATAAGGATCAAATATTAATTAAATTGAAGTAATTTTTGAAAAGCTAATTTTGAAACCTTCCCATAATTAAAGGATTTAATAAATCTATAAACATTTCTTGGGATTGATTTATTCATTATGTTTTCCATGATTTATTAATTGATTGAACTTTCCTTAAAATTTATTAAGTAAATCAAATTTTCATATCTTCTAATCAATTATCATGGATCAATAATTGGAGTAATTTTGAAAAACTAATTTTGAAACATTCCCATAATTAAAGGAATTAATTTAAAATATATTTTGATTCTTTATATAAATTTATACCATATATCTAAGGATTGAGTTATTCATTATTTTTTTATGCTTTATTAATTGATTGAACTTTCCATAAAATTGATTAAGCAAATAAATATTCATATCTTGAGAATCAATTAGCATGGATCAATTATTGGAGTAATTTTTGGAAAGCTAATTAGTGAGGGCAAATCTAAATAAATTGGGATTTCAAAAATATGGAAATATGTTTTTAATATTGATACTTCCCATAATTGATGGAGTTGATTATCAAATGAGTTTTAAAAAGATCATTATCTATAATCAAGATTGTTTCCATAAATCTTGGGATATGGATTTTCCATTATTGGGTTTGGCATAAATCATGAAAGTAATTAATTATGGAACAAATTAATTGGAGGAGTATGGAATATTCAAATACTTTCCTTCCATATAATAAGTTTTTTAGTGCTGATAAAGTTGTCCAAATTGATATGATCATCCAAAGGAAATCTTTCACATATGTCCGTGGGGTGAAAGTTCTTGATCCTCTTCATATAAATAAATCAAGTTATGGACTAGCATATCATCAATCTAGTAAAATTGATTTATTTATTTTTCTCTAGCTCCAACGTTTCTAATCGGCCAACGGCTAGAATATCAAAACTGATTTCTTTGAAAATGGGCAACTAGCAGTTCATGAATATAAAAGGGATAGCTTGATCTTAATATCTTTATAAGGAGGCAGAATCTTTGGGATTGTAAGATATTGAGTTTTCTGATAAAATTCTTCTTTAAATATCCAAATTAGTTAGTATAACTGATTGCATAAATGGAAGGGATTTTGGTGATATAGTATTCTCCTAATTAATGCCACTTCATGATTTATCCTAACAAGATTATATCCTACCCTTAATTGATGCCATTAAGGATTGCCTAAATCAACTTTAAAACATAATGTTTTTCTAAAGGGATTAAATTGATTGGAGTGCAACGGTAATATATTAAGGCTATAAAATGCATGGAGACATTTGTATGCTAAGGGAGAACATTGAATTCTATCCTTGTACTAATATACTTAAAAGCTATTATTTCAAGTGCAAGCATACAAGCTGCTGGGCAATTCTATTGACTATATTTTCAGCTACTTTGAGAACATCAAATTGGTGATATCTCTTATATTCTTTATTCACTACGATTAATCTTTACACTAATATACTTGAAAGATATTTTATTATTTTGAGTGCAAGCATACAAGCTGCTGGGTAATTAAATTGACTATATTTTCAACTAAGTCTCGTGCGCTTAAATTAGTGATATCTTTATCTTTCATATTGATCATTACATATTAATTGAGCCTTGAATTGTTGATATAATTATTGCTTTGATCATAGTTTATTTTGTTCTCATATATTTGATCAATTCTCTAAACATGTGGTAGACTAAGTTGTTAATCTAAGGATTCTAATTTGGGTTGGATTAGGGGTTTTGCAAGCAAGTTCAAGGAAGCATAGGTGCTTAAGGGTGCATAGGTGCACAGGGAGAAAAGGTGCTCGGGGAGTATAAGTACTCAAAGGTTATGAAACTTGTCTTGTAAAGGGGTTTAATTATAAACAAAGTTAATTAATAAAGAGAGTCTCCAATAATAGTTGGTATTGGACGTGGATTAGGCCACTAGAATAGAGGATAGGGGTTGAACCACGTAAAAATTCCGTGTGTTCTTGTGATTGCTTATTGTGCTAAATTATCTCATCATTTGGCTATCTATCCAGCAGGCTGCATTCTATATCTATAAATTTATAAAACTAATTTAGCAAATTGTTTTCACATAATAACATTCTGAAAAAGGCTAAGTCTCTAAATTAAGCATTTTAGAAAGTCTTACATCAACTCATCATCTTGTCTTAACTTTTTAATCTATAAGGATTTAGAATCCAGCCTCCTGCATTGAATATCCAAAAGAATTTTTTTTGAATCAAAAGTTTGACACCATTTGTTCCCACACTTATTCAACCCCCCCTTCTAAGTGTGCCTACTTAAATTTTAAGAAGATTAATCGTGTTGATCAGGTGATTTCATATAGGTAATCAATACACTCGCAGACTCGTAGTAACACTCGTGTGGATAGTAATTCATATCGTGTAAAACGAGTATGACATTAGGGGTTGACACTGGCTTAAGCTAAACCAATCTTGCACCAATCGTCGAATACGACGCAATTGCACCATCCCAAAGAAGATAAATCAAGCGCAATTGCCCTGAATGGTCGATTGGAGAAAAATTAATTTTTCTACTTTGAAAATTAAATGGAACAATTCTATGATGTGTGTGACATTAATAAACTGTGGAATAAAGTGTGCAAATAACCAATATTAATTCTTAATGGTCATATTAATTAATTGATGATGGTTGTGGTAGAGAATTGATTACTTGGTAATTAAATGATAATATGTGATTATTATTGTTTGAAATATAATAATAATTATAAAGATAAATAATGAAAATCCATAAATACATTAATCAATGATTGGATTAATTAACATTAGTGCTAATTAATTAAGGAAGTGCATGATTTATTTATTTAACATAAATGAGTAAGTTAGTAATATAATAATATTATATTGATGATTATGTGCATATGAGCAATAATACAACTATACTATATAGTGTAGTAAGTGACATTGTGTGACTATATATTAAGTTCTATGAAACTATATTATATTAAGTGGTAATTAATCAAGGAAAGAATAAATTTATTTATAAATAAATAAGTTATTAATATAATATGGTTATATGAGTGGTAGGGATAATTATATGGAACTACCCTTTACAATAATACATTATTTTCGCATTATTTTATCACATTATATTTAATGTGTACATGGACTATATGATGTGAGGGTATAATTTATCCCTAAAATTCCCAATATGGTAATAATTGTATATTAAGATCTCATTATTATGGGAATTAAGTAGACCAAACTAAGCCTAGATAACTAGATTGTTGAGTTTTTTTTCCTTTAGTCCCAAAATGAAAGTCACCAAGTACAATGAAAGCAATTGATTTAAAGCTATATTACGTATTCTTCAAAAGGCTAGTGTAGGAGATGATGGCTGATCTTGAGAGTGGTTGGCCAACCCTTGAGCAACCATTGTTCTACACCATTGCCCTTTGGATTTTCATCTTGTGTAACATCAATGCCTAACCCAAACTTCTTCTATAAATAGCAGCCATATTCATTAATAAATGTTGCTTGAAGTTGTTCAGATTTCTGAGATTTGCTAAGTAGTAAGGTTGAGAGCATACAAGCGTGCTAGAGCTTAGAAGTTCATTTGGAGCAAGTTTTCATTACATTACGTGGGTATAACTCCTTTTTTCCTTGTTACCATTTTCATTCTTCGTAAAAATGGAGTTTTAGTCTTGAAATTTCAAATTCTTGAATTCATGAAATTGTATGTTAATGAGGTTGGGTAATGTCCATATAATTGTTATATGATCATATAAGCATGTTGCAGTTGATATATGAATGTTTAGGAATGATTTCGTAAGCAAATTTTGTGTTTGGGCTAAATAGTTCTTTGAAGCGGTACTGTTTTCGCTCGAACCAGTAACTCTGCATAATAAGCGCCATTATTTATTATTGATGGCAGCGTGTAAATTCTTTGCATCAACATTGAGTTTAGTTGAAAGTTTCTGTTTTGCAATCTGATCCATGTTAGTTAAATATTATGACTCAAGTTAGCATGTAAGCATGTGAAAGAGGTACATGTAGATATATGAACTCAATGTGAGTATGTTTAGACTAGACTTGCATGATTAACGAAGGCGTATGGTTTAAACGGAGATTTGGACCTTAAGTTTTGAAAACAAACTATGTAAAGATCATGTTCTACAAATTATGAACCTAGTGAGCTATACATGACTAATTTTGCACATAGATGAGCATGTTGTAGTGTACATAGTCCTTTGAGCATGATCATACTTGTTAAGCCTTATGTTAGAAATATTTTCAATAAGAAGCTTAGCCTAGTAAGCTAAATTACATGATTTCTACATGTTGTATATTCGACTTTGCAAAGCATGTTAGTGTGACTTAGAAATGCATGAATAAACCTTTAGCTTATGCTATGTGATTAACAAAGAAACATGAACAAGTTGGACTCTACTAGTAAGTTTAGAATATGAATATTGTCATGATACCTTAAAACTAGAATCGACATTTGTGATCATGTTTTATGACATTCTTAGACTCACTCATGTAAAATAAACATATATATACCATGCTCGTGTAGCACATTTCAAGAAAAGCATGAACAAAGCCTATTTTTTCAACTAAAGCGGTGTTAGTTTCATATATGTATTATGAATACACACAAGCATGCCTAATATGAGTTTTATAACTATCTTGTATGTTTAGAAAGCAAGCATGCTAGACCTTGTGAGTTCATGACCTCGAATGGCCTTAAATGGTTGAAATGTTCAATTTAGAAACATATTATAAAGGGAACCTAGATTGACTTAAGGAGCATGAAAAGACCTTTAACATGACAAATATATATATGTATGATTGTTTTGGGCAAGCCGAACATGAACCACAAGACAATGACTGCATCTTGGCTTGCAGCTGGAGGATGGCAATGTGACTACTGCCGGTCCTAAAAGCTTAGCCATGGCGTAAGTAATGCATGATCACTGAATCCCGATAGTGAAGTTCGATCTTTTGGACAAGAACTACGTGATGCTTATGATGCTAAATGTGATCTAAAACCTATCGATGATATATATATATATATATATATATATATATATATATATATATATATATGAGATGCCTAGTTGATAAGTCGGTGTTGCATTGAAATGAAAAGTCCATGAGTAGGAGGTCTTAACCTTGAGCATTCTTGATTTGCTTGTGAAGTAACTAAGTAGTTGATTCAAAATGACTTATAAACCGATTTTGTACCATATGTGCATACTTGAATCGTGTCGAGCTTATTTAAAGACCGTGTTAGCTAATGAATATCTTGATCATATAATACGCTATAAATAGGATTCGAAAGTGTTGATTTATTAACGTAAATAAACTACGCTTAAGGCAAGTTTCTCTAACCTTACTCAAATTTATATTGAGCAAGTATCCTAAATCCTTGCATTATTTTATTTGACAAATAAATACCGTAAGCTTATCCCTTTGAATACTAGTTACATTACTTTCTCGTTCAAATGAGCTAGTATGTTAAACCCTTGTGAAAGCTATTATTCATGTTAAAATTGGTATTGTCCTTTGAATATTGTGAAAGAGTCGATGCCATTTGATTCTGAAACTAGACTATATGCATGTTTATAAAAACCGTCCAAAACCAATTGATTGGTGCGAAAATCTTGAAAATCGAGTTGGACAACCCTTTTGGTAAGGGGAGTGTATGTTGTTGGAAACCCCAACACATGAATAAATATTATTGTGGTGTTATGCATAACGTAAAGTATTGTAGATCGATCATCTATAGTACTTACTTGATATTTTTGGGTTATCGCTTAATATTGGTAACTCTAGTGGAAGTTCAATAGTCCTTAGTGACTACTCAAAGATAAATTGTTTATTCAATTGGATACCTTGATAGTCATTGAATTCATATATATCTGTTGATTTATATTGAATCGTCATATCCCTCATTCATTCATTGATATTTCTTCCACTATGTTATTCTTTTGAACTATCCTAGAAATGACACTTCGATATTTCAAACCTTGTGATATTATATCCTACACCCTTGTTGTATATTACTTGCTGGGCAATTTGTGCTCATCCTTGCTTATTTAAAACCTTTCAGTTAAGGAGGAATAGGGAGGTGTCTCTGGAACAGACAAGGGCAAGGGCAAGGCTACCGACTAGCTTGTCCTTTTTATGTTTAAAGTCTATTATGATGTATTAAGACTATTTCAGACTATGTTTAAGCTTAAGTAAGATCATGTAATAAGTCTTTATTAGATATTATTATGTAATCTATTAAGCACTGTAGGTTGCGAGACTTGGGGAATAATTATAATAAATCATTGTATATTATTCTAAAGTAGATTTTCCGTTGTGTATGCGTTATTTTAGTTATTATGGTTTTACCATGAGAACGTGATGAACCGAATTTGAGTGACCAAGTGGAGGTCCGATTTAAGGCGTCACAGGTTGGTATCAAAGCCGTAGTTATAAACCTTAGGAGCGAGTGTCCTTAGATTATAACTTAAGGAGAACTTAGAAGTTAGGAAGGAGATAAAACTCATGTAGAGTTTTCCTTGAGAGACTTAGTAGTTATGTTATGAAATGTAACTTCATTTTATACAATGAACTTATGTTTGTTTAACATTCTAATGGAGTTGTTGTTTGTGTTGTCTTATGTTGGTGATTGTAGGATGACCGACATGGGAGGACCTAGCCGAGTAGTAGAGGAGGAGGAGCGCGTGATATCCACGTAGTATTTGAGACACCCTTGATAATGGAGCCTATTTCATGAGTAGCCCCTTTTGATGATGATGATGAGGAAGAGGTGGAGTCGACCCGAAGAGGAGCCTTTGGAGGAGGAGCCCGAGCTGTGGGAGGACTCCGACGAGGCTACTTTTGAGGATCGGATGTTAGGAGAGTATGAGGAGCAGAAATTGGAGTTAGGATGTAGAGTGGAGGAGCTAGAGGCCGAGGCTGGGGAGAGGGAGTTTGCATTCCGGAAGTTGAGGGGACGAGGACCATCGAGAGCAACTAGTGATGCAGGAGATGGAGGTGGAGATTGCTCACCGTAAGGAAGCGGGGATCCAGATGGGAACTTTGTTTCACCGAGCGGTGGCGAGGAATGTTGAGGTGGCAGAAAAGCTAGAGGAATTAGAATAGAAGGTTTTGAGTGAGAGGGTGGAGAAGGAGGCTCTCCAAACTCGGGTTAGAAATGGAGGTGATGGATAGGATTCACTTCGAGGAGAAATGGGAAGAAGCCAATGATAGGGGCGGATGACCTAGAGGATGAGGTGCGGTGTGCAAGAGGAGGAAGATGAACAAGATGGGCTATGCTCTTCGCATGCGACCATGGAGAGATTGATAGATGGGGTACATCACTACCCAAATGAAAGCAAGGACGGAATCCGAGCATACCATAAGTTTAGACATGGTGGTACACATCACAAAAAGAATATCGAGAGCTACCGTTGAGCGTGGGATGTTAGATTGAGTCTAGAGGAAAAAGCTTATTAGTGTAGTATTTTTTATTTATGTGTTATTAATATGTTGTTGTAATCTCAATCTTTTGTGTAAGATGTGAGATAATAGTAAACCCCAAACTTCTCGAAAAGTGTTAGAGGGGTAGTAAGTTAGTATGTCCCCGCTTTTTGTGATATTAGGGGATATGTGTTATCATTTATAGCGAGATGCTAGAAAAGAACATGTAATGTAACCCTTTGGCATATGAATATAAATGATCTTATTTCGTAAACATGTTATAAACTTGTAGTTCTTTTCTATTGAGAAATGTCTAAGTATTATAATTAGATAATAAAATGAAAATTTTGATGATGCGTAAAAAATGCCGCCAGACGTAGAATAACCGTCCCCGGAAGAGTCGCTTTAATGATGAGAGAGGTCCCAGTAGATCCGATATAGAGATTGGTAGATTTATTGGGAGAAGCTCAGGGAAGAAATGAACCCGTACCACCCGCTCCCCCAAACCGTCCCAAAGAATGTAACCTTCAAAGATTTTAAGAGTGTAGACCCCCTATTGGGATAGTTACTCGATCAAGGAGATCGAGAAGGCCTTCACTATAGCTCGACGGGTGAAGACTAGAAGATAGTATTTGCCACATACATGATGAGGGGGCGAAGCGAACTATTGGTGGGAAACCAATCAACAAGAGCGGGGAAGGAACGATATCATGGGAGAGGTTTACTACGTTGTTTTTGAGAACTATTTTCAAGAGTATGAAGAGTAGGATGGAAGTAAAATTCTAGAATTAAAACAAGGTGATATGACGGTGGCGCAGCCTAAGTTCAATGAACTAAGCGCGGTTTGCAGAACACCAAGTTGTGGATGAGGAGAGGAAGGTGAGACATTTTGAGCAAGGGTTAAAACCGTGGTTGTATAATAAGGTATCGGTCTTCCAGATTGATTCCTTTACGACATTGTTGGAGAAGGCAATCATTGCGGAAGGTGGCAGTGAGGCCTTAAGTCTATATCATAAGGAGAAGAAGAATAAGAACGCTGGTAGTGAGCATCGTGGAGGGAGCAGCAGTGGAGGAAGTAACTCCAAAAAAGGAAATGGGAAAACAATAACAACAACAGAAACAATAACCAAGGTGGGAGTCACCAGGGAAACTTCAAGAAGAGGACCGAAGCTTGCAACAAATGTGGAAGAAGCCATCAGGGAGAATGCTGGAAGAGGAAAAGCACTTGCTATAATTGCGGCCAAGAGGGGCACATATCGCCAAATTGCCCAAAGCCGAAGAAGATCAGAGGATGTTTTGCTTGTGGATCAACAGAGCACCAGATAAAGGAATGTCCAAAGAAAGGAAGCGGTGGAGCTAGCAGAAGCCAAGGAGGATGAAGTAAGTTGATGATTGATGGACTGCAACCCCAACCGATCGATCGCTCGAACCTTTAACATGACCGGCCCAAGACGCCATAGTACAGAAAGGACGTGGTGTCGTATATAATCCCAATCAATAATATAAATGCTTATGTATTATTTGATTCGGTGCCACACTGCTCGTTTATATCTCAAGAATTTGCTAATAAACTTAGTACACCCCGAGAACGTTTAGAAGATCCTTTGAACATAGAAGTTGCGAATAAAGAAATAATCCCGCAAATATTAGAGAACATGAACTGAGCGTAGACTTGATTCCTATTAGATTAGGAGAATTCGACGTAATACTGGGGATGGATTGGTTATATAACCATGCGAGTGAAGAATTGACTTGTCGAAATAAATGTGTGAACCTTCAGACTTCGAGTAAGTCTAAGGTAAGTGTTTTATGGTAGCTCATCGCTTAAGCAATCGTGTTGCGTTACGATGATACAGGCCAATAAATTGTTAAAGAAAGGATGTGTAGGTTATTTAGCTTACGTTATGGATACTCGAAAAAAGGGAGTAGAGATTAAAGATATACCCGTAGTGAGTGAATTTCAGGATGTGTTTCGATGATCTGCCTGGCCTTCGCCTTAGCGCATGTAGAAATCGAATTCAGTAATAGATTTAGCACCGAGAATCTACACCATTTTTGAAAGCTCCATATCGTATGGGGCGCCGAGAAATGAAGGAATTGATGATACAACTTCAAGAGTTATTGGATAAAGGTTACATTCGACCGAGTGTGTCTCCTTGGGGAGCACCAGTGTTATTCGTTAAGAAAAGGACGGATCGATGAGGCTTTATATCGATTATCGAGAATTGAACAGAGTAACGATCAAGAACAGGATATCCATTACCAAGGATAGACGACTTATTTGATCAATTAAAGGAGCAAAGTGTTTCTCAAAGATCGACTTGCGAATGGGATATCATCAACTGAAAGTACGGGATGAAGACATACCAAAGACTGTGTTTAGAACCCGTTATGGACATTACGAGTTTTTGGTAATGTCATTCGGTTTAACTAATGCTCCGGCAACATAATTGAACTTGATAAATCGAGTTTTCAAGCCATATTTGGATAAATTCGTAGTAGTTTTCGTCAACAATATTTTAATTTACTCAAAGACGGAGGAAGAACACGCCGAACATCTGAAGAATGTTTTGGTGGCACTACGATAGGAGAAGATGTATGCAAAATTTTCTAAGTGCGAATTTTGGATGAAGAAGGTTCAATTCTTAGGCCACGTGGTGGATGAGAATGGAATCTCGATGAGACCCCAAAAAGGTCGAAGCAAAGTAAGTAATTGGGAACAACCAAGAACAACCGATGGAGGTGAGAAGTTTCTTAGGGTTAGTTGGGTACTATCGAAGATTCATCCAAGATTTTTCTAAGATAGCAACCCCCGTTAACTAATTTGACGAGGAAGACGGTGAAATTTGTATGGACCCGACAAATGCGAAGAGAGTTTTCAAGAGTTGAAGAAGAGATTGAGCGAGGCGCCTCATATTATCATTACCAAAGATGATACAGGAGGATTTGTGGTGTATAATGATGCGTCGCATAGAGGACTTGGTTGTGTGCTTATGCAACACGGCAAGGTCATTGTGTATGCATCACGACAATTAAAGGATTACAAAAAATGATACCCTACTCATGACCTAGAGTTAGCAGTCACAGTTTTTGCGTTAAAGATATGGAGACATTATTTGTATGGAGAGAAATGTGAGATATACACGGACCACAAAAGTCTAAAATATATCTTCACACAGAAGGAGTTGAATATGCGTCAGAGAAAGTGGTTAGAATTGATCAAGGATTATGATTGTGACATTCTTTATCACCCAGGAAAGGCAAACGTAGTTGCCGACGCTCTGAGCAGGAAAGGAAGGGAGAAATTGTTTCAACTGACAACTCAGAAGGAGTTAATAAGAGATATGGAGAAATTGGAAATAGAAGTGAAGGGACCCAGAGAGTCCGAGGAGAAGTTATTTGTAATAGAAGCTTGTTCGACATTGTTGGATAGAGTAAAGGAAGCCCAGGAGAAAGATAGAGAATGTGAGAAAATCAAAAGAAGGATAATGGAAAAAGAGGGAGAAAAATTTCGAATAGATAAAGATGGTATCTTAAGATTCGAAGGGAGAGTGTGGGTACCGGCAGTGGCTAAGTTAAGAGAGGAGATTTTGTATGAGACTCATAATACGACGAATTCCATTCATCCGGGAGGCACAAAGATGTACTGGGACTTGAAGCAACATTTTTGGTGGCCAAATCAAAATGGGAAAATTGCGAGTACGTTAGTAGATGTCTTACGTGTCAACGAGTCAAAAGCAGAAGCATCATCGATCGAGTGGTTTATTACAACCGTTGGAAATACTAGAGTGGAAATGGGAGCATATTACGATGGATTTCATGTAGGACTTCCAACACATGCGAAAGGTTTGGATGCCATTTGGGTTATAGTGGATCGACTTACGAAGACCGCACATTTTTACCTATCAAGATCCGCTATAGTTTAAATCCAATTACCAAGTCTATACGAAAGAAATCATTTCACGACATGGAGTGCCGGTGTCGATTGTTTCGATCGAGACCCGCGTTTCACGTCAAAATTCTGAAAAGCTTGCAAGAGGATGGGAAACACAATTGAGGTTGAGTATCGCTTATCATCCTCGCATGCATTTATCAAAGTGAGCGAACAATACAAACGCTAGAGGACATGCTTAGGACTTATGTGATGGACTTCAAGGGAAATTGGGACGACCACCTACCCTTAGTCAAATTTGCGTATAATAATAGTTACCATGCGAGTATCGGCATGCCACCGTATGAAGCTCTTTACGGAAGGAAGTGTAGAACGCCGTTATGTTGGGACGAAGTCGGGAGAATGACGAATACTTGGACCGAGTTAGTACAACAAACCGCAGATGTGGTGAAAGTGATAAGGGCCGGACTTTAGCGACTCAAGATCGCCAGAAGAAGTATATGTACAGACTTGCATCGGCAAGACCGAGATTTTGAAGTCGGCAATTTCACATTCTTAAAAGTATCTCCGTGGAAGGGAAAAATCCGCTTTTAGCAAGAAAGGAAAATCGAGTCCAAGATTCATAGGACCGCTTTGAGATACTACAACGAGTGGGGTAAAAGTAAATACAAAGTTGCACTACCACCTAAGTTGGAGCACATCCATAACGTGTTTCACATATCCGTGTTGCGTCCATACAAGCCTGACTACAAGCACGTGATTTCTTATGAACCCATTCAAGTGGAGAAGAACTTAGCGTATGAAGAAATTCCTGTCCAAATTCTAGATAGGAAAGAGCAAACTTTAAGAAACAAAGTTATTTCTTCTGTAAAAGTGCTTTGGCGTAACCACGATGTCGAGGAGGCAACGTGGGAGTTAGAAGATAGGATGATGAGGGATTATCCCCATCTGTTTGTGTAACCTTGTAGCAATTCCGGGATGGAATTTTTATAAGGGGGGGAGGATGTAATACCCGAGAATTTCCACGTATTATTAAATGAATATATTAATGGAAATAAAAATTTCTGTGAATAAAAGTGTTATTATTTTGTGAGTTGGTTAATTCAATTAATTCATATTTGATCAACGTGTATTAAGATGTGTGAAGTGACAATGAGGATTGTGAAATGCCTTGTGTGGCATAATGTGAAAGGAGGAAATCACATTAAGCAAATTAAAATGAGGTTTAAGAAGATTAATCGTGTTGATCGTGTGATTTCATATAGGTAATCAATACACTTTCATGAGACTAGTAGTAACACTCGTGTGGGACATTAATTCATGTCGTAAAAATGAGTATGACATTAGGGGTTGACACCTTAAAGCTAAAGCTAAACCAGCACTTGCATCGTCACGTATGATTTACTTGCCGCGCCAATGATGAAGCAAATGCATGTTGCTTATTGGTCGATTGGAAAAATTTAATTTTTCTACTTTGAAAATTAAATGGAACAATTATATGATGTGTGTGACATTAATAAACCATGAAATAAAGTGTGTGATAACCAATATTAATTGTTAATGGTCATATTAATTAATTGATAATGGTTGTGGTGGAATAATTGATTACTTGGTAATTAATTGATAATATGTGATTATTATTGTTTGAAATATAATAATAATTATAAAGATAAATAATGAAAATCCATAATACATTAATCAATGATTGGATTAATTAATATTGGTGTTAATTAATTAAGGAAGTGTATGATTTATTTATTTAACATAAATGAGTAAGTTAGTAATATAATAATATAATAATATTATATTGACGAGTTATGTGTATATGAGCAATAATACAACTATACTATATAGTGTAATGTGACATTGTGTGACTATATATTAAGTTCTATGAAACTATATTATATTAAGTGGTAATTAATCAAAATAATATAATAAATTTATTTATAAATAAATAAGTTATTAATATAATATGGTTATATATGAGTGGTAGGGATAATTATGGAACTACCCTACATTAATACATAAAATTATTTTATTTTATATTGGGATTTATATTTATGTACATGGACTATATGATGTGAGGGTATAATTTATCCCTAAAATTCTAATATGGTAATAATTGTACATTAAGATCTCATTGTAGAATTAAGTAGACCAAACTAAGCTGATAACTAGATTATTAAAGTTATTTTCCTTTTGTCCCAAAATGAAAGTCACCAAGTACATGAACAATGATTCAAAGCTATATTACATATTCTTCAAAAGGTGTCCAATTGCCTCAAACTCGTAGAGAGGCCTGATGATTTTCCTTCCAAGCTTGCTGGCTATGATCTTGAGGGTGGTTATGACCCTTGAGCAACCATTGTTATACTCCATCGCCCTTCGATTTTTATCTTGTGTAACACCAATGCCCAAATTCCCAAACTTCTTCTATAAATAGCGTTCCTTCATGTTCATTAGTAAATGTTGTTGAAGTTGTTCGAGATTTGCTAAGTAGTAAGGTTGAGAGCATACAAGCGTGCTAGAGCTTAGAAGTTCATTTGGAGCAAGTTTTCATTACATTACAGAGGTATAATCCCTTTTCCTTGTTTCCATTTTCATTCTCTATAAAAATGGAGTTTTAGTGTTGAAATTTCAAATTCTTGAATTCATGAAATTGTATGTTAATGAGGTTGGGTAATGTCCATATAATTGTTATATGATCATATAAGCATGTTGCAAATGATATATGAATGTTTAGGAATGATTTCTTGGAAAATTTTGTGTTTGGGCTAAATAGTTCTTTGAAGTAAATATTTTCTTGGCTCGAACCAGTAACGCATGCAAGTGCACCACATTTGTATTGAGAAGCAGCATTACACTTGCTTAGATCACCGAAATTCAATTTTGGTGTTATGTTTTTGTAATTTGATCCATATTAGTTAAATATTATGACTCAAGTTAACATGTAAGCATGTGAAAGATGTATATGTAGATATATGAACTCAATGTGAGTATGTTTAGACTAGACTTGCATGATTAACGAAGGCGTATGGTTTAAACGGATATTTGGACCTTAAGTTTTGAAAACAAACTATGTAAAGATCATGTTCTACAAATTATGAACCTAGTGAGCTATACATGACTAATTTTGCACATAGATGAGCATGTTGTAGTGTACATAGTCCTTTGAGCATGATCATACTTGTTAAGCCTTATGTTAGAAATATTTTCAATAAGAAGCTTAGCCTAGTAAGCTAACTTACATGATTTCTACATGTTGTATATTCTGACTTTGCAAAGCATGTTAGTGTGACTTAGACATGCATGAATAAACCTTTAGCTTATGCTTAACTGATTAACAAAGAAACATGAACAAGTTGGACTCACTAGTAAGTTTAGGATATGAATATTGTCATGATACCTTAAAAACTAGAATCTGACATTTGTGATCATGTTTTATGACATTCTTAGACTCACTCATGTAATATAAACATATATATACCATGCTCGTGTAGCACATTTCAAGAAAAGCATGAACAAAGCCTATTTTTAACTAAAGCGGTGTTAGTTTCATATATGTATTATGAATACACACAAGCATGCCTAATATGAGTTTTATAACTATCTTGTATGTTTAAAAAGCAAGCATGCTAGACCTTGTGAGTTCATGACCTCAAATGGCCTTAAATGGTTGAAATGTTTAATTTAGAAACATAACCTAGGAGGACCTAGAAGACCCTTAACATGACAAACCTTTAACATGACAAACATATTATATATGATTGTTTTGGGCAAGCCAACACATGAACCACAAGGCAACAATCGCATCTTGGCTTGGCAGGGATGATGCGCAGCCTACACGGTCTCTAAGTTTAGCTTATTGTACGCAATTATTGCCCATCTGAATCCCAGATAGTAAGTTCTCGATCTTTTGGATGAGTAACTACATGATGCTTATGATGCTAAATGTGATCTAAAACCTAATTGATGTATATATATATATATATATATATATATATATATATATATATATATATATATATATATATATATAATGATGCCTAGTTGATAAGTCGTTGTTGCATTGAAATGAAAAGTCCATGTGTAGGAGGTCTTAACCTTGAGCATTCTTGATTTGCTTGTGAAGTAACTAAGTAGTTGATTCAAAATGACTTATAAACTTATTTTGTACCATATGTGCATACTTGAATCGTGTCGAGCTTATTTAAAGATCGTGTTAGCTAATGAATATCTTGATTATATAATCTGTATAAATAGGATTCGAAAGTGTTGATTTATTAACATGGATAAACTACGCTTAAGGCAAGTTTCTAAACCTTACTCAAATTTATATTGAGCAAGTATCCTAAATCCTTGCATTATTTTATTTGATCAAATACATTAAGCTTTATTCCGTAAAGTTTATCCTTTGAATACTAGTTACATTACTTTCTCGCTCAAATGAGCTAGTATGTTAAACCCTTGTGAAAGCTATTATTCATGTTAAAATTGGTATTGTCCTTGAATATTGTGAAAGAGTCGATGCCATTTGATTCGCTTCAGACTATATGCATGTTTATAAAAATTGTCCAAACCAATTGATTGGTGCGAAAATCTTGAAAACGAGTTGACAACCCTTTTG
Organism: Panax quinquefolius; assembly: GCA_020205615.1. Taxonomy (NCBI): domain Eukaryota; kingdom Viridiplantae; phylum Streptophyta; class Magnoliopsida; order Apiales; family Araliaceae; genus Panax; species Panax quinquefolius. Next base: position 127,057,879 of record CM035152.1, read on the forward strand.
GTAAGGGGAGTGTATGTTGTTGGAAACCCCCAACACATGAATAAATATTATTGTGGTGTTATGCATAACGTAAAGTATTGTAGACTGATCATCTATAGTACTTGATATTTTTGGGTTATCAGTTTAATATTGGTAACTCTAGTGGAATTTCAATAGTCCTTAGTGACTACTCAGTATAAATTGTTTATTCAGTTGGATACCTTGATAATCGTTGAATTCATATATATCTGTTGATTTATATTGAATTGTTTATATCCCTTATTCATGATGTTATTCTGACACTTTGAACTATCCTAGAAATGACACTTTGATATTTCAAACCTTGTGATATTATATCCTACACCCTTGTTGTATATTACTTGTTGGGCAATTTGTGCTCATCCTTGCTTATTTAAAACCTTTCAGTTAAGGAAGAACAGGAGGTGTCTCCAGAATGAGACAAGGGCAAGGGCAAGGGCAAGGCTACCGACTAGCTTGTCCTTTTTATGTTTAAAGTCTATTATGATGTATTAAGACTATTTCAGACTATGTTTAAGCTTAAGTAAGATCATGTAATAAGTCTTTATTAGATATTATTATGTAATCTATTAAGCACTTGTATAGTTGTGAGACTTGGGGAATAATTATAATAAATTATTGTATATTATTCTAAAGTAGATTTTTCATTGTGTATGCGTTATTTTAGTTATTATGGTTTTACCATGAGAACATGATGAACCAAATTTGATGAAGAGGTCCCAATTTGGAAGCGTCAATTTCCTCAAATAGAGGATTATTCAAACTCTTGAAGATGGAGACTTTGTGTTCTAGACTTCAAAGGAGTTGGGATTTGGGTGGAATTCTCCTATAATAAAAGTTATCGAGCAAGTATAGGTGTGGCTCCATTCAAAGCATTGTATGGACGAAAGTGTCAAGCTCACCCAAGGTATGTTGGGATGAGGTGGGTGAAGTAACATTATGGGACCAGAGTTGGTACGTATGACTATAGAAAAGATCCAAATGATCCGAAACGATATAAATAGCACAAGATTGACAAAATAGTTGTGCGGATCTTCATTGAAATGACATGGAATATAATATTGGGGATCATGTATTGTTACGTGTTGCTCCATGGAAGTGAGTTACAAGATTCGGGAAAAGAGGAAAACTCAATCCATGATTTGTTAGTCCATTTGAGATTCTTGACCGGAGTAAGAAGTATGGCTTTATAGTGTGACGCCCCAAAATAGGTATACATCACCCATTTTGAGTCGTCAATAACATAATACTAAAACAACTATAACTTTATTAATACAACATAAAAACTCGTGAGTTTAAATACAAATATTGCCATCTCAACTATATTCACACTCAAATAAGTCCTCATTACAATTATTAGTATATTATTTTACAAAATGGTGAGGACTATAAAACAACTCTCTAGAACCATCATTCCACACCCTCACTAGAACTCGCTACATTCTCGCCTCCTCGAGAAGAAAAATGGAACAAAAAGGAAAGGGGTGAGCTCAACTAGCCCAATAAAAGAATATTATGACTAAGATAATATAGAACAAATTATCGTTAGTCTTCAACAGGGAAAATCTAATAAAATACAATAGACAACAAATTTCGGGATCAATATTCGCAATGAAATAATAATTTATAGATGAGTTATGTAGAGAATGAAATCTACTATAATCTATGAATTTAAAAGTCCATCATCATTATTTTTTATCCTCAGTAACATCAATCAATATTCATCTTGAATCAAATATTCATCTTTACTACTGTGCCAAAGATATTCATCACCGATTGGTCATGTTCATCTCAACACTGCTCATCTTTTTTGACTACGGGCCAAAGATATTAATCGAAAATCATTAATCTTTTGCTCTGGACCAAAGATATTCAATAATATCATCATTTAGGACCCGAGGATGATGAAAAATATTTTAAAGAAAATAAATCTAGTGAAACAAAAGAATAAATATTAAGGATTCTGTACTTTAAACAATTCGAGTTCAAAATACATCATAAATAATCATAGTGAGATAAAATTCAAGAATGATCAAAATATAGATACAATCAAAGCTAGTATCCATAATCGATATTTTAGAAAAAAAAATAAAAATTTAATTTTTCTATGAATAGTGCCGTATTCGTGAATAGTACCATATACGTGAATAGTGTTGTATATGTGAATAGTAACCCCAACACTAAAAGACAAGAATTTCACAAGAAAAATCTTACCAATAATCCGACATAATGATATTAGAAGAAATAATATCATTTTTAAAAAAAAATTACATCCCTTACCTCGAAAAGACAAAGATTATCTAATATTTGGATATTAGTCTTTGAAAATAAGATAGCAACACTCAAAGTATCAAAATACTCACAAGAATACGCCGATAATATAGAGAGAGAGAAGAGAGAATACTTCAATTTACGGTGTGATTTTCAATTCTAACCTAAGCACCCTATTTATAGGAAAATGCTTAGAACACCAAAGCGAAAAATTTAATAAAATATTAATTTATTTTTCTTAATTTCCTTAGCAGCCTTCTTTGGTCAAAAACATCAGCCACCAACTCACCAAATGTCACAAAAAATGTTTTGTTAATAAAATCATTTAAAACTCAAAAATCAATTCGGACACAAATACTCAAACTTCAATAATTCACAATAAATAGCCCTTTTATCAAAAAAAATTCAAATCTTATGTCCATTCCATAGGAATTCAATTATCTACAACTTTGTAAGTTTAAGTTTTTCCAAATTCCAAATGAGAAATTTGACCGAAATCCATAAATCCAAGCGATTTTACAAGGCAGCTATAATCAAATTCAAAGAAATGGGGTCCACGAACATGTTTAACATGTTTTAAACAATTTTAGTGACAAAATACCCTCCTCCTCATATACTCATATATCCCACATTCATTGTAAAAATATCATCCTTATTATATTATTAAAATATAATAATATATTTAAATGAATTATTTATCGAGAAAAGATAAAATATCAATTTTCAACAATTGTCACTTTAAAATTTTCTCCATCTATATCCACATAAAATGAATATTTTCTTTATCATATAAATCAATAATTAATTATTTTCAAATAATATTACAGAATCAAATCTTCAATAATGTGCTTTCCCAGAAAGAGGGGCTTTCGATAAGGATTTCTCTCCTTCTTGCCGCAATTAATTAGGTGACCAAACCTCTCCTTAGATGTAACTTTCTAGACATTGCCAATAACGTTATCTAATAATATTATTCAAATAATATGAATTATTGATCGATAATGAAAATATCACGTGTAGTGACAATTATTGAAACAACAATAATATAAAATATCAACGTAGCAATTATTGAATCAATAAAATAAAATATTGAATAAGAATTCATCGTAACAATTATTAAGTAGGGCCTTCTTACGTAAGAATCAATAATTGGTGTAATACCGCAGTAGTACTCGTGTTTTTAATCACCGGTATTCCAACATAAACTATAACAGAATAAAGGTCCGTCTGTCAATTTAATATTCCCACGATGAGTAAGAATATTCCACGACCAAACGAATATTCTCCGATAAAAATAAATATTTTATAACCACTTGTTTATTTGAAATATTTAGCATTTTACCTATAACTAACCACATTAATCAAATCAACCCTTACTATTTCAAGATAATAAATAGAGGAAATTCAATTTCATTTAATAATAAGTTGGGGTCTTACATATAGACTCGCATTACCTCCAATCATGTCTCGTGTTCATAATATTTTTCACATATCTATGCTTCGTAAATATGTGAAAGACCCAAACCACATTATTGAGTTAGAACTAGATGAGATAGCCAAGAGATAACGCGTTTGAGGAGGTACTTCTTAAGATCTTGGATAGGAAGGAACATGTCCTACGTCTGAATGTTATACCACAAGTCAAAATTTTATAGAGGAACCATGCTATTGAGGAAATGACCGGGATTTAGAATCAGAAATGAAAGTGAGGTATCCTCACCTTTTTGAAACACCAAGTACGTACATCAATTTCGAGGACGAAATTTCATAAGGAGGGGAGGTTGTAAGACCCCAACTTTTATGAATAAAATGGAATTTCCTCTATTTATTATTTTGAAATAGTAAGGGTTGATTTTATTAATGTGGTTAGGTTCTGAGTAAAACGCAAAAATATTTTAAATAAGCAAGTGGTTATAAACTACTCATTGTTATCGTGGAATATTCGTTTGGTCGTGGAATATTCTTGTCGTCAAAGAATATTGGTATGACGGTACCGTGACGCCCACAAAATAGGTATACATCACCCATTCCGAAGTCAATCAAACACATGGTACGTAAATAACTACAACTTTATTAATACAATTGTCGTGTAAAATAAGACAACACTTAAATCATGAGTTTAAATACAAATATTGTCATCTAGACAATATCCACACTCAAATAAGTCCTCATTACTATTATTGATACACTATTTTAAAAATAGTGAGGACTACTAAAACAACTTCTAGAACCATCATTCCACACCCACTAGTACTTTCGCTACATTCTCGCCTCCCGAGAAGAAAAATGGAACAAAAAGGAAAAGGGTGAGCTCAACTAGTCCAAGAAAGAATATTATGACTAAGATAATATAGAACAAATTATCGTTAGTCCTCAACACGGAAAAATCGATAGAATACAATGACAACAAGTTTTAAATCAATATTCAGCATGAAAATAGAAATTCATTAGAAGAGTTACGTGAGAATGAAATCTACTTTCTTCTATGAATTTAAAAGTTTTCATCAATATTTTATCCCTATAACATCAATCAATATATATCTTGAATCAAATATTCATCTTTGCACTACAAAGCAAAGATATTCATCATTGGTCATGTTCATCTCAACACTGTACATCTTTTGCACTTTCGCGCCAAAGATATTTATCAAAAATCATTAATCTTTTGCACTACATGCCAAAGATATTTAGTAATATCATCATTTAGGACCGAGGATGATGAAAAATATTTTAAAGAAAACAAATCTAGTGAAATAAAAGAACAAATATTAAGTATTCGTATTTTTAACAATACATGTTCAAAAATACTTCAGTAAATAATTATAAGTGGAGTTAAAATTCAAGAATGAAGACCAAAAAATAGATACAATCAAAGCTAGTATCCATAATAGATATCTTGAATAACAAATGAAAATTTAATTTATTTTTGAATAATGCCGTATACGTGAATAGTATCGTATACGTGAATAGTAATCCCGACACTAAAAGACAAGAATTTCACAAGAAAAATCTTACCAATATTCCGACATACTAATATTAGAAGAAATAATATCATTTTTAAAAAAATAACATCCCTTACCTCGAAAAGACAGTACTTCTGACTAGAATACTGGATATAGTACTGAAGGAAACTTGCACCGTATAGCAACACTCAAAGTATCAAAATACTCACAAGAATACGCTTGATAATATAGAGAGGGAAAGAGAGAGAAAACTTGTTTCTAGTGTGATTTTTAATTCTAACCTAAGCACCCTATTTTTAGGAAAATGCTTAAAACACCAAAGCAAAAAATTTAATAAAATATTAATATATATATATATATATATAATTTTCATGCCCACCTTAGACAACTGATCTCAGCTCATTTTCTATGCTAGTGGGGCCCACCCACTTATTAAAAACATTTTTCTTTTAAAAATTATTTAAAACATCAAAAATCAATTATTCCGGAACTTTAATAATTCATAATAAATAGCCCTTTTATCAGAAAAATTCAAATCTTATATCCATTCTATAGGAAATTCAATTTTCTACAACTTTGTAAGTTTAAGTTTTTCCAAATTCCAAACAGAAGTTGACCGAAATCCATATACGGACGGTTTTACATCCTATAATCAAATTTCAATCAAGAAATAGGTTCCACAAACATGAAAAACATGTTTTAAATATTTTAGTAACAAAATACTCTTCCTCTTCATATATTCATATATCCCACATCATTGTAAAAATATCACCATTATTATATTATTATAATATAATAATATATTTAAATGAATTATTTTATCAGAAAAGATAAAATATCAATTTTTCAACAATCATCACTTTAAAATTTTCTCCATCTATATCCACATAAAATGAATATTTTTCTTATTATATAAAATAATAATTAATTATTCACAAATAATATTACAGAATCACAATACTGACAACCAGGCCGTTCTTAGGAAAGAGGGGGCTTTCCAATAAGGATTTCTCCTTACTGGCGCACAATTAGGTGACCAAATCTCTCCTTAAACAGAACTTTCTAGACATTGCCAATAATGCTATTTAATAATATTACTCAAATAATATGAATTATTGATCCGATAATGGAAAATACTTGTAGTGACAATTATTAAAACAACAATAATATAAAATATCAATATAGCAATTCTTCAATCAATAAAATAAAATATTGAATAAGAATTACTATAACCATTATCGATCGATGCCTTTCACGTAAGAATCAATAATTGGTGCAATAACGCGTGCTCTTCGTGTTTTAACCACCGGGTATTCCAATAAGATTAATTGTGAATAACTACGCCGTTATTTATAAACAACTTATACTTGTCATTTTTTCATCCAATCGCTTTCAGTTGGGGGCCACACAAGGTCGCAACTGTCGCATTTAATATTCCCCGACGGTAGAATATTCCACGACCAAACGAATATTCCCAAACAACAATGAATATTTTATAACCACTTGCTTATTTGAAATTTTTACGCATTTTACCCATAACTAACCACATTAATCAAATTAACCCTTACTATTTCAAAATAATAAATAGAGGAAAATTCAATTTCATTAATAATAAGTTGGGGTCTTACAACCTCCCTCCTAATGAAATTTCGTCCTCGAAATTGACGTCGTCGCACTGTGTTTCAAAAGGTGAGGATACCTCGCTTTCATTTCCATTTCCAACTCCTGGTCATTTCCTCAATCAGATGATTCCTCCACAAAACTTTGACTTGTGGTATGACCTTTGTGAGTAGGAGGATATGCTCCTTTCTATCCAAGATCTTGACAGTACCTCTTCATACGTTAAGTCTTCACTATCTCGTCCGGGTTCTAACTCAATAACATGGTTTGGGTCTTTCACATATTTATGAAGCCTGACGATATTCAAAAAATATTATGAACATACGAGACATACTTGAGGTAACGCTAGCGAGTCTATAGGCCACATTTCCTACTTGGTCAAGAATCAAAATGGACCAATAAATCATGGATTGAGCTTTCTTCTTTTCCCAAATCTTGTAACTCCCTTCCACGGAGCCACACACAATAATACATGATCCCCAATACTAAATTCCACTTCCTTTCGATGAAGATCCATAACTCTTTTGTCGATCTTGTGTTGTTTTGTATCGTTGTCGAATCATTTGGATCTTTTTTCGTAGTAATACGTACCAACTCGGTCCCAACAATGTTTCTTCACCCACCTCATCCCAACATACCGAGAGAGCAACACTTACGTCCATATAATTCTTCAAATGGAGCCACATATACTTGCTCGATAACTCGCTTGTTGTAGGAGAATTCCACCAATGGTAAATATTTATCCCAACTCCTTTTGAAGTCTAGGACATAGAGTCTTAATAGATCTTCAAGAGTTTGAATAGTCCTCTCGATTGTCTGTCCCGCTTTGAGGATGTTATGCCGAATCAATCAGAAAATGCGCCCCATAGCTTTTTGCAAGCTAACCCAAAATCGTGAAGTGAATCTTGGGTCACGATCCAAAACTATGGATATTGGTATGCCATGCAACTCACAATCTCATATTTACGCATATACGAGCAAGACGTTCAAGGGAATAAGTCTCCCGTATCGGCAAGAAATGGGCATACTTGGTTAATCTATCAACAATAACCCAAATAACATCTATGCCTTGAGAAATCGTGGGAAGACCCGTAACAAAATTCATGGTAATGTGTTCCCACTTCTATTTCGAAACCTCAAGTGGTTGCAATGGACGCTTAGGCACTTAATGCTCCGCCTTTACACGTTGACAAGTTAAACACCTCGAGATAAACTTTGCAATCTCTCTCTTCATATTGTTCCACCAAAATGTATGTTGAAGATCACGATACATTTTGGTACTTCTAGGATGGATTGTAAACGGTGTATTGTGTGCCTCCATCATGATCTTGTATTTTAAATCAGAGTCGTTAGAAACACAAAGTGTGGAGTGGACTCGAAGTATTCCTTCTTCATCGATTCTTGCTTCTGAAATAGCACCTTCTTGTACTTTCTTCTCCATACGCATCAGCTCCGGGTCTATGGCTTGAGCAACTTTAACTTTTTTGATTAAAGTTGGTTCTATGCGTATACTTAACATCATTGCATGGGTCCCCGGAGTCTTGAATTCTATCTTCATCTTTTGTAAATCACACAAAATGGGCCTTTGTGTTGACAACATCGCACTCATTCCCATATATGATCTTCTATTCAACGCGTTAGCTACTACGTTCGCTTTTCCAGGATGGTATTGAACAGTGTGGTCATAATCTTTCAACAGCTCGAGCCAACGTCATTGCTGCATGTTGAGTTCCTTTTGGGTGAAGAAATATTTGAGGCTTTTATGGTCTGAATATATCTCCACTTTCTCCCCATATAGATAGTGCCTCCGGATCTTTAAGCGTAAAAACGCATCACGCTAACTCTAGATCATGAGTAGGATAATTCCTCTCATATTCTTTAAGTTTTATACGAGGCATAGGCTATGACTTTCCCATGTTGCATGAGAACAAATCCTAACCCTTTGCCTAAAGCATCGCTATAGATAACAAATCCATCCGAACCGCATTTTATTGTCGTAATAGTGCCAAAATGAGTCTCCTCTTGAGCTCTTGAAAACTCTTCTCGCATTCCTCGCTCCATACGAATTTTGTATCCTTCCGAGTCAGCTGAGTTAACGGAGTAGCGATTCGAGAAAATCCTTCCACAAATCTCCGATAATAACCAAATAAACCTAGAAAGCTAAGTACTTGATTCGCCTTAGGTTGCTCTCAACTTTATTGCTTCAATCTTCACGTCAATGTAGATACTCCATGTTTTGATACCACGTGCCCAAGGAATGCTACTTCCTCGCCGAACTCGCATTTCTTCAACTTAGCATAAATCTTGTTTTCACGAAGCCTTTGGAGTACCAACTTCAAATGGTGATCATGATCTTCACGACTTTTAGAATATATAAGGATGTCGTTAATAAAGATAACAACGAATCGATCCAAATATTCCTTGAATACTCGGTTCATCATATCCATGAAAGTCGCAGGAGCATTAGTCAATCCAAAAGAGATAATTAAGAATTCATAATGCCCGCATCGAGTTTTAAAGGCAATCTGTGGAATATCCTCGCCTCTAATCTTCAAATTGATGATATCCGAATCTAAGATCGATTTTGAAAAGAATTGTGCTCTTGTAATCGGTCAAATAGGTCATCAATGCGAGGTAGCGGATACCTATTCTTGATGGTGACATGGTTCAATTCTCAAGTCAATATAAAGTCGCATACTCCCGCCTTTCTTCTTTACAAATAAAACAGAGCATCCCAAGGAGATGTACTAGGGGAATGAAACCGATGTCCAACAACTCCTCGTAGTTGGACCTTTAACTCCTCGAAGTTCAATAGGAGCCATTTGATATGGGGTTTTGGAAATGGGCTTTGTACCAGGTTCAAGATTAATAAAGAATTCAACTTCACGTTCTAGGGGTAGACCGGGAAGTTCTTCAGGAAATACGTCAGGAAATTTACTAACAACAAGAATATTATTCAAATCTGACGTGTCTTTATTCAAATCCATAACATGGGCTAAGAAAGTTTGACATTCATTTTTCAATAAACGAATAGCTTTATGACTTGATATGACAGTGATTGAATTTAGTGGTTTAGTTGCTTGAATTCGTACAACAGGTTGGTTAGGAATATGAAAACTAACAACCTTACGAAAATAATCAATTTTGGAATGATGAGTACTTAACCAATCAATCCCTAAAATCACATCAAAAGCAAGTATCTTTAAAGAGATAAGGTCATGTGTAATGTGATGGTGCCAACTTGGATCAAACAAGATTTATAAGCGATGGATGTAATGAAAGTTTCTCCTAACTGAGTCTCCACGAGATAAATCAAAGTCTAATTTCTCCTGAGTTAAGTTTAAACGTTAAGCACAAGCGGAGAGATAAATGATTGGGTAACACCCAGATCTAGTAAGGGTTCCTCATATTTTGACTAGCCACGACAAATGCTCTTCCAGAACCGTTAACTTTGACTTTTCCGACATGACCTTTTGAGTCACCATCCCACCGGACTTGGTTTAGCTATTGTATAATCTTGAGCGATATGTCCTTCCTTTCCACAATTATAACATACCTTGAACTGTTGTGGGAAGTTTGACCGATATGTTCTTCTTTCCAAGATTTATAAAGATACGACCGGTGGTCGCCTCTCTCTCTTAGAACCAGATTCTTTACGATCTTGACGTCTTCGCATTCTCATTGTTGAATCTCCTCTTTTTATAATCTCCCCGACTCACTTCTTATATTTTCATGGCCATGATTACCACCAGAGTGGTTACCGCTTTTATCCTTATTTTTCTTTCTCCGCTGGTTTTCAGAGAAATAAATGAATGGGTAGAACCCAGATTCTAGTAAGGTATAAACTTGGCAAGAATTTATGATTAGCTTACCGTGATCACCTCGTTTAGGTTCCTCACATTTTGACCAGTCACGACAAACGCTCTTCCAGGATCAGTTGACTTGGACTTTTCTGGAACAACCTTTTGAGTCACCATTCCCACTGGACTTGGTTTCGCTACCGTACAATCTTGAGCGATATGTCCTTCCATTCCACAATTATAACATACCTTGAATTGTTGTCACGCCCCCAAAATAGGCCCACATGACCCATTCTGAGTCGCCAGATATCACACTATAAAAATCATTTACAAACTTCATTTATACAACTGTTGAACTTATCGTGCAATAACGACCACAGTTAAACTGTGAGTTTTAATACAAATGTATGTAACTCTCATGGTGCCTCAACCACAACCTTACAATGGTACTTTACATAAAAGTATAGTCAATAACTATTTTAGAAATTAAAATCTTTGAAAAATACTCAAGGAAACCGTCGTACATGGGAGGCCATGCGTCTAGGTTATGATAGATATCATATGTCCACAGAATTATCCTTGGTTGACCCAATAGTCCCCAAAGAAAAACAAGAAGATTGCTATCATCTTCTTTCCAATGGTGAGTCTTCTCTTGACTTATAATTATCTCCATTGTCTCCAATTGAGAATCATATTTCAAACAAACTCCAAGATTATATAGGTAGTGCTCGTAGATATACTCAAAGAAGTGGATGTGCACAACCCCATCTTTATGATAACACGAGGTTGTATATAATTACACATCTTGTATGATAGTGGCAAAACACCCTTCCAAAGTTGGGTTCACCTCACCCTATTCAGTTCACACAAAATTAAATATCAAATGACGATACAATACAAACACACTTATCTAAAGTTCTCAATAAAATTATTTCCATAATATTTAGGAGAACCTCAACAACTATAGACCACCATTCTATTCTCCTCGCTACTCTCGCTCAATTCGAGCTACACTCTTATTACTTGAAAGGAATTATGAAGCAAAAGGGTGAGCACAACTAGCCTAAGAAAAAATATCATGACTAAAGATAATTTACATCATCAATAGCCTTTATCGTAATAAATCAGAGATTTAGAACATATGGTAGATGATAAAACTTTTCAACCATAGTTGCAGCAGAACAAGCAATCCATTAGAAGAGTCAAATAAACCATCAGATCTATTATCTTCTCCATGTTAAAAGTCCACCAATAATGTTTTATCCATGTAACATCAATCAACAATTCCTGTCCACAATCATATGAATAACTCATAATCATAATTGTGATTCAAACTTGCTCTTCGCACCTAGGACGAAGATAATTTTCTTCACCTATTTCCACCTGAAACATCAAAAATCATGGTTATACCAAATCAAAATTCCTGCTCATAATCATACTAATAAATTCATCTTTGCACTACGACCAAAGATATTCATTAACAATTCATCTTTGCACTACAGGCCAAAGACATACAACTGTATTTTAGAAGAGTCAAGTAGAGCATGATATCTACTATCTTTTACGAATTAAAAGTGTATAATCAATATTTTATTGTTGAGACTCAGCTTAATAAATATTCCACATCATCGAATCATCCCTGCACTACGGCCAAGGATATTCATGTAATAATCAATGGTCATGATTATACCAAATAATCCCTGGTTATAATCATACCAATAACTGTCCATCAATACACTACGGGCCATTGAGGACTTTTACTACATCATTTATAACATTACGGGTTATGATTATACCGAATGATCCCTGGTCATAATCATACCAATAAACAGTTCATCTATGCACATAAGTCAAAGATACTCATCCATCAATAGTTTATTTTTGCACGTAAGCCAAAGATATACAACTGTAAAACCAATAATCAGTCCATCTTTTCACGTAAGACAAAGATATACAACTGTAAAACCAATAATCAATAATCCATCTTTGCACGTAAGCCAAAGATGACTTTCATCACAATATAAGCATGAGGATGATGACAATGACATAATAATTCAATAAAACAAGTTCAAGAATAAATTTTGAAGATTTATAATTTAATTTATCTTGAAATCAATTACGCCCAAATTGTCAACATGATCTTTGCTTTGTAGAGTAAAATTCAAAAATGCTCGTAAGAATATTTCCATGAAAAGATACTTCTGATGAAGCGCAAATATCCGGTGATATTCTACTAATTTCATGGAGTATAGAAGCCAAAACTTTAACCAAATGAATATCATAGAATATATGAAATCGCAAATGGATTTTCACCGCCATGCAAAGAATCCAAGTGTAGATGATCATTTCCACAATTTAATAAGGAATGAATACGAAGGATCATTCACCATGCATGTGATAATCCACATAGACAGGTTATTCCAACAGAATAATAAAGAATGGAAACAGGTCATGCGTAATCCGCATAGACAGGATATTCCAATAGAATAATAAAGAATGGAATAACAGAAGAATTCACCATGCATGCGATAGACCGCACAGACATGTTATTCCAATAGAATAATAAAGAATGGAACTAGGTCTAGCGTAATCCGCACGAGCGAGGATATTCCAATGTAATAATAAAGAATGGAATAACAAAGAATTCACCATGTATGTATGCAATAAACCGCATGCATACGGTTATTCCAATGAATAATAAAGAATGGAACCAGTTCAACATAATCACATGCATGCAGGATATTCCAACAAAATAATAAAGAATGGAATAATGTAAGAATTTCACTATGTATGCGGTTGCTTAGCATGTATGCAGTTATTCCAACATAATAATAAAGAATGTAATAAAATAGCTCTCTTCATGAATACGAAAGAAATAATACCCTTACTATAATAATAATATCCCTTTACCTTAGAAGAAATGGATATTAGAATAAATGAGGTAGCAGACTTCTCTTCTTCTTTCTCTCTATAATTTCTCTCTATAATAATTACTCTATAGCTTTAGTGAATTGGTGAGAAATGAAGGAAGAATGAGCTTCTATTTATAGAAAAATATAGTTACGATAATTGCACGTTTTGGGGCTCAAAATATTACAGTATAATACCTTCAACTTTTCTTTCATTTTTAATTTAGTCATGCAAGTATTATCAAACTTGCACCACCTCCCCTAATAGTAAATAATGTGAATTAATAGTACAATCATGTGACTCAATAGATATAATCATGTGAAAATACGAATTACAGTATAGTACCTCCATATATACCTCCATTTTTAACTTAGTCATGCAAGTGTTATCAATCTTGCACCACCTCCCCTAAGTACATGAATGTGAATCAATAGTACACACATGTGAACAAATAGTTATAATCATGTGAATTAATAGCAATTAATTGCTCATTTATTCGATTAATTACTCGATTGGTCAATATAACCTCCAGACATCAATTATTATCGAAATAAATGTCGATTTCCACTAACACTAACAATCCCAACACAATGGAAATATTTTTCTCAAAAATTTTATTTTTGAAATTTCAAAGTTTGATTTTTTCCAAAAAATCAATTGTTGACTTTTTTGACCAAAAAGTCAACCCCGACAAATTTTGTGTTTATAGTCTATTTCTACTAATTTCATCGTTCCGAACTCAAATATCACGTCCGCGTCTCCAAATTTAACTCCGAAATCAAATTTGATTTTTTATAACATTCATCATTAATATTATAACTCACAATATTTAACAAGCAGGTCGTTCCCAGGAAAGATGTGGCTTTCCGATAAGGATTTATCCTTATTGGCACGCAATTAGGTGACCAAACCTCTCCTTGATAGAACTTCTAGACATTATCAATATTGCAAATAATAATATGAATAACTTTACTGTCTCAATTATTGATTTAATAATATAACATATTATGCAGATGATACTGTGACAATAATTGAATCAATAATATGAGAGATATGATGCATCAATTACTATAGTAATAATTGAGTTTAACTGAGTGACTTCTCACGTAAGCATCAATAATCAATACCGGTAATGTTACTATATAACCACACGACATTCTTTGTACATTTACTACCGAGTAGTTCAACGGTTTTAACGGTAAAACTTTCATTTATTATTTTTATAAAAGATAATTACGTCGCTTTTTTTACTACGACAATACTTCCGCTATGGAGTCCACCAAATGATTGTGCCGAATCCCCACGAATATTCCCCGACCAAACGAATTTTTTATAACAACTTGCATACTTTGAAAAATTTTCACATATCACCCTTAACTTTAACCTTTTATCAATTTAACCATTTACTAAATAGAATAATTATAAGAAAATTGAAAACTTTCATTTCATAAAATTTGGGGTCTCACAATCTCCCCTCCTTATGAAATTTCGCCCTCTAAATTTACGTGCACAGTAGTTCAAGAGATGAGAATACCTTGCTTTCTTTTCGGATTGTACCTTCCCGGTTATATCCTCTGTATCATGATTTTTCCATTGCTCATCTCCTATATTTCAAATATTATTTTAGAATATACCTTCAAAACAAAGGTTAATTGAAATATCAAAATTTGTCAACTTATCAAGTAAACAATTTTCAACTTAGGTAACTCACACACTAGCGAAATATATTACTCGTCTCTCAACTCCTAGTTCTAGGCTCATATCTCCGCCAGCGACCATATCCCTAAGATGTGATACCATTTGTGATGCCCCCAAAATAGGTCCACATGACCCATTCTGAGTCGCCAGATATCACACTATAAAAATCATTTACAAACTTCATTTATACAACTGTTGAACTGTCGTGCAGAATACGACCACAGTTAAACTGTGAGTTTAAATACAAATGTATGTAACTCTCATGGTGCCTCAACCACAACCTTACAATGGTACTTTACATAAAAGTATAGTAAATAACTATTTTAGAAATTAAAATCTTTGAAAAATACTCAAGGAAACCTTCGTACATGGGAGACCATGCGTCTAGGTTATGATAGATATCATATGTCCACAGAATTATCCTTGGTTGACCCAATAGTTCCCAAAGTAAAACAAGAAGATTGCTATCATCTTCTTTCCAATGGTGAGTCTTCTCTTGACTTATAATTATCTCCATTGTCTCTAATTGAGAATCATATTTCAAATAAACTCCAAGATTATATAGGTAGTGTTCGTAGATATACTCAGCAAGTGGATGTGCACAACCCTGTCTTATGATAACACGAGGTTGTATGTCATTAGAAATCTTGTATGATAGTGGAAAAACACCCTTCCAAAGTTTGGTTCACCTCACCCTATTCGGTTCACCAAAATTAAATATCAAATGACGTATACAATACAACACACTTATCTAAAGTTCTCAATAAAATTATTTCCACACTATTTAGGGAGAACCTCAACAGCTATAGACCACCGTTCTATTCTCCTGTTACCCCCGTTCGACCCACCTACACTCTTATTACCTAAAAGGAATTGTGAAGCAAAAGGGTGAGCATAACTAGCCCAGTAAAGAATATCATGACTAAAGATAATTTACATCATCAATAGCCTTCATCAGAAATAAATTAGAGATTTAGAACATATGGTAGATGATAAAACTTTTCAACCATAGTTACAACGGAACGAGCAATCCATTAGAAGAGTCAAATAGACCATCAGATCTATTATCTTCTCCATGTTAAAAGTCCACCAATAATGTTTTATCCCTGTAACATCAATCAACAATTCCTATCCACAATCATATGAATAACTCATAATTATAATTGTGATTCTAACTTCCTCTTCGCACCCAGGACGAAGATAATTTTCATCACCTATCTTCACCTAAAACATCAAAAATCATGGTTATACCAAATCAAAATTCCTTCTCATAATCATACTAATAAATTCATCTTTGCACTACGGCCAAAGATATTCATTAACAATTCATCTTTGCACTATAGGCCAAAGACATACAACTATATTTTAGAAGAGTCAAGTAGAGCATGATATCTACTATCTTTTAAAAATTAAAAGTGTATAATCAATATTTTATCATTGAGACTCGCAATAAATAATCCACATCATCGAATCATCCCTCGCACTATGGCCAAGGATATTCATGTAATCATCAATGGTCATGATTATATCAAATAATCCCTGGTTATAATCATACCAATAACTGTCCATCAATGCACTACAGGCCAATGAGGACTTTTACTACATCATCTATAACATTACGGGTCATGATTATACCGAATGATCCCTGGTCATAATCATACCAATAAATAGTTCATCTACGCACATAAGTCAAAGATACTCATCAATCAATAGTTCATTTTTGCACGTAAGCCAAAGATATACAACTGTAAAACTAATAATCAACAGTGCATCTTTGCACGTAAGCCAAAGATATACAATTGTAAAACCAATAATTCAATAAAAACAAGTTCAAGAATAAATTTTAAAGATTTATAATTTAATTTATCTTGAAATCAATTACGTCCAAATTGTCAACATGATACTGCTTTGTGGAGTAAAATTCAAGAATGCTCAGAAGAATATTTCCATGAAAAGATACCGGATGAAGCGTAAATATCCAAAATATTCTACTAATTTCATGGAGTATAGAAGCCAAAACTTCAACAAAATGAGTATCATAGAATATATGAAATCGCAAATGGATTTTCACCGCCATGCAAAGATAATCCACGAGAAATGATCATTTCCACAATTTAATAAGGAATGAATACGAAGGATCATTCACCATGCATGTGATAATCCACATGTATGAGTTATTCTAATGAATAATAAAGAATGGAACCAGTCATGCGCGAATCTTGCATGCATACGATATATTCCAAATGTAATAATAAAGAATGGAGTAATGTAAGAATTCACCATGCATGCGATAGACCGCATGCATACGATGTTATTCCAAAAGAATAATAAAGAATAGAACCAGGTCTAGAGTAATCCGTACAGATAGTATATTTCAACAGAATAATAAAGAATGGAATAACAAAGAATTCACCATGCATGCGATAAACCGAAAAGACAGGTTATTCCAACAGAATAATAAAAAATGGAACTAGGTCTAGCATAATCCGCATGCACGGATATTCCAAATGTATAATAATAAAGAATGGAATAATGAAGAATTTCACCATGTATGCGATATTTGATGATAAAGTTATTCCAACATAATAATAAAGAATGGAATAACAATAGCTCTCTTCATGAATACGAAAAAGAAATAATACCCTTACTATAATAATAATATCCTTTTACCTTAGAAGAAATCGGATATTAGAATAATGAGGTAGAGACTTCTCTTCTTCTTTCTCTCGATAATTTCTCTCTATAATAATTGCTCTATAGCTTTAGGTGAATTGGTGAGAAATGAAGGAAGAATGAGCTTCTATTTATAGAAAATATAGTTTTGATAATTGCACGTTTTTTGCTCGAAATATTACAAGATAAATACCTTCAACTTTTCTTTCATTTTTAATTTAGTCATGCAAGTATTATCAAACTTGCACCACCTTCCCTAATAGTAAATAATGTTAATTAATAGTACAATCATGTGACTCAATAGTTATAATCATGTGAAAATACGAATTGCAGTATAGTACCTCCATCTATACCTCCATTTTTAACTTAGTCATGCAAGTATTATCAATCTTGCACCACCTCCCTAATAGTACATGAATGTGAATCAATAGTACACACATGTGAACAAATAGTTATAATCATGTGAATTAATAACAATTAATTGCTCATTTATTCGATTAATTACCCGATTAGTCAATATAACCTCTGACATCAATTATTATTGAAATAAATGTCGATTTCCACACTAACACTAACAATCCCAACACAATGGAAATATTTTTCTCAAAATTTCATTTTGAAAATTTTGAAGTTTGTCTTTTAAAAGTCAACTATCTTTCTCTCGACCAAAAGTCAACTGTCAATTTTCCGACTAAAGTCAATCACTTTTTGACCAAAAAGTCAACCCCGACAAATTTTGTGTTTATAGTCTATTTCTACTAATTTCATCGTTCCAGACTCAAATACCACGTCCGCATCTCCAAATTCAACTCCAAACTCAAATTTGATTTTTTTATAACATTCATCATTAATATTATAACTCACAATATTTAACAACCCGATCATTCCCAGGAAAGAGGGGGCTTTCCGTTAAGGATTTCTCCTTATTAGCGCGCAATTAGGTGACCAAACCTCTCCTTGACAGAACCTCTAGACATTGTCAATATTAAAAATAATAATATGAATAACTTTGCCGTCTCAATTATTGATTTAATAATATAACATATTATGTTAATGATACGGTGACAATAATTGAATCAATAATATGAGAGATATGATGCAGCAATTACTATAGTAATAATTGGGTATAACTGAGTGACTTCTCATGTAAGCATCAATAATCAATACCGTGTTTCTTACTACGCAACCACGCCAGATTCTCGTACTTTTACTACCGAGTAGTTCAACAGTTTTAACGGTAACACTTTCGTTGTTATTTTTATAAAAATATAATTTTGTCATTTTCTTACTACGATAATACTTCCGTTGTGGAGTCCACCAATGATTGTGCCGTCCTACGAATATTCCCCGACCAAACGAATATTTTATAACAACTTGCATACTTTGAAAAAATTTCACATATCACCCTTAACTTTAACCTTTTATCAATTTAACCATTTACTAAATAGAATAATTATAAAAAATTGGAATACTTTCATTTCATAAAATTTGGGGTCTCACACAGGGGACAGGTTTGAACTGATATGTCCTCTTTTCAAGATTTATAGCATACCGACCGGTGGTCGTTCTCCTCCCTTAGAACCGATTGGTCCGACGTCTTCGCATTGTCATTGTTGTACCTCCTGTTTTTAAAATCTCCTCCCGACTCGCTTCGTCTATTATCATGGCCATGATTACCACCAGAGTGGTTACCGCTTTTATCTGTATTTTTCTTTCCCCGCTGGTTATCGTTGTTCCGATGACTGTTGTCACTGGTATGACTCTGGTTGTGGTCCCTCGGTTGAACGTACTTGTTATCTCGCTCTAATAATTGAGCCCTGATGACAACATCTAAATATAGAGAAAACTTATGAGAAATGAGATACTGACGTATGTCGGGTTTTAAACCTCTCAGAAACATCCGCGAACTTCACCTCGTGCTGGGACACCGTCATGTTGTTATGCTCCAGTCTAATAAACTCTACCTCCTTCATATGACAAATACTTTCAGGAGAGTACTTGTCATTGAACAGTTTCTAAAATGTCTCCCAAGACATCTTTGAGTCTCGTACTGGATAGAGTACGCTTCACGATTCCCACCAATAATCTCCTCATACGAACATAAAGGTGGCGAATGGAACCTTCTGTTTCACCATACATCCCAAGACATCGAATATCTTGGTAATTTGCTTGACCCACGCCTCCGCACTTTAATCGGATCCCTTTCCCGAATCTCGTGGTCCTAACTCTTTGAACTGTTTAGCTGTGAGAAACCGTGCGTTGCTATCATTTCCATCTGTATCTTGTACACGAGTCTCCTTCGTCTGATTTTGTATAAACTGTAAAAAGCTTCTAAACATCCCATCGTTCATCGTCTGATCAGTAGTGTTGTTTACAGGAGGAACATTGCCGGCCTGTTGCACATTCTCCTCATTGGTGAGTAAAGGTGTCTCCACAGTCTCATTTGATCTACTGTTAACATTCTCAATTGCCATTCTCAAATACTTCCATAAAATAAGGGTTAATTAAAGAAATTAACATATCACATAATATCCCTATATTCTGACCAACCAACAAATAAGCTTAGGTAGGACACACTAGCGAAGGATTTACTTGTCTCTCCCCTCCTAGTTCTATTCCCCAATCTCCGCCAGAGATCATATCCCTAAGCTCTGATACCAACTGCGACGCCCCCAAAATAGGTATACATCACCCATTCTGAGTCGCCAAACACATGGTACAGAAATAACTACAACTTTATTTATACAATTGTCGTGCAAAATACGACAACACTTAAACTGTGAGTTTAAATACAAATATTGTCATCAAGACAATATCCACACTCAAATAAGTCCTCATTACAATTATTGATACACTATTTTACAAAATAGTGAGGACTACTAAAACAACTTCTAGAACCATCATTCCACACCCCAAGCTAGTACTCGCTACATTCTCGCCTCTTGAGAAAAAATGGAACAAAAAGGAAAGGGTGAGCTCAACTAGTCCAATAAAGAATATTATGACTAAGATAATATAGAACAAATTATCGTTAGTCCTCAACGAGGATAACTGATAGAATACAATAGACAACAAGTTTTAAATCAATATTCACGCAGAAATAACAATTCATTAGAAGAGTTACGTAGAGAATGAAATCTAATTTCTTCTATGAATTTAAAAGTTTTTCATCAATATTTTATCCCTGTAACATCAATCAATATATATCTTGAATCAAATATTCATCTTTGCACTACAGGCCAAAGATATTCATCAGTTGGTCATGTTCATCTCAACACCTGTACATCTTTGCACTACGGGCCAAAGATATTTATCAGAAAATCATTAATCTTTGCACTACAGGCCAAAGATATTCAGTAATATCATCATTTAGGACTGAGGATGATGAAAAATATTTTAAAGAAAATGAATCTAGTGAATCAAAAGAACAAATATTAAGGACTTGTACTTTAAACAATCCAAGTTCAAAAAAACTTCATAAATAATCATAGTGGAGTAAAAATTCAAGAATGAAAACCAAAACATAGATACAATCAAAGCTAGTATCCATAATAGATATCTTGAACAAAAAATGAAAATTTAATTTTTCTGTGAATAGTGTCGTATTCGTGAATAGTGTCGTATACGTGAATAGTATCGTATACGTGAATAGTAATCTCGACACTAAAAGACAAGAATTTCACAAGAAAAATCTTACCAATATTCCGGCATAATGATATTAGAAGAAATAATATCATTTAAAAAAAATAACATCCTTTACCTCGAAAAGATAGATTAGTTACGATTTGGAATCTTTGGATATAGTCTTGAAAGGAACTTGCAAAATCAGTATAGCAACACTAAAAGTATCAAAATACTCCCAAGAATATGCTCGATAATATAGAGAGAGAAAGAGAGAGAAAACTTGTTTCTAGTGTGATTTTCAATTTTAACCTAAGCACCCTATTTATAGGAAAATGCTTAGAACACCAAAGTAGAAAATTTAATTAAATATATATATATATATATATAATTTTCACGCCCACCTTAGACAACTGATCTCAGCTCATTTTCCATGCTAGTGGGGCCCACCCACTTGTTAAAAACATTTTTCTTTTAAAAATTATTTAAAACTTCAAAAATCAATTATTCTGGAACTTCAATAATTCATAATAAATAGCTCTTTTATCAGAAAAATTCAAATCTTATGTCCATTCCATAGAAAATTCAATTCTCTACAACTTTATAAGTTTAAGTTTTTCAAAATTCCAAACAGAAGTTGACCGAAATCCACATATGGACGATTTTATAGGCTATAATCAAATTTCAGTCAAGAAATGGGGTCCACAAACATGAAAAACATGTTTTAAATATTTTTCGTAACAAAAATACTCTTTCTCCTCATATATTCATATATCCCACATTCATTGTAAAAATATCACTATTATTATATTATTATAATATAATAATATATTTAAATAATTATTTTATCAGAAAAGATAAAATATCCAATTTTAAACAATTGTCACTTTAAAATTTTCTCTATCTATATCCACATAAAATGAATATTTTTCTTATTATATAAATCAATAATTAATTATTCACAAATAATATTACGAATCAACAATATTTCATAACTAAGTTCTTAGGAAAGAGGGGCTTTCAATAAGGATTTCTCCTTCTTACAAGCGCGTGATTAGGTGACCAAACCTTTCCTTAAATGTAACTTTCTAAACATTGCCAATAATGATATCTAATAATATTACTTAAATAATATGAATTATTGATCTGATAATGGAAAATACTCTGTAGTGACAATTATTAAAACAACAATAATATAAAATATCAACGTAGCAATTATTGAATCAATAAAATAAAATATTGAATAGTAATTACTATAACCATTATTGATCAATGCCTTCTTACGTAAGAATCAATAATTGGTGAAATACCGTGTGCTACTGTGTTTTAACTCTTACCTATATTCCAACAAGATAATACTTAATAACCACTACCCATTATTTATAAATAACTTATACTTTTCGTTTTCTTCATCGCTTTCCGTTATGGGGCCCACACAAGGTTGCGTCGTCGTACGAATATTCTCCGATTGTAAGAATATTCCACGACCAAATGAATATTCCCCGACAACAATGAATATTTTATAACCACTTGCTTATTTGAAATTTTTGCGTATTTTTCCCATAACTAACCACATTAATCAAATCAACCCTTACTATTTCAAAATAATAAATAGAGAAAAAATCAATTTCATTATTAATAAGTTGGGGTCTTACAACGTACTTATGACCATTCAGGGCCCATAACTTGAAAAACTATTTGATGAAGAAAACGACAAGTATGAGTTTTTTATAAATAATGGGCGTAGTTATTACTGAATTAAAAGCTGCTGCAATACCCGAAGGTTAAAATCTGATGTCTACGCGGTGTTGCATTAGCGATAGCACACGATATTGCATAATAATTCTAATTATTGATTCTTACGTAAGAAGTCATTACTCAATAATTATTACAGTAATTACTCGTTCAATATTTTATTTTATTGATTCAATAATCACTACGTTGATATTTTATATTATCGATTCAATAATTGTCAACGCACGTGCAGTTTTTCCATTATCGGATCAATAATTCATATTATTTGAATAATATTATTAGATAGCATTATTGGTAATGTCTAAGGAAGTTCATGCAGAAAGGGGTTTAGTCACCTAATTGCGAGCCAAGACGGAGAAATCCTTGTCGAAAGCCCTCTTTCCTAAAACAAACTGGTTGTCATTATTGTGATTCTGTAATATTATTTGTGAATAATTAATTATTGATAAAATGATAAGAAAATATTTATTTTATGTGGATATAAATGAAGGAATTAATCTTGATGTGTTTTATCAGTATTTTGTCAGAATAGAGGTGTTAAAAATCATCTGTATGTCGATTTCGGTCATTTTTTGTTTAGAATTTGGAAAAAATTTCTTCTACAAAGTTGTAGAGAATTAAATTTCCTATGGAATGGACATAAGATTCAATTTTTTTTTGATAAAAGGGCTATTTATTATGAATTATTGAAGTTCCGGAATAATTAATTTTTGGAGTTATAAATATTTTTTAAAAGAAAAACATTTTTAATGTGGGTGGGACCCACTTATGTGTGTTGATGAGAATGATGTGGTGTGCGTAGGAAATATTTTTGAAAATATTAATATTTTATTGAATTTTTTGTTTTGATGTTCTAAGCATTTTCCTATAAATATGGTGCTTAGGTTAGAATTGAAAATCACACTAGCATAAGTAGTTTTCTTTCTCTATAATATCGAGCGTATTTTTGTGAGTATTTAGATACTTTGAGAGTTGATAAGCAGTGTAAGTTTCCTTCAGTATTATATCCGATATTTCAGCGAGAAGTACTATTCTTTTGAGGTAACGAATGTTATTTTTTTCATAAATGATATTATTTTTTTTAATATCATTATATCGAAATATTGATATGAATTTTATTGTGAAAGTTTTACCTTTTCGTGTCGAAGTTACTATTCACGTATACGGCACTATTCACGTATATGACACTATTCACAAATACGACATTATTCATAGAAAAATTAAATTTTCTTTTCTTTGTCCAAATTGTCTATTATGGTTACTATCTTTGATTGTATCCATGTTTTGATCTTCATTCTTGAATTTGGCTCCACAATTGTTTATTATGGAGTATTTTTTAACTTGGATAAACTAAAGTACGAATCCTTAATCTTTGTCCTTTTATATCACTGGATTCGTTTTCTTAAAAATATTTTCATCATCCTCAGTCCTAAATGGTAATATAACTGAATATCTTTGGCCTGTAGTGCAAAGATGAATGATTACCTGATGAATATCTTTGGCCTGTAGTGCAAAGATGGATAGGTGTTGAGATAAACATGACCAATTGGTGATACAAATGAATATCTTTGGCCCGTAGTGCAAAGATGAATATTTGGTTCAAGATGTATATTGATTGATGTCACTAGGATAAAATATTGATGATGGACTTTTAAATCATATAAGATAGTAGACTTCATTCTCTACTTAACTCTTCTAATAATTTGGTGTTCACTATCCAAAACCATTACATCTAACTACCCATCATAAAGGATAAAGACATAATTTAAATAACTTAAATAATAATCTTTCCCATTAAAGGGTTACATCATCATCTCAAAAATAATCCCGTAATCTAACCTTAAATTTATTACATCAGTTTGCGAAATACATCATAAAATAAAACAAGTCTTAAAACATAAAACATTTAAATAAAATTCTCATAAGTCTTCAACACTTGGACATTTTGCCCTTTCCTTTGCTAGTAGATGGCTCATCAACTTTCTCCACTTTAGCTGCAGTGTTAATTGCAAGAGTGAGCAAACAAATGCTCACTGATATAGAAAGTAGTAATGATAACAACATGAGAATGAACAACGAATGCTGAACAATAATGAACTTGTTCTACGAATCAAAATAGAAAACAAGTTCGAACTTTAATATCTGAGGGTCTTAAGACCACGAACTATGTCCCCGGTACTTAGGTATTATTACCCAACCTTAACAGTCATTTAGACTATACGGACCCTTCTTAACGTACTTAGGGGATCAGCCCTTTGTACCATGTATTGTGCACAAACATCTAAACGTTACACGTACAAAATCCCCTATGTTAGGGTTGTTCGTCTCAGTTTGAATTTAGAATTTCCGCACTAAAGAAAGTTTAGTTTGGAACTAGCTTATCAGTGTTTCTAGAATTTTAGAACACTATTCAATTATAGATTAATTTAATCAATAAGAGTTTGCTTACTAATTGAAGGTCTAATACAAGAATGTATAACTGAACAAGGCTATCAAAGTCAAAGATCGGATATCAACAATATATAATTGAATAAACATGATATACATGCAAAGTGCTATATCCAAAAGAGTTAGAACAATCTCATTTGAATCGATGTATTAGAATAATATATGCTTTGAATAATAATTAGGAAAAATGTGAAACTCGCTCGATGTAACGAATTAGGTTACAAGAGCTTGTACAAACATACACAAGATAGATTAGGCTTGCTCGCTTTCAACTTTACAAAAAAAATTTTTTAGAAACTTGAACAATAATATATAATTATTTAGGAAATGGGAACTTGCATTCAATATGAAAAGAATGAAGTTAGAAAGCTTGCTCAATGTAAATGTAGAGTTAGAGGTTTAGAAACTTGCCTTGTATATAAGCTACACAAATGTAATATAATCTCCAATTACCCTACATATATCATTGAAATCATAACAACAATTAGTTGTATGAATATTAGCTTTAGGTTTTAAACCATCATTTAGGTCATAACCTAACCTAACACCTAACCATTTAGGTTAACATACTTAACGAATCTCGAAATCTCATTATAATCCAACATAACTTAATCATTTCATCTCTAACTTTTGAAAACATCACTTTTAGTTTCATTACATAACTTATTAAAATAATCACTTAAAAATCTTTTTACACTTTGTATTATACACACACAATATAATCTGTTATTGTAGTTTCTATTATGTCTTAACATCATTAACATGCATGCTAAACTAATATAAGTCCATTACATGTGACACTGCAAATAATGCGAAGTTACTACTTCAGGCTTAGAGGAACTAAGAGTGTATGCTTTCTTCTCCTTACTTTACACCAACGCCGTTGCATTTGCACCAGCTGCTCATTCGTATGAAAACCAGCCTGGTAACAAGGTAACATTTTTTACTGGTGATAAATGCGCAGCACTTACAAACACCAGATTTTAAACTAAAAACAAAATGCTTCTTCTACTCTTTACCAAACCCAATTCAAATTCACAAATTTCTACAAAATTCATGAAACTAAGCAACTAAAACTTTGTAATAATATAGTTAAACATGTTATCCATCATTCTATATACAAAAACATTACATAAACACAATTTTAAAGAATCAAAACCATAGTTTTCCAAATTTCTTCATTTTTTGACACTTTTAGCGAATTCGATCACCACGAATTTCGTTTCTCAATCAATTGACATGATTCCAACTACGCCGCTTTTTCGTTTCTTAACATACAAACATATTCTAACATCAAATTATAGATTATAACACATATTGATCATGAAATTTTGTACTTTCTAAGCCATATTATATACACATAAACACCATGATTTATATTTTTTTCTTACTAAACCCAATTTCATTTACATTTTTGATAATTATCATAACACTTATATATATGATAATTAACAAATTTACAAAAAAATACATATATATATATAATCAATATATATAACAATCAATCAAAAAAATCATTTTATTAAGATAACTAAAAATAAAAAAAAAAACTATAAAAATTTAGGATATATATTATACCTTAATTAGTTATTGATATATAAATGAAAAGATAAAGTGGTTTTAATCTTCTCTTCTTTCTTCTTGAAAATCTCTAGAAATTCCTCTCTCAATTCTCTCTCTCTCTCTCTTCTCTCTCTCTCTCTTTCTCTTCTCTCTCTATCTCTACTCATATGCCTTAGGAGAAAAAAAAAATATGAAAAAATATAAAATATATATATAACTCCCTCTCCACGTTCTACTTCGTAAAAAAAAAAAAAAGAGGCGTCAGTTAGAATAAGCCAAAGGCCACAAGGCCTTGTTTGGCTACCACACTAATCCCATAACTAAATTATTTTTATATTATTTATATTATATAGTTTTCATGTGTCACACCTTTATTTAATTAATTTAAATAACTTTAGTTTAGTTAATTTAAATAACTTATAATAATAATAATAATAATAATCTTATTATAATTATACTTATAATTAATAAATAATTATATATCTAATTTAATTAATAAATTAGAAACATCACTTTATTTAATTTATTTATTTCCTTTAAATTAAACAATTCATTTAATTTAATTATTTTCTTAAATATTAAGCAATTGATTTAATTTAATTATTTCCTTAAATTAAATCCTTGAAATAAAATTATCATTATTCAATTTAATTAACATTAATCAATTTAGTTACTAAATTAATTCACCACAATTCATCAATTATTTATTTTCTCAATAAATAAATTATTTAAAATATTTATTTAATTCAATAAATATTTAAATTAAATTACAAATTTCTCGATCGTTACATCCTTCCCTCCTTAAAAGGATTACGTCCCCGAAATCACAACTTCGAAAAATTTATTAGTTACATTCTTCCCTCCTTAACAAGATTACATCCCCGAAATCGCTATACAAAATCAAGCAAATAATCGAGGATAATTTCTTCATCATAACGCTTTCAAGTTCCCACGTAGCTTCCTCGGCATTGTGGGTTCCTCCAGATTACCTTAACGAAGGTATCACCTTATTCCTCGATACTTGCTTTTTTTCATCAACAATTTGAACAGGACTTCTTCATATGACAAATCTTTCTCAAACTGTAAGGGCTCATATTCTATAACATGTTTATAATCGAAGCTTATATGGGCCTCAATCACCGAGACATGGAAAATATTATGAATATGCTCCAACTCCGGAGGTAAAGCTACCTCGTACGCCACTTCCCCAACTCGTCGAAGCACTTCGAAAGGTCCTATAAATCTAGGGCTCAATTTTCCCTTTTTGCCAAACAGAATTTTCCCCTTCAGGGAGACACTTTCAAGAAAACATTACTACCGACATCAAATTCTCTATTTTGTCGACGCTGATCGACATATTTCTTATGTCTATCTATCTTGTGCTGCGATCAATTTCGCTTGAATAACCTTGATGATCTCGACAGTCTGTTGTACCAATTCTGGACCCAATAGCTGACGTTCACCTACCTCATCCCAACATAACGGAGTTCAGTATTTTCTACCGTATAACGCTTCGTAAGGCGGCATGCCAATACTCGCATGATAACTATTATTATAAGCAAATTCCACCAATGGTAGATGGTCATCCCAATTTCCTTTGAAATCCATGATACATGCTCTGAGCATATCTTCTAGTGTTTGGATGGTTCTCTCACTCTGTCCGTCGGTTTGAGGATGGTATGTTGTGCTCATTCTCAGCTGTGTTTCCCAAACATTCTTGTAATCGTTTCCAAAAATTAGATGTGAAACGTGGATCTCTGTCGATACAATGGACACGGTACACCCGTGTCTTGACACAATTTCCTTCACGTACAGTTTTGCTAACCGATCTAGGGTAAATCGAAGCTTGATTGGCAAAAAGTGTGCCGACTTTGTCAGTCGATCGACAATCACCCAAATGGCATCGTAACCTTGTTGGGTCATTGGAAGACCTACCACAAAATCCATTGTGATATGCTCCCATTTCCATTCTGGTATCTCCAATGGTTGTAATAATCCGCTTGGCCTTTGATGTTCAGCTTTGACTTTCTGACACGTTAAACATTTTGCCACGCATTCAGCCACATCCCTCTTCATATTTCGGCCACCAAAAATGATGTCTAAGATCTTGGTACATCTTTGTACTCCCAGGGTGAATCGAATATCTTGAGTTGTGAGCTTCACTCAAAATTTCTTCTTTAACTTCTAGTACTGGCGGAACCCAAATTCTCCTTTGAATCAAGTAACCCTTAGAATCGATTTTGAATTTGTTTTCCTCACCTTTGAGATATTTTCTTTTTATCTTTTCATGATCTTCATCCTGAAGTTGTGCATTTTTCACCTTATCCACCAACGTTGAACTATTTCCCATCTGGAACAACTTTTCATCGGATTACATCCGGATATTTAATTTCCAACTCCATCTTAGCCATTTTCGACACTAGCTTCTCTGACGCGATTAACATCATTAACTTCTCCCGTCCTTCTACTTAAAGCATCAACAACAACATTTGCCTTTTCGGGATGATAGAAAATCTCGCAATCATAATCTTTGATCAGCTCCAACCATCTTCTTTGTCTCATATTCAAATCTTTTTGTGTAAAGATATACTTCAGACTTTTATGGTCGGTATATATCTCACACCTCTCTCCATAAAGATAATGTCTCCAAATTTTTAGGGCAAACACCACTGCCGCCAACTCTAAGTCATAAGTCGGATACCCTTTCTCGTAATCTTTCAACTGACGTGATGCATACGCAATAACTCTGCCATTTGCATAAGCACACAACCTAATTCCTTCATGGATGCACATCACTATACACCACAAAATTTCTGTATCATCGAGCAATGACAACACAACAGTGTGAACTTCAACCTCTTCTTTAATTCTCAAAAACTTTCCTCACACTTCTCTTATCCAAACAAACTTAACCGCTTTCCTAGTTAAATTAATCAATGGAGTCGCGATCTTGGAAAAGTCTTGAATAAAACGCTTTGTAGTAACCTTTGCCAATCCTAAGAAACTCCTTACTTACGACGGTGTCTTGGGTGATCCCAGTTTATTACTGACTTCACTTTTGATGGATCTACCAAAAATTCCATCCTTATCAATAACGTGTCCAGAAAGCTGTACATGTGTTCCAACCAAAATTCACATTTTGAGAACTTAGCGTACAACTTCTCTTTTCTCAATGTCTCCAACGTCACTCTTAAGTGTTCCACATGTTCCTCTTTGGTTTTGGAATATACCAATATATCATCAATAAACACCACCACAAATTTGTCAAGAATGGTTTAAACACCACATTCATCAAATCCATGAACGCTGCGGTGCGTTGGTTAAACCAAAAGACATAACCGAAAAACTTCGTAATGACCATATAGAGTTACGAACGCTATTTTTGTACATCCTCCGCCTCACCTTCAATGATGATAACCACTTCTCAAGTCTATCTTGAAAAATATCTCTCTCCTTGTTGATCGAATGGTCATCGATTCTAGGTAATGGATACTTATTTTTAATCGTGACCTTATTCAATTCTCGATAATCAATGCGAGCCGCATCGATCCATCTTTCTTCTTAACAAACAACAACATTGCTGCTCCCCATGGCGACACACTTTCAATTTGAATATACTTCTTGTCGAGCAATTCTTGCAATTTGCACCATCAACTCTTTCATTTCTACTGGGGCCATTCTATATGGTGCTTTAGATATCGGGGTCGTTCTCGGTAGTAAGTCAATCACGAACTTCGATTTGTCGATCCGTGGGAAGACCCGACAAATCATCTGGAAAAATACGTCTGCAAAATCTCTTATAATCGGTATCTCTTCTAACTTCACTCTTCTTCTTACGTATATCGACTATGTAGGCTAAGTATCCTACACATCCTTGTCTCAACAACTTCTTGGCTTGCATCACCATCGAACAACTTGCTTGTCGAGGTGACTTGACTTACCAAAGAACACAACCTTTTGATGGAGTCATAAGGTTAACACACTTCCTTTGGCAATCAATTCTTTGCTCCGTAATTGAATAACCAATCCATTCCCATATAACATCAAACTCACCAAGTCTAATTGGTATCAAATCTACCATCATCTCGTGACCTTTTATATCCACTCTACAATTCCTATATATAAATTAACGGAATCACTTCCTATTCACAATCTCTATACTTAAGGAAATTCTAATTCTTCTTGAGGCAAATCTAAATTCTGAGCAAATTCATCGGATATAAATGAACAAGTAGCACCCAAATCAAATAGTACATAAGCATTAATACCATTAATCGGAATGATACCTGACACCACATCCTTAGGCTATACAAAGATCCTGCGCGGTCATATTGAAAGTCCTCATGTAGAGGTCGGGCTTGATTGTCTTTGGTCGATGATAGTCGATGCACCACCACCGTTGTTGTTTCCTTTTCCACCACTTGCACTTCTTCTCGTTTGGCTTCTTAGGGGCAATCACGAGCCATGTGATCCTTTGAACCGCAGTAAAACATGCTCCTTTCTTTGGACTAAAATAGTTCGGTGCAATGTGTCCCTCCCTCGACCACGTTGAAACACACCCTCTTTCCCTTCAAACATACTCCCAGTATGGTTCTTTCCACATACGTCGCACAAGCTTCAAACTTTTTCTTCTTCTGATTTCCTTGTTGTCCTCCCATAGTCGAATTCTCGCTCCACTTCCTCTTCTGATTGTTACTTCCAACATTACTTCCACCAGCCTTATTTTCATTCTCATTTTTCCTCTTCTTTTGTTCTTGATTGTACTTGGTCAAGGCATCGCTTCCACCTTCCGCGATAATTGCCTTTTCCAGTACAGTTGCAAATGTATTCAACTGAAACATTGAAACCTTGCTATACAGCCAGGGTTTCAATCCTTGTTCGAACCTTCTCGCTTTACGCTCGTCGGTATTGACTTGATAAGTGGCAAACCTTGCCAACTCGTTAAACTTTGCAGCATATTCTGGCACCGTCATTGTTCCTTGCTTCAGCTCCAGAAATTGCACTTCCAACTGATTACGAGAACTCACTGGAAAGTACATTTCAAAAAACATCTCCTTAAATCTATCCCACGCTATCACTCCTTGTCCCCCACGAACCTTATTTTCTTGCCACCAGTAGCTAGCTTCAGACTTCAGCATGAACGTTGCGAACGCAGTCTTCTGATCTTCGTTAACTCTAGCAACGTCGAACACCTTCTCCATTTCCATGATCCAGGTTTGGGCTTCCACTGGATTCATAGACCCTTGAAACTCTGGCGGTCCAACCGCTTTGAATTCCTTAAAAGGTCGTGACTTGAGCTTGCGGTTGATTCATAAGTGCACTCGTCAATGAAGTTACCAAGCTGCTTGAACCGGATTAGCGTTGGCCTCATTATTATTATTAGTAGACCCCTCGGGAGTGCTTGTTGACGTGGTTGTCTTCTTCTAGGAGGCATTTTACATTAAAATATATGCTTATTAGTTCATTACTCAACTTCTTGGGTATTTAAAGTTTAACTTAAACATTCCAAGATTAAAGCTATAACACATAACATTTCAAATAAACTCTTAATATTTTATTCATTCATAACGTTTTAAAACATGTTAAAGATAGCATAACCGCTATAAACATTCACTTTCTGAACTAGACAAGTTTCGAGGATTACATACTCATACTATCCCTTTATTTATCTCAAAATAAAGGGATTCACAATTTATTTATTCACATAATTAACCACATATTATTATCACTCTTATTCTATCTAGGCATATTAAGGCGTCGTAAGGCTTCTCGGCGCTTCTCTCCTCCATGATACGATACGATGCGTTCTACGATCCATCATCACGAACCACGGTGAGTCTTCAAAACGAGGTGGGTAATAAAAGACTCGATCACAGGCCCTATCAATCGCGAAATTAAAAGCGTAATCCATCTCGTTCATCTTGGCTTTCTTCACTTGGACCTTAGCCTCAGCACGCTATGCACTGCGCACGTTGAGTCGCCTTCATCCAAGCATCCTCTGCTCTTGCACGCTTAGTGATTCCTCTTTGAAGTCATCTTTTAATTTCTCCATGTCAGTCTTCATCTTCTCGTTCACTGCCAATAGATCTTCATGCTGACCCTTTGGTATGAACTAGGTCCCTCTCGTGTTTCAAGGCGTGAGTCGAGTTCCTGAATCTCCGCATCCTTCTGCTCCATCGAGCATGATGCATCTCAACCATCTCCTTGAGCTCCTCAACTTTGTCCTGTAATTCTATGTTACGGTCATGCAGGCGTCATACATCTCGGTGATATATGGAGTTTGGTGGAAACTCCTCAGATCCTCTTCCTCATCATCCTCCTCTATCTCCTCGAACTACTATCCTCCTGGGATCGGTCACAGGGCTCATCCTCCTGGATCAACTTGCCTCCCTTTGACTACATGAATATCCCGGGTTCATCATCTCTAGGTATTGAGGTATCACTTCCCTAAATTGGATTGGATCCTCCTCCTTCGTTAGACATCCACGACAACAAAATATTTTAAGTTTTACTTAACATTTTTGATACTCATGAGCACATAAGTTATTAACACATATACATAATGTCTTTTATTATTTAGCTTCAATGGATACCTTAATCCATTCCTTAAAACTTCGATAAGAGTTGGACACCTCTATGTTTTCTGTTTCCTTAAAGGTTACTTCCTAAGGTTTCCCCACCTAAGGTTCATAACCTAAAGCTTTGATACCAACTTTGTGACACCCCCAAAATCCGGTACTCCATTTC
This sequence comes from Panax quinquefolius, assembly GCA_020205615.1. Classification (NCBI taxonomy): domain Eukaryota; kingdom Viridiplantae; phylum Streptophyta; class Magnoliopsida; order Apiales; family Araliaceae; genus Panax; species Panax quinquefolius. Next base: position 127,091,966 of record CM035152.1, read on the forward strand.
CCACGAATTTTGGTGTTCACTTATCAAAACCATTACATCTAACTACCCATCATAAAGGATAAAGACATAATTTAAATAACTTAAAATAATCTTTCCCATTAAAGGGTTACATCATCATCTCAAAATAATCCCGGTAATCTAACCTTAAATTTATTACATCGGTTTGCGGAATACATCATAAAATAAAACAAGTCTTTATAACATAAAACATTTAAATAAAATTTCATAAGTCTTCACACTTGGACATCTTGCCCTTTCCTTTGCTAGTAGATGGCTCATCAACTTTCTCACTTTAGTTTGCGGTGTTAATTGCAAGAGTGAGCAAACAAATGCTCACTGATATAGAAAGTAGTAATGATAACAACATGAGAATGAACAACGAATGTTGAACAATAATGAACTTGTTCTACGAATCAAAATAGAAAACAAGTTCGAACTTTAATATCTGAGGGTCTTAAGACCACGAACTATGTCCCGGTATTTAGGTATTATTACCTCAACCTTAATGATCATTTTAGACTATCTGGACCCTTCTTAACGTACTTAGGGGATCAGCCCTTTGTACCATGTATTGTGCAAAACATCTAAACGTTACACGTCTGAAAAATCCCCTATGTTAGGGTTGTTAGTCTCGATTTGAATTTAGAATTTCCGCACTAAAAGAAAAGTTTAGTTTGGAACTAGCTTATCGGTGTTTCTAGAATTTTAGAACACTATTCATTTATAGATTAATTTAATCAATAAGAGTTTGCTTACTAATTGAAGGTTTAATACAAGAATGTATAAATTGAACAAGGCTATCAAAGTCAAAGATCGGATATCAACAATATATAATTGAATAAACATGATATACATGCAAAGTGCTATATCGAAAAGAGTTAGAACAATCTCATTTGAATCGATGTATTAGAACAATATATGCTTTGAATAATAATTAGGAAAGTGAAACTAAACTCGATGTAATGAATTAGGTTACAAGAGCTTGTACAAACATACATAAATATAGAATAGGCTTGCTCAACTTTACAAAAAATTTTAGAAACTTGTATGATAATAATTTAGTAATGAAACTTGCATTCAATATGAAAAGAATGAAGTTAGAAAGCTTGCTCGATGTAAAGAGTTAAGGTTTAGAAACTTGCCTTGTATGTAAGCTACACAAATTGTAAAATAATCTCCAATTACCCTACATATATCATTGAAATCACAACAACAATTAGTTGTATGAATATTAGCTTTATGGGTTTTAACCATCATTTAGGTCATAACCTTAACCTAACATCTAACCATGTTGGTTAACATCATTAACGCCTCTCTAAAATCTCATTACGATCCAACATAACTTAATCGTTCATCTCTAACTTTTGAAAACATCACTTTTAGTTTCCATTACCTAACTTATTCAAGTAATCACTTAAATTCTTTTACACTATATATTACAACGCATGACAATCTGTTATTATAGTTTCTATTATGTCTTAACAACATTAACATGCATGCTAAACTAATATAAGTCCATTACATGACATGACGCAAATAAGCGAAGTCATTTCTTTGGCTGGGCTCGAGAACACAAGCAGCATTGTTACGTGTCCTTTGCCTGTAACATTTGGCCTTTGCACATTTATTTGCTGCTCATTGCGCAAAAACCCATGGCATGCGCAATTGTGCTCGTTTCAACTGTGTGGTAACGGTAATTGCATTGCACACACAAATGCAAAACAGCAACTATGACTACTAACTAATGCTACAAACTTTCAAACCCAATTCAACCAAACACTACAAAATTCATGAAACTAATCATCTAAAACTTTGTAATAACATAGTTAAGCATATATGTTATCCATCATTCTATATACAAAAACATTATATATATATAAATTTGAAGAATCAAAACCCCAATTTTTCCAAATTTCATCATTTTTACACTTTTAGCGAATTCGATCACCACGAACTCGTTTCTTAATCAATTAACATGATTCGAACTACGCCGCTTTTTCGTTTCTTAACATATTAACATATTCTAACATCAAATTTACAGATTATAACACATATAGATCATGAAATTTTGTACTTTCTAAGCCGTATTATAATGAACATAAACACTGTTATATTTTTTTTTCCTTCCTACAACCCAATTTCATGTTTTAATAATCATTAAATAACACTTATATATGATAATTAATAGATTCTACAAATAACCAATATATATATATATATATAACGCAAATTTAACAACAACAAATCAATCAATAATCATTTATATATAACTGTAAATTAAAAAAAATTTAGAAATTTATATAAATATATATAATTATAATCCTTAATTATTGATTATATGAAAATGAAATCAAAAGATATCCTTAAAGAAATCTCTCCTTCTTCTCTCTAGCTAAAAAATTGAGAAAATTTTCTCCAAGAGCCCTCTCTCTTCTCTCTTTCAATCTCTCTTTTCTTTCTTTCTTCTCTCTCTCCTATATTATTAGCTTTAGAAAAAAAATAAGAAAAAAAAAATAAAGCGATATGACATCACCTCTCCCGTTCTCTTTGGTTAAAAAAAAAAAAAAGAGCGTCCGATTGAATAAGCCAAAAGGCCATGAGGCCTTGTTTGGCTACCACAAAATCCCCAAAACTAAATTATTTTTATATTATTTTATTATATAGTTTTCATGTCACACACATTAATTTAGTTAATTTAAATAACTTTAGTTTAGTTAATTTAAATAACTTATAATAATAATTAAAATAATTTCTTATTATAATTATATTTATAATTAATAAATAATTATATATCTAATTTAATTAATAAATTAGAAACATCACTTTATTTAATTTATTTATTTCCTTTAAATTAAACAATTCATTTAATTTAATTATTTTTAAATATTAAGCAATTGATTTAATTTAATTATTTCCTTAAATTAAATCCTTGAAATAAAATTATCATTATTCAATTTAATTAACATTAATTAATTTAGTTACTAAATTAATTCACCATATTCATTAATTATTTATTTTCCTCGATAAATAAATTATTTAAAATATTTATTTAATTGATAAATATTTAAATTAAATTACAAATTTCTCGATCGTTGCGATAATTGTAATAATGAAGTTATAGTTATTTTCCGTACCATGTATTTGGAGACTTAGAATGGGTTGTGTGGACCTATTTTAGGGGCGTCACACGTGAGCATTATCCTTAAGAAGAAACTGTAGAGAATGATAAAGGATGATGAGGGAGAACCCCTTAATGTTCAAAAATTGATGTCTCTAAAGTTGTTCGATAATTGGAAGAAAAATCCCATCGAGAATAAAAGACTAAAGACATCTAGCAGCAGCAAGGGTATTGAAAAAAGAGGAAGGAAAGCATAATGAAAAGTGAGTCATCTCAATCTGATAATTCTGTATCTCCAATGGCCACCCCTGTAATGCCAACCAAGATGAGAGCTAAGGTTGTGAAGAAGTCACTAGAGGTCCCACCAAGGAGTCCATCTATTGGTAGAAAGGAATCTGGATCAGAAAAGGAAAAAGCACCTACTGTTGCACCCCCAAGGTGAAGAAAGAGTAACTGGGTACTTTAAAGAACAAAACAGAAGAATGAAGGAGACTCTTCATCAAAAATAATTGTCCTCAGTGAAAATGATGAGGATGATGAACTTGAGTCTATGAGAGAAGACATCAAAGGTAAAAAGAGAATGATGTCTGACAGTTACAGGAGTTAAAGCGAAAAGACTACAACTGCCAATGAACCCAAGACAGAAGAAGCATATGAAAGTGAAGATAAAGAGACTTTGAAGTCTGAAGAGCTAGGAATGACTGGTGAGTCAGAGAAGGATATTGTAGAAGGAAAAAATGATGAAAGTAAATTGCAAGGATCTAGTGTTGAATCAATTAAAATAACTTTCATGAGTCTAGCTCAAAGTCAGAAAATGAAGAAATGGAGAGCAGACTCGATTCTGCGGATCGAAATCAATGATATCATATTCCCTCTCGAAAGAAGAGGTCTCAAAAGATTAGTGGTGGAAGTCTTTAATGAACCACAAGATGTGATATCAGGAAGATGGATAAATCATAGGAATGAATGACTCAAAGTAGTGATGATGTCTATAGAAGATCTGTTCAACAATTTTCAAGACATGGAGTTAGATCGTCTTCTGATCTTGTCTAATCCACGAAAACCATATGATAAAATGGTTTAACCCATGGATGCCTTGGCTAAATGCTTACACTGCTAGAGATGAGAGTTACATCAGCTGGTGTTATTCACACTTTCCTAATCTAGAGCTGATCTCTAAGAACTTCTCAAGGGTTAAGACATTTCACACCAAGTTGATCAAGAATTTCCTTTATTTCAGAATCTACCGTCATGCTGGAAATATCTACATTCCCTACTATCTCTTAGAAAATTTAGATAGTAGAAAGGCCACACCAATTTCCACGATTGTAGAGGTCTCATACTCTGCGATTGCAAATGATCAAGCTCACCCTGATACCCAAACATCAAACTCCACATTCAATACTCCAAGCTTATATCCTAGTATACCCTCTGATATTCCCACTTCATCCAACAATGATCTCTTTGACATTCTCACTGCCTTTGAAAATATTTACAAAAATGGGAAACTTAAATAACCTACCCAAATTCCTAAAATTCGTGAGTTTTTAAGAAACTGTAAAGAATTCGTTGAGAAATTTTTTAATATTACTGAGGAAATAAAGAGCCTGTTAGAAGGGGAGGACAATGAGTTCCACAAGAAGCTTCAAGCAACCATCTCTGATATATCAAATAAGATTCATCAGAGAGATCATATTTATTTGGAATCTATAGAGCAACAGAGGAAAAAAGACCTGTAACTTCAGAAGAAAAATGAAGAATCTATTGTGTCTCTCTCCAAGAAAATAGATACCCTCAACCAGTCTCTTTCCCAACAACTAGAGCTCAGCTAACATGAGCTAGAGATTAAAGTTAGAAATTCATCCTACATACTTGAACAACTGATGAATAATGTCCAGCATCTCTCTCAAGTGATTGATGACAAAAAGGGGGAGAAAAAGAGCCACTCAAAGAGACATAAGAAGAGACGAATGGAGATACAAGAGAAGGGCCAGAAAAAGAAGGATGAAATGCTGAAGTCAAAGCAAAAAGCAGAGGACTCATCATCTGAGGGGGAGCCCAAATAAGATAAAGAAATAAAGTCATTATCTAAGGGGGAGCAAGAACCAAGAGAACAAGCAGATGAGTAACAACAACATAAAGAATATCCAGAAGACATACAAGGTGCCACGTGAAAAAGAGAAGGTACATCTCTAATTGTAATAGTATGTTCTGGATCCAGAATTTAGCTTTGATATGTCATCTAAAATTAAATGCTCATTAATATCATTCATATTACATGTTCTAGTTATACAACATCTTACTGCATCTTAAAATTCATTCATCTCGTATATATGCATTTAGTATTTTTGTCATCATCAAATAGGGGGAAATTGTTAGGAATATGCATGTGAATGATTATTCCTTTATTCATATAATTTGATGATGAAGTTAATGAATGAATATGCAAATATGTTTGCATTGATAAAAGTTGTAAAGTCCTTAATAGATGATAGACAATATGGACAAGGACTTAGACTGAAATGATTAAATATATTAGGTTGATTAGTGCTTAACGTTTATCATTCTGTAAATGAATGTATAGAATAAAGATCAAAGTTATTAGGATGAACTATTTTGAAATGTAGTAGATAGGACTCAACAGAATTGTAGTCTGTCAAGACAGCCGAGAGATTACAGAAGCCAAGGCAGAATCATGGAGTATCAAAAAATATGCTTCAGAATCGTAGTCTATCTTGGAAGCCACACTCAGAATCGTGAAGATAGTCCAAGCGCCTGTCGAGCCAAGTCAAGAATCGCAGTCAGCTCTCGAAATTGTGGAGTTTGTAAAACAAGGAAGTAGAGATCGTAGTCTATTAGAACTTAAGAGAAATCATAGAGTTCTCTTCGATTAAGGTTAAATCAAGCACGAGCATGACAAGACGCAACGATCATGATACAAAGACAATAATTGTGGTGTCTCTCTGGTCAGCATCAGAAGCATCAAGTTTCATCTATTTGATGAAGGAGGAAGTATAACAAATGAAGAATGGCTTATAGACGTTGACATTTTTGGAATCCCAATGATCCAACACTTATTCTTAGTATGTATCGAAGAAATGTATAGAAGAAGCTAAGGAAAGGACTGTATGCCTACTAAAAACACCTTCTCAGGTGTTAGGTGAGATAACAGTCTGCTATGTCAGTGGGCCAAATGGCAGAATAATAGATTTTCAGGAAGTCAACATCAGTGCTTAGAAATGTCTGAAGCATTAAATGCTACAACGGATGCCTTTAACGGAAACATTTCAAAAGCTCATTCACAAGCAAATCAAACAGAGATTTAAAGAAAAGCGAGGAAAAAAATGCTCAAGAACACTCAACGTCCAAAATCTATGATCGAGAAAGAAAAGCTTCATGCGATTACTCAAATCTTTTAAGCGTATGTTAATCGCATTTGAGTAGCACAACCTGAAACTCAACTCCGTATAAGAAGACAACGATCGTAGTGTAGGCTCTGATGATCGTAGAGTCTATAAATTAGAAGCAAAGTCTAATGAATCACCCACTGAGACATGGGTAAACATCTGAAAGAGACGGCGAAGAAGAGGATTATCTATGCTCGACCTCACCATAAAGAATGATCAAGAGATCAAAGGCGGATAGTCGAGGAAGCGAACATTACTAATCAAAAGAGGCACATGAGACCAAACGACTTAGGCAGTCAGCCAATCCATTAATTCTTGAAGCTAGGCAAGACAAGCATGATCATAGAACAGACTACAAGATCGAAGCCCAAGATGATACAACATTGTCAAATCACAGAGCTATCTGGAAACCGAAGAAGTGTTAGAGTCAAGTCAATCCACAATATTCACAGATAAACTATGATTGAGTAAATGAACGTCAACATCACGATTGTAGAGCTCATTTGTGTGGTTATCGAGACTTAGCGATGTTCAAACTTGAAGACTGACATGAGAACGTTGCTGATTGAGATTCCCAATGTACTCTCACCAACATCCTTGATCTAAATCGAAGAACCTAAAGGAAGCATAAAGGTATCTCCCATCTGGTCTGATTGAAAGCGACTTCACAGAAGTGTTAGGTAAGAAATCAGACTGTTGTGTCAGTCAAGTCAAAAAGGTGTTGTCACATCAACCAAACATGTCTACATTAAAGTCTTCAGAATCCTTATAGCATTAAATGCTTCAAAGAAAGCTTTTCAACGAAAGACTTCCAATGGCTATATTTCAACGGGAAGATAATAGATGAATTTATAAAAAACCGAAGCTTCAAAGAAGAAGAAGTTGTTGACTTGAGAAGATAAAAGTCATATAGATCTTAACAAAAAAAGTCTCTGAGAGAGTGAGACCACCACAGAAGAGTGAAGCACAACTAAGGAGAGTTCTAAAATGATAAAGCTTCACTCTATACAAAGGAGTATGACAATGAAGTGGCATTTTGTACTGAGAGTTGAAATGCCAAGAAGACAACAACTTGAGTGGCAGATCAGAAAGCAGAATACTTGAGCCACTCTACATCTCACCATGAACACACTGAGTTGAAGAGAAAAAGATACAGAACTGAATCTGTGCACAAGACAACCAGTGTTCAAGGATTGCTAAGTACCAAAAGAAGTCAAGCTGATATGCAAAAACTTAGCAGTACCTCAATGGTGATGGTGTGCAATGTTGAATATCAGATGAAGACAAGCATCAACAACAAAGAACAACAACACCAAAGGATGAGTTAGACTGCTAAGTACCAATAGGATGTCAAGCTGAACGTACATCTTAGCAGTCCATTAGATGTGATCAAACACCAAAGCTGAATGCTCAATGATCACAAGAAGTTGCTAAGCACCAAAAGATAAACAAGCTGAATGTCATCTTAGTAGCTCAATAACAACAACCAACAAACAAACAATCAAGCAACTAGGGCCTGCAGGGTCCTTATCTCAGTGACTAAACCAAAGTCAAGTCTACTGGGCTTGCTGAGTACCAGAGGGTACAAGAGATTCTAAGTCTGCTGGGCTTAGACTATAGTTTCCAAGGCTAATGGTCTTGAAGAGTTCTTAGTGAACTAGTGTTCCAAGGCTGCTAGCCTAGAAGGAATCTTGGTGATTTGAAGTTAATCAAATCCTTAGTGGAATCCCTGCTTGTTGAAGCAGAAGAGTGGATTAGGAGCATTCAGTCTCTGAACCACTTAAAAACCTCTGGTGTCATTTATTTTATGTCTTTTACTTTATGTCATTTACATTAAGTACTATAACTGCTATATCTCATTTGCGACCTAATCTATCAAGTAGAAGCAGATTTAATGTTATATTCTTAAAAGTGATCTTAATCTATTCCGCTGTGCATGAATTGATTCTTCTATTCATTATCTGGTTATCACTGAACTAGACAAAAGAAAAAAAAAGTTTTAAAGGATCTATTCAACAACCCCGGTTATAGATCTATTATGTGCCCCGGGGAACTAACAAAAGCACTTTAAAGAAAACATGACACTTAATTATTAATTAAAGATACTATATATAAACATATATTGAGAGTGGAACTATGTAATAATAAATATAAATAGTCTATATATTTTATATGTTTTTACATTATAATTTCGTCAGGCCTATAATTGGCTGAACGACCTATTGTCCAAGCTTGACTAGGCTCATTCCCAAATTAAATTTGAGTGAGCTACTAATTGGCCTAATGATTGGGCTTCAAGCTTGACTGGCCCAACTGACAGTCCTTATTTCTGGAAGGTAAAGAATCTTACATAATTGTTGTAAGAGATGAGTGTTCTCCATTATTTCCGGCATTAAATATCCTCAAAATGTGAATCTGTGAAGTTTTATATATTGAGGAAGAGAAACTTTAATATCCCAAATATTTACGATGCTAGGAAAAAAATTCTGCAAAAGACACGAAAATACTATTCATAAAAACACTAGATCACTATTCATAAAACGTAAAGTCAACTTTGGGAAAGTCAACATTTTTTGACTAACCGGGTTAGTTAGGAAACCTAACTAGAAACTAAATTAAGTTGGATTAACAAAACTAGGTGGAATTTGGTTAGGTTGTAGAGAAAGTAAGGGCATTATGACCATTTAGGAAACTTATATGCATATACCTTATGTATGTATAGGTTTTTCCTTGATTAATTAGTTGCCAAATGAGACTTTGCATCCTAAAATGTGTTGTCCAAAATTTTGTGATGTGTTGTGGCACATGGGTGACTAGGCTTGGTGACTCACCAATTGTGATGATGAAGCATGTGACTCACTATAGTGACTAGCCATGGTGGGATGGCTTAAGGTCCCAAATACCCAAAGTCTTGGTTTCTTATAAATAGAACCCTCATTCTTAATAATTTCTCATATATATTTACAAGTAATTCAAGAGCAAAAGAGGCTAGAGTAATCATAAGAGAGAGTTATATTGGTAATTGAGAGAAGAAAGGAAAGTTAAAGTCTTGTGTCCTTAAATATCGAAAAGCTAGCACTTCAAGAGGTATATTGTTATAAATTAAGTTTATGTTCTTATGTTCTTGAGTTGAATTCATGAAATAATACATGTTTAGGTTTATGATTATGTAATACAATGTTATTAAGTCATAAAAGATGAAAACTAGCAAATTAACCCAAGTGGTAACTAGTTAGAGAGATTTAAAGTATGAAATGAGAAACCCCTAATCTGAACAGTTATTATAAAAGTTATATAAATTCATATGTTTGGAATTTAGTTGTAAAATACAAAACAAAGTTGTAGAGGGGGAAGTTACAAAGACATGGACGAAAGAATCACTCAAAAATTCATTAATATAAATTAGTTATGAATTAAATAGTGAGCAGTCTTCTTTGAAAATATTACTAGCTGAACAACAACAAAAAATGGATGTCTGGAACTTTTTGAGCACAAGAATTTTGGGGTGCGTACCACATATGGGAGGTAGTTAGACCATGTTATACATAGGTACGATCCAAAGATGAGCCTAATCTGAGTTGATATGAATTAGTTATGAATTAAACATGTTTTGAAATTAATTATCGTAAAAGTTAAAAATACGAAGTTAGGTTCATTTTTAAAGGCTAGTTAAGGTGAACTAGAGTAAGAGTCGTGTGGTGACTAAATTGTATGTCGATCTCATAAATTATATAGGTTGATGATAGACGCAAAATTAACATAAATGGTAAATGAGAAAAGGCAAGTTTTCTATTCTAAACCTATGTGCAACTATTGCTAAACTTGTTCATATTTGAAGGTATATGTACGAAAGCCTTATGCAATTTTAAGTTGGATATGGTTATTGAATGTTAACTGTTTAATGATATGTTATGTCATATATGATTCTGTTCTATTATTAAGCATGAGTTAACATGATCGTTAACTGAAAGTTATATCAAGTCAAACATGTTAAAGTTTATATGAAAGCATAAACTATCTATGTATTATTAAATAGACTTGTTGAGTCGTAGTGCTCATTCTTGTGAATAAAATTTTATATGTAGTTAAAGAAGAATGATAAGATCATGAGCGTAAAGAAGAAACATAGATTAGGTTTCATGTTTTATTTACTTATATTTGTTTTAAGTCATAATGACTTACATGTCTGAATAAGCAAACCATATAATCGAACATTATATTAATAATATCATGTTATTATCATAAGAAGGTATTATGTCTTTAATTTGATACAAATTAAATTGTTAAAGATCTATTAATGTCGAGTGAATGTATTGGTAATATGGAATGATCATGTTATGTTGATACTCTAAACTTAGGATAGATAGTAAAACATTAATATAATGTTGATAAAGAACTATATATTAATAGTTATTATCATAAGAAGGTATTATGTCTTTAATTTGATACAAATTAGAATTGTTAAAGATCTATTAATGCAGTGAATGTATTGGTAATATGGAATGATCATATTATGTTGATACTCTAAACTTGGATAGATAGTAAAACATTAATATAATGTTGATAAAGAACAATATACCTAAATGAGGATATTGAATAACATTGTGAGTACTGTAAGAATAGAGATTTAGCACCGATGAAGACACCAAATTCATCGCAAGGTTCCTCTGTTCCAAGGACAAGTGTGTTATTAATATTGTGAAATTCAGATAAATAAGAAATATCGATATGAAGAGATATATCTATAAAGATACATGTCTAAGTAAGGGTATTGAATGATAATGAGTGTTCTGTAAGCATTGAGGTTACACTAATGAACGCCGGTAAGATGCCAAGATTACTGAAATGCGCCCCTCTGTTGCCAAGAATGATATTATCATTAATACTATCAAACTTGATATATTTAAGTATAGAATTTTTAAATTATAAGGCTTAAAATTTACTATAAGTTAAATACTTATGAAAAGAATGAGATCGAGATCAAGTTAAGATCCAAGGATGAAGCTAAGAAAATTTATAATTTTATAGTTTATAATAGACTAATTCAACCAATATGATTATATGATCATTGGTTAGGTTATAAAAGATGTTGAGTTAACGTTGACCCTTGTTTGGGCGGCCAACACTCTAATTTAGGGACGTTACAGTTGGTATCAGAACAATGAGTTATAGTTTTGAGGTAACGAGTACCTTAGGGTATAATCTGATGGGTTAAGATTAAATAGACTTGTGAAGAGTTTATAGATAATTAAAAGATATGAATAAATCTTATTAAATCTTAATACATAAAAATTTTATGTAAAAGAAATATATTGAATATGTGACGCCCCCAAAATAGGTATACATCACCCATCTTGAGTCGCCAAATACATGGTACAAAATTTAAATACAACTTAATTATACAACAATCGTGTAAAATCTGAAAAAAACATAATCTAAGAGTTTTAATAAGAATATTGTCATCTAGACAATATCCACGATTAATGGAGTCCTCATTACATTTATTGTCACACTATTTAACGAATAGTGAGGACTACTAATGCTATCATCTGGGATAGTCACTCCGCTTTCTCCCACTAGTCCTCATTACATTCTTATTTCTGAAGAGAACAGGTGAAAGAAAGGGGTGAGCTCAACTAGCCCAATGAAATATTATGACTAAGATAATGTAGAATAAATTATCATTAGTCTTCAACAATGTTAAATTGATAAAATACAATAGACATCCGGTTTAAGCTGCAAATGGAATAAGAAATCCATTAGAAGAGTCAAGTAGAGCATGATATCTATTATCTTCTATGTTTTAAAATGTTTTCATCAATTTTTATCGCGAGACTCGACAATAAATAAACCACATCATCGAATCATCCCCGCACTACTGGGCCAAAGATATTCATTAAATCATCAATGGTTATGACTATCTTAAGATAATCCACAGGTCATAATCATACCAAAATTATCCATCAATACCTTTACAGCCACGAGGACTTTTACCACATCATTTATAACATTATAGGTTATGATTATACCGAATGATCCCTGGTCATAATCATACCAAGTCCATCTATGCACGTAAGCCAAAGATGTCTTTCATCACAATATAAGCATGAGGATGATGACAATGATATAAGCATTAATCAAACGAAAACAAGGATACATATTAAAGACTTTAAATTTATCCAAATATTATCAATCACTTAATAAACTCATCATCTAATATTATTAATATTATAATAATATTTTAATCACTTCTTAAACTTATAAACAATTTATTTCAATTATTTACACTTTACCAAATAATGCATTTAATCATTCAAAATGCCATTCTCATAAGATTTTATCACCAATGATCAAATCCCTCATCAAAAATCTGCATATCCCCTATATAGGATTCCCAAGCCATAAAATCCTATTTTCTAATTTTGTTACTTCATATAACATATTTAATTCATTTACTCATAACTAGTTCATTTTCATGAAAAATACCAAATCAGTCCCAAAAATATTTCTTTTCTGGGATTTAATAGAATATAGTCCCATATTGAACATATATATTTCTCGAACATATATTACCCGATTGATCAATATAACTTCCAGACATCAATTATCATCAAAATAAATGTCATTTTTCCACTAACAGTAATAATTCCCACACAATGGAATTATCAATTTCATCTTTAATCAACACGAACGTTTTCATCATTAATATTATAATTCACAATATTTAACAACTAGGTCGTTCCCAGGAAAGAGGGGGCTTTCAGATAAGGATTTCTCCTTATTGGCTGCGCGATTATTAGGTGATCAAACCTCTCCTTGATGTAACTTCTAGACATTGTCAATATTGCAAATAATAATATGAATAACTTTGTCGTCTCAATTATTGATTTAATAATATAACATATTATGCGAGATGATCTTTGTGACAACAATTGAATCAATAATATGAGAGATATGATCACGACAATTCTTGTAGAGTAAATAATTTAGTATAACCGAGTGACTTCTTGCGTAAGCATTAATAATCAATATCGTGTAACTACTATGCAACCAAGCGTATTCTTCGTACTATTATCACCAATTATTTTATGAAAACTTTCTTACTTTGAAAAATTTTCAAATATCACCCTTAACTTTAACCTTTTATCAATTTAACCATTTACTAAATAAAATAATAATTATAAGAAAATTGAATACTTTCATTTAATAAAATTAGGGTCTCACAAATATTGATTAGTTATTAGTTGTTATTTCCAACTATAGTTTTAAAGATATTTGTATGTTAGTTATTGAGTGAACGAACCCTTGTATGGGAAAAAGATATGATATGTCAATCAAACCGACTTATGAGATGTAACTACGATATTGTCATAAAGTGGTGTATTACAAAATGATTAATATGTACTGAGACATTTTCATCCCCATGTTGATAAGAAGGGGAACTAATATATTTGTTTTCAGTTTAAACAACCAATCAGTTTACTATATTACTATATATTTGCAAAGCTTGTGTTAAGGTTAGAGGAAAGTGGAAATGATAAAGGATTAAGGGTGTTCCAAAATCTTCTAGCTATGTTAGACATTCATGTGCATATTCGCATTTGGGTGCCTTTGAAAAGAATTGGTCAACCACTGAACTGGAAAATTTTGAGCCAAGTGTATGCTAAAAAAATAAATTTTAGCTAGATGGAGTTAATTTGAAAATTAAAAATGAATTTTTCATAAATACACCAGTGAACTTGGTATGAATATAATATATGATGGAGTCATCAAACAAAGTAAGGCCCAATTGTGGCTATAGTCGAGAGGGCCATCAATGCCTTTGTTATATGTTGTGGATATGATAAAGTCATAAACCTGATTTTCAAAATGGAAAATTTTGAGCTATGTTATTCATTGTCTATGCTAATTGTTCAAGCTAGACAAAATTAAATTGAAAAATAGAAATGAATTTTTCATCAACGGGCAATGGAACCTGGTGTGGGTGTGATAAAATTATGAGTCATCAACGTAATTTGCAAGGTGTGGTATACATTCGTAATATTGATTTTCAAAAGTTTTTGGAATGGTTTAAAGATGAGTCAATGTAAATTGTTTCGGTTAGACACCTTTGGTTATAAAGTAAACGAACATACAATTCTGGCACGTAGATGCAACGTACCGCGTCTTTAAGACTATTGTGTTATACGTAACATGTGGTACGATAAGCTGATCACCTAGAATACTGACTGATTGTGTTTTTCAATCCTGGTGATTGTTAAACTTGTCGGTCGAATAACACCCATAGAATATTAAACAATTCAAGGTCTTGGTTGACCCTCTGTATCAATTAGAAAAAAAAATCCTTAATAAAAGAAGAGTAAGCCTGAGAGTCGTATAGGATTAAATGTTTAATGTGACGCCCCAAATAGGTATACATCACCCATCTTGGCTCGCCAAATACATGGTCTTGAATACAAATACAAACTTAATTATACAACATGAGCTTAGAGTTTTTACACAAATATTATCTTCTAGACAATATCCAAACTCAAATGGAGTTCTCATTACATTTATTGGCACACTATTTTATAGAATAGTGAGGACTACTATAACACCATCTCGGACCATCACTCCATTCCCCGACTAGTTCCGGCTACGTTCTCATTTCATGAAGAGAACAATGGAAGTAAAAAGGTGAGCTCAACTAGCTTAGTAAGAAATATTATGACTAAGATAATGCAGAATAAGTTATCATTAGCCTTTAGCAATGTTAAACTGATAGAATATAATAGACAACAAGTTTAACTGCAGCGGAACAAATAATCCATTAGAACAGTCAAGTAGAGCATGATATCTACTATCTTCTATGATTTAAAAAGTTTATCATTAACTTTATCGATGGGACTCGACTTAATAAATAAATCACATCATCGAATCATCCCTGCCCTACGGGCCAAGGATATTCAATAGTATCACGTCCACAAATTATTCTTGCACTACGGGCCAAGAATATTTGTGTAATCATTAATGGTCATGATCATACCGAAATATCCCTGGTCATAATCATACCAATAAATAGTTCATCTATGCACATAAGCCAAAGATGACTTTCATCACAATATAAGCATGAGGATGATGACAATGATATAAGAATTCAATTAAAAGAAAGCAAAGGATAAATTTTTAAAGATTTATAACTTAATTTATACATAATTCAATAATGTCCAAATTGTCAACTTGATACTGCTTTGTGGAGTAAAATTCAAGAATAATATCCATGTATCAAAAATAATTTGGACAGAAAAGAAATATATTTTCGGTGAATAGTACCCCGTGAATAGTACCCTGTGAATAGTACTTTGGGTATAATACCCTATGAATAGTACCTCGACATGAAAAGTGCCCCGAATACCCGACTGAACAATATTTAAGTGAATAGTAATTGGGTGAATAGTAACCCATAAATAGTAACTCGTGAATAGTACCCCAGCATGAAAAGTGCCCCGAATACCCGAGTGAATAATATTATAGTGAATAGTAATCGGGCGAAAATATTGATATTTAATAAGAAAGTTCAGATCAATATTCCAATAAAATGATACTGGATGAAGCGCAAAACTCAAGGATATTCCACTAATTTCAAGGATTATAGAAGCAATACTTACCATACTAAGTTTAGATTTAAGAATATGAAAAGAAATAACATACGAAACTACAAATGTATTTTCACCGTCATACTACGATGCGTAATCTGCGTGTAGACAAAGTTATTACGACATATTAAAGGATGAATCTGAAAAATAGTATTCCTTATGAATATGAAAGAAATAATACCCCTTACCTTAGTAGAAAGTTTGATATCTTGCCAAAAGTGAAGTAGCAAAATACTATTCTTCTTGTTTTCTATAGTTTCTCTCTCTATAGTGTTTCTTGTGAATCTCGGTGAATTGGTGAGAATGAAAGAAGAATTGAGCTTCTATTTATAGGAGAATGGACTAAATAGTAACTAATTACATGAATCCGGTCTAGATTAATTCACTATTAGAATGAGACGGTCCATATTGATTACTATTAAAACCACAATGAGGGTCCAAATTGATTTACTTTTAAAACAACCACCGAGCGGTCAGATTGATTTACTTTTTTAAAACCACCACCGATTAGGTCCAGTTAATTTATTTTTAAAACCACCATCGACGGTCCAAATTGATTTACTTTTAAAACCACCATCAATGGTCCAGATTGATTTACTATTAAAACCACCATCAATGGTCCAGATTGATTTACTATTAAAACCACAACCAATGGTCTAGATTGATTTAACTTATTACACTTTAGTACCCCTAAAGTTTTCTAAGTTTGCATTATTCCCCTCTAACTTTTGTAATTAACTTATCTTCAATAAACACATTCTTAATACTTCAAACAATTATTCATCATTAATATTATAACTCACAATATTTAACAACCAGAATCATTTCCGGGAAAGAGGGGGCTTTCCAATAAGGATTTCTCCTATTGGCGCACAATTAGGTGACCAAACCTCTCCTCGATAGAACTTTCTAGACATTGTCAATATTACAAATAATAATATGAATAACTTTTTTATCTCAATTATTGATTTAATAATATAAAATATTATGCAGATGATAATGTGACAATAATTGAATCAAATAATGTGAGATACTATGCAACAATTATTGTAGTAATAATTGAGTATAACTGAGTGGCTTCTTACGTAAGCATCAATATCAATACAGTGTGCTATTATGCAACCACGCGTATTACTGTACTTTTACCACCGGGTAGTTCAACAGTGTAACGGTAAAACTTCTGCCGTTATTTTTATAAAAAGATATTTCTGTCATTTTCTAACTAAGACAATACTTCCGTTGTGGGGTCCACCAATGATTGTGTCGTCGTACGAATATTCCTTGATAAAACAAATATTCCCCGACCAATCGAATATTCACTTACACAACGAATATTTTATATCAACTTGCTTACTTTGCAAAATTTTCCAAATATTACCCACAACTATAACATTATATCATATTCACACCATAATATTAAAAAATATATTTTGAGAAAAAATTATCCTTTATTAAAAAAAGTTGGGTTCTTAAATTTAAAACTTAGTGTTATGAAAGAAAATGAGTATAGATAAGTGAACATTGTTGACCTAATTTTAGTATTAGGAATTTGATGTGAGAAAGGATGAATTAAGAAAATTCATTTTGAATACTAAGTTAGAGATAATTTCGAGACCAAAATTCTTATAAGGAGTAGAGAATGTAATATCCTTAATATTTATAGAACTTATAATATGATATTAAATGACAAGATGATTATACTATAATTTCGAGGGCAAAATTCTTATAAGTAGGGGTGAATGTAATATCCTAATATTTATGAGGCTAGAAAAAAATTACGAAAAGATGCAAAAACACTATTCATAATAATGGTAAATCACTATTCATAAAACGTAAAAGCTGACTTTGGGAAAGTCAACATTTTTGACTAATCGGTTTAGTTAGGAAACCTAACAAGAAAGTAAACTAAGTTGGATTAACTAAGCTAGCTGGAATTTGATTAGTTGGCAAATGAGACTTTGCTTCGTAAAATGTGTTATCCAAAATTGTGTGGAGTGTTGTGGCACATGGGTGACTAGGCTTGGTGACTCACCAAGTGTGATGATGATGCATGTGACTCACTATAGTGACTAGCCATGATGGGGTGGCTTAAGGTCCTAAATACCCTAAGTCTTGGTTTCCTATAAATAGAACCCTCATTCTTAATAAATCCTCACATATTCACAAGTAATTCAAGAGCAAAAGAGGCTAGAGTAATTATAAGAGAGAGTTATATTGGTAATTGAGAGAAGAAAGGAAAGTTAAAGTTTTGCATTCTTAAGTATCAAAAAATTAGCACTTTAAGAGGTATGTTGTTATAAATTTAATTTATGTTCTTATGTTCATGAGTAGAATTCATGAAATAATACATGTTTAGGTTTATGATTATGTAATACAATGTTATTAAGTCATAAAAGATGAAAACTAGCTAATTAGCCCAAGTGGTAACTAGTTATAGGGATTGAAAGTATGAAATGAGAAACCCCTAATCTGAACAGTTATTATAAAGTTATATAAAATCATATGATTGGAATTTGGTTATGAAATACAAAGTAAAGATGTAGGGGGGGAAGTTACAAAGACATGGGCGAAAGAATCACTCAAAAATTTGTTAATACAAATTAGTTATGAATTATATAGTGAGCCAAGGTACTGCTGAAAATATTTTTCTAGTGAACAGTAAAAAATGGATGTCTGGAACTTTTTGAGCACGAGAATTATCGGGTTTGTGCCAGTTATGGGGATAGTTAGACCATGTTATACATAAGTCACTATCCAAAGATGAGCCAATTTCGAGTTGATATTTATTAGTTATGAATTAAACAAGTTTTGAAATCAATTATCTCAAAAGTTAAAAATACGAAGTTAAGTTCATGTTTAAAGGCTAGTTATAGTGAACTAGAGTAAGAATCATGTGGTGATTAAATTGTATGTCGATCTCATAAATGATATAGGTTGATCGAGAGACGCAAAATTAGCGTGATATGATGTAAAGCGAAAAGGCAAGTTTTCTATTCTAAACCTATGTGTAACTACTGCTAAGCTTATTCATATGTGAAAGTATATTTATGAAAGCTGTGACGCCCCCAAATTTGGGTATCTTCCAACCCGACATATGGTGCTACACGGTACTCATAACTATACAATCATTCCATTGAAAACACTACATAATAAATGTAATTACTATCTTCTTATTACAATCAAAGTGAAATCCTTTCCCGGGTTCATAAACCGATTACATCATTCGTTATTCGTAAGTATAATACATACAACCCTACTAATCTATTACAAGATGGTTAACTATCCATCTTAGCCTTGCCCTTATTTCTCTTAGCATTCTCGGTATGCTCAGCTTTAACTACAATCATATAATTCACGCAAGAAGTGAGCATAACAAGCTCAACAAGTCTAACAAAGAATAATATCAATACCACATTCGTGAATTATATGAAAATCTTCCATAACTGAACAAATAGTATAAAATAGTTTAGGAATTCTGAACCAATCGAAAGACCATGAACAAGATATCTTTACTGTTTTCATACTTGAAAAGGATATCACATCACTAAGGCTATACATCCAAAGATTACTTACGAGCACTTCTTCAGGTGATCGACTTTATAATACTCTATGTTGATCAACATTCTTTCGTTAAACGTATTTACGTTTAAGTTTTGGCAAACTTGCGTGCCCATCGTATAAACGATGAAAAATACTTTTGTTTGTTCATAGACAAACTTACCTTTGAATCCATACCAAATACTTGGCATATGATAGAGTTATCATTTCTATATAGAAAGATATGTATACAAATCAATCTATTTCTTACGAATAGTTTAGCCGAGTTAAAATTGGCATCAACCCTTTCTTTAAAATCATTCATGCAACTCATTACAATGAATAACGTAAACTCGACTAACACAAAGGTTAGACAAGCGTTTAAGAAAACTTGCCTTTCAAGCTGCGTCTTCAAATAATTTATTTGATCGTTTCTCGACCTTTACGAATCTACATGATATATTCACATAAAGACAATCGTGTATTAGTTACCAAACAATCAATCACATTATTTCTACCAACTTCTTTCTCTTCTATGTTTTAGTTGACTTCATTTCATTAATAAAGTTAACTCGACTTACTTCCCTTCAACCCGATTTGTTAATGATCTTACATTATTATCTGGACTCGATAATCATTGATGAAGTACCAATGTTGATTACCGTTCACGGTTTATTTATTAACACTTCGTGTTCTTCGTTATCATACTAACAACTCGCGCTTAATTCCTAATTTTATCACCATATACACTAGTAAATGTAACATGGGAATAATTTTAGTACGCTTATTAAGTATATAAACATAACTTATATAGGTCTTGAAACAATTGGAGTTCAAACCTATCTTGTCTAACAAATGCCCTCGCTTCTAAATTGCATGCGGCCCTTCTATGCAATATTAGCGTGCGGCACCAGGTTCTGATAGCTAAGTCTCGATTACGCGTTTGGGGCAAAACCTATACCTATGAATGACGTTGCGGCGCCACTCTTCAGTAGGTCAGTACACTGTGCATGGCGTTGCGACGCGACACAACAAGCCTTGTCTGGCGCCGCGGAGCCAACGTTTTCAAGTATC
Organism: Panax quinquefolius; assembly: GCA_020205615.1. NCBI lineage: Eukaryota > Viridiplantae > Streptophyta > Magnoliopsida > Apiales > Araliaceae > Panax > Panax quinquefolius. The sequence continues at coordinate 127,112,737 of CM035152.1, forward strand.
ATGACAACTTTCGACTACTAATCCAGAATTTCTACGTTTTCGACGTTTAACGTCTAATTTCGTAAAATTTGCCATAACTTCGTTACTAGTGTTCTATATGCCAAATTAAATGGAACACTCCATTAATTTTATATCTACATCCTAACCAAGCAAAATGCACATACCCTAATAGCGATGGTGTTCAATTTACAAGCAAATTCATCAATCAATATTTCCTACGGTTTAAAATTATGTAAACCCTTACGATTTTCATTTACACATGACTTATAAAGGTTTTACATATTACAAGCCATCCTTATTCCTCCATAAGAGGCATGCTCCACCAATCTATGATTCTTTATAACAGAGAAATCAAAAGGGATGGAAAACTATTATTAATGGAATATTACATTTCTGATCTTTGTGTTCTTGCGGAAACTTCTAAGGTTTTGCTTCAAAGTAGGATGATTACTTGATTCTAGCTATTTCTCTCTCTCAATATAAGTTGGACAATATTTGAAAAACCATCAAATGACCAACATAAGCTTCTCTTTTATAGGCAACCAAATGGAGGGCTTTTTGGTCATTTCTCCCCACCTCCTTACTATTCACTACATCATCACCAAGTAAAATACTTGGTGATCAAGTAGTTCACTTTACTTGGCCATCAAGTGGTCGGTCCACATGCCCATGGGTCATCCCCATGGGTTTTACCCATTCGGTGACCCATCAGTTCGATCTACGGTTTGGTTTCTTAGATCGGGCTTAATTAAACAGAATGTTGGGCTTTAACTTGGGCTTAAACACATAATTCATTGGGCTTGATTACTCAATCACTCGGGCTTGGTATAATCCAAATCTAATTGGATCATATTAAGTCCTTAACCTATAAATCCAATAATACCAATCGTATTCCACATGTATAATTCACGTATTCTCTTCGTATAATACTCGTACGATAATCGTATTGTACTTCATATTAAATCTTCGTATTATACTTGTATACTAAATAGTATCACACTCGTATAACGTACACATACTCATTATCGTAACTCATTATACGAATCTCATTTCCTTCTCGAAATCATTCTTTTCAACCCTTAGGTTTTAAGTCCGCAGGCGAAAACTTCTTTGCCATAAATGAAATATTATTAAATATTCCATCTCGTCTTTATATTCTATCATTACGCATTTCTCAGAATTTCAAACTTAACTCCCGAGCAGAAACGGATGAATTGTATTTTTACGGGAATTTCTCGAAAAACTTTTATTTTTGTCTTGAAAATTCAAAACAATTAATTCTAGCACATAGCCAGAATACTAACCACATCCGCACATTCTAGGTCATAGAACGACCTTCACATAGCTTACTCACATAAATAATCAATTAAATTCATTTAATTCACATAATCAAATAAAAATTTAATTCTCATATAAATATGATTTTCTTGGGCGTTACATTCTCTCCCCCCCCCTCTTATAAGGATTCTGTCCCCAGAATCTCGCTTATAATTACATAAAGAAATAAGGAAAATTTTTCTTCATTTTACTTTCGAGTTCCCACGTTGCTTCTTCAGCATTGTGGTTTCTCCAAATTACCTTCACCGAAGGTATTATCTTATTTCTCAAAACTTGTTCCTTCCTATCAACAATTTGAATTGGAAGTTCTTCATATGACAAATCTTTCTTTATCTGAATAGATTCATACTCTATTACGTGTTTATTGTGAGACCCCAGATTTTATGAATAAAGATTTAAATTTCTCAAAATATTTTTTTGAATATTATGGAATGAATTTGATATAATGTTATAGTTGTGGGTAATATTTATAAATTTTGAAATGTATGCAAGTTGATATATAATATTCGATTGGTCGGGGAATATTCTTTTTGTCGGGGAATATCCGTATGACGGTACAATCATTGGTGGACCCCACAACGGAATTATTGTTGGATTAAGAAAACGACAAAAATATTTTTATGAAAATAACGTCGAAAGTTTTACCATTAAAACTGTTGAACTACTCGGTAGTAAAAGTACAGTAATACGCATGGTTGCATAGTAGCACACGGTATTGATTATTAATGCTTACGTGAGAAGTCACTCAGTTTTGTTCAATTATTGCTTCAGTAATTGTTGCATAGTATCTCACGTTATTTGATTCAATTATTGTCAATATTTTATATATTATTAAATCAATAATTGAGATAATGAGTTATTAATATTATTATTTACAATATTAACGATGTCTAAAAGTTCTACCAAGGAGAGGTTTGGTCACCTAATTGCGTCGAATAAGGAGAAATCCTTATTGAAAGCCCCTCTTTCTGGGAATGACACAGTCGATTAATATTGTGAATTATAATAATGATGATAAATGTTGTTAAATATATTGAGGTGTCTTTTTTATGAAGTCACGGAAGTTTATATATATATATTATATAAATTTTGTTTTATTAGTATTATTAATGTAATAAAACAGAAAAGCTATTTATATAAAAAATGAATACTTTTATTAAGTTATTTGTTTTATTAGACAATAATTAGAATATAATATATTTTATTATGTGTGACGCCCCCAAAATAGGTATACATCACCCATTCCGAGTCATGGATATCACTCTATAAAAATCAAATACAAACTTCATTTATACAACTGTTGAAATGTCGTGCAGAGTACGACAATAGATAAGCTATGAGTTTCAATACAAAATCTATGTAACTCGCATGGTGCCTCGACCATAACACCTTACAAAGGTACTTTACATAAAAGTACAGTCAATAATCATTTTAGAAATTAAAATCTGTGGGAAATGCTCAAGGAAACCTTCGTACATAGGAGGCCATGGATTTAAGTTATGATAGATATCATATCTCTAGAGAATTTTCCTTGGTTGACCCAATAGACCCCAAAGAAAAACGAGAAGATTACAATCATGTTTCTTCCAATGGTGAGTCTTCTCTTGACATATAACTATCTCCACTGTCTGCAATTGAACATTATATTTCAAATAAACTCCAAGATCATATAGGTAGTGCTCGTAGATATACTCAACAAGTGGATGTGCACAACCCTGTCTTATGATAACACGAGGTTGTATGTCATTAGACATCTTGTATGATAGTGGCAAAACACCCTTCCAAAGTTGGGTTCACCTCACCTATTCGGTTCACCAAAATTAAATATCAAATGACGTATACAATCGACACACACTTATCTAAAGTTCTCAATAAAATTATTTCCATACTATTTAGGGAGAACCTCAATGACTATAAACCACCGCTCTATTCCCCTATTATCCCCTTTCGACTCGTAAGAACACTCTTATTACACGAAAGGGATTGTGAAGCAAAAAGGGTGAGCACAACTAGCCCGATAGAAAGAATATCATAACTAAAGATAATTAAATTATCAATATCTTTCATCGATAATAAATTAGAGATTTAGAACATATGGTAGATGATAAAACTTTTCAACCATAGTTGCAGTGGAACGAGCAATTCATTAAAAGTGTCAAATAGACCATCAGATCTATTATCTTCTCCATGTTAAAAGTCCACTAATAATGTTTTATTCCTGTAACATCAATCAACAATTCCTCATCCCACAATCATATGAATAACTCATAATCATAATTGTGATTACAATTCCTTTTCGAACCCAGGACGAAGATAATTTTCATCACCTATCTTCACTTAAACATCAAAAATTATGGTTATACCAAATCACAATTCCTGGTCATAATCATACTAATAAATTCATCTTTGCACTACTACCAAAGATATACAACTCAGATAACCAATAACCAATAATTCATCTTTGCACACTACGGGCCAAAGATATACAATCAGATAACCAATAATAATGCCGAGACTCACTTTAATAATAAGATCACGACCATGAATTATCCATGCACTACGGGCCAAGGATATTCGTGTTTTCAATTACGGTCATGATTATACCGAATAATCCCTGGTCATAATCATACCAAGTCCATTTATGCACTACGGGCCAAAGATGACTTTTACCACATCATTTGTAACATTACGGTCAAGATTATACTGAATAATCTCTGGTCATAATCATACCAAGTCCATCTATGCACGTAAGTCACAGATGACTTTCAACATAATATAAGCATGAAGATCATGACAACGATATAAAGAATCAATCCAATGAGATAAAGGATAAATATTAAACATTTATAATATAAATTATCCAGGGTTCAAGAATATCCCAATGTTATCAATCACTTAATAATCTTATAATCTAATATCATTAATATTATAACAATATTTTAATTATTTCTTAAACTTATAAATAATTTATTTTAATTGTTTACACTTTACCAAATAATGCATTTAATCATTCAAAAATGTCATACTCATAAGATTTCATCACTAATGATCAAATCACTTATCAAAAATCTGCATATACCCTATATAGGATTTCCAAGCCATAAAATCCTATTTACCAATTTTCAACTTCATATAACATATTTAACTCATATACTCATAACTAGTATATTTTCATGAAAAATACCAAATCAGTCCCAAAAATATTTCTTTTCTGGGATTTAGCAGAATATAGTCCCATATTGAACTTATATTTTTCTTGGAATTTTTAAAATTCATTTACTATTTTTCATAAATCAATTTCTAATTAATTCCTTAAGAAATTAGCTACCTGAAGTTTAACTCCAGAAATTCCCAAATCATGGCAAAATCTTACATATGTTAATGTGATCTTCCAGTTTAAATTTCATGGTCATCGGAGTTATAGAACTCGAGATTATAAGCGTTTCGGAAAAAAACCTAAATATTGAAATGGTCATAACTTGTTCATTTTTGGATAGGAGGTACTTTATACCATATATTTTCATGTCCCAAAAGGCCGGAATTTTTCTCACAAATTAAGTGGCCGAAAATGCCCTTTTAAATTTCTGGGCAGTAGCCTTTTTGGTGTTTTGTAATTTTTAACTCCTTTGCTAAAATCAGTCCACACGAAAATCTACAACACCTTTTTCAGTGATTCTACTTGGACAAGTTAGAAAACTCATAGATCTAACTCTAGAACTTGACCACACTCAAAAATTTGAAATATAATAGGAGTATGGTCAATTGAATTTCATATTCCATTTTCACCAAAATCTGATTTTCAACCCTTTGTGATTTCTAAGAAACTTTCATGTTTTCACATAATAACCAACATAACTTATTATAACACTTACTAATACTACATATACCCATGATTTTCATCAGTCCAATGCTTTTATTATGACTTTTATCATAATTCACGTAAATAGATCATTTCTACAATTTAATAAGGAATGAATACAAAGGATCATTCACCATGCATGTGGTAATCCACATAGACAGGTTATTCCAAAAGAATAATAAAGAATGGAATAATTGAATAATTCACCATGCATGTGATAGATCGTACAAACAGGTTATTCTCAACAGAATAATAAAGAATGGAACTAGGTCAGGCGTAATTCGCACCAACAGGATATTCCAACAAAATAATAAATAATGGAACCAGGTCATGCGTAAACGCACAAATAGGATATTCTGACAGAATAATAAAGAATGGAATAATAGAAGAATTTCACCATGTATGCAGTACTTCGCATAGACAGGTTATTCCAACATAATAATAAGGAATGGAATAATAGAAGAATTTCACCATGTATAGAGTAGTTCACATTATCTGAGTTATTCCAATGAATAATAAAGAATGGAATAATGTAAGTTCTCTTCATGAATATGAAAGAAATAATACCCTTAAAAAGTACAACAAATAATATCCCTACCTTAGAAGAAACTGGATATAGGAGTAGTGAAATAGCAGAATACTTTTTTTCTTTCTCTCTATAGTTTCTCTCTCTAGAGTTTCAAATGAATTCATAAGAAATAATGAAAGAATGAGCTTCTATTTATAGAAGAATGGACCGAATAGTAACTAACTCATGAGCAGGTCCAGATTAATTTACTTTTAAACGCATTTGGTCCAAATTTGTTTTACTATAAAATATTTTAATAAAACAAAATCTTTTAAATAAAAATAATATATTCTATTTATAATCTAATAAAACGAATAACTTTATAAAAGTATTCATTTTATATATAAAAACTATTTTACTATACAAACACTATGCATAATAAAATATAATATATTCTAATTATTGTCTAATAAAACAAATAACTTTATAAAAGTATTATGTTTTATATAAAATAATTTACTATATGCAAAATACTATGCATAATAGAATATAATATATTCTATTTATAGTCTAATAAAACAAATAATTTTATAAAAGTATTTTGTTTTATATAAAAAGCTTTTCTATTTTATTACATTAATAATACTAATAAAACAAAACTTCATCATCATTATTATAATTCACACTATTAATCGACCAGGTCATTCCAAAGAAAGTGGGGGCTTTCCAATAAGGATTTCTCCCTATTGACGCGCAATTAGGTGACCAAACCCCTCCTTGGCAGAACTTCTAGACATCGTTAATATTGCAAATAATAATATTAATAACTTTGTTATCTCAATTATCGATTTAATAATATATAACATATCGACAATAATTGAATCAAACTAAGTGACTTCTCACGTAAACATTAATAATCAATACCGCGTGCTACTATTAACTGACCACGTATTTTACCAATAGATTATTTTATGACAACTTGTTTACTTTGAAAATTTTTCAAATGTCACCCTTAACTTAAAACTTTTATCAATTTAACTATTCACCAAAATAGAAAAATTGAATACTTTTATTTATAAAATTTCAAGGTCTCACATTATGCATAGTGTTTTGCATAGTAAAATCTTTTTATATAAAAAATGTAATACTTTTATAAAGTTATTTGTTTTATTAGACAATAATTAGAATATATTATATTTTATTATGCATAGTGTTTGCATAGTGCCTACATAGTGTTTTGTATAGTAAAACCTTTTTATATAAAATAGAATACTTTTATAAAGTTATTTGTTTTATTGTATAATAATTAGAATATATTATATTTTATTATGCATAAATGCTGCATAGTGTTTGCATAGTAAAATCTTTTTATATAAAAGAATACTTTTATAAAGTTATTTGTTTTATTAGACTATAAATAGAATATATTATATTTTATTTAAAAGATTTTGTTTTATTATAATATTTTATTAATAATTTTGCATAGTAAATCAATATGGACCGTCTCGCTTAAAAGTAAATCAATCTGGACCGCTCATGAATTAGTTCTTATTAGATCTATTCTCCTATAAATAGAAGCTTATTCCTTCATTATTTCTTACGAATTCAATTCAAAACTCTGAGAGAGAAACTATAGAGAGAAAGAAGAAAAGTATTCTATTACTTCACTACTCCTATATCCAATTTCTTCTAAGGTAAGGGTATTATTTCTTTTGTATTCATGAAGAGAACTTTGTTATTCCATTCTTTATTATTCTATTGGAATAACTCTTTGATATCATGTGAGCTACCCTATACTTGGTGAAATTCTTCATTATTCCATTCTTTATCATTATGTTGGAATAACTATATATATCAAATCTTGACAACCGAGATTTTGTAATTTAATTTTTAATATTTATTGGATTGAATAAATATTTTTTGATGAATTAATTATTAGATTAAATAATTAATTGATGAAGTTGTGGTAGATTAATTTAATTATATGTATTATATTTATTAAATTAATGTGAAGAATTTTATTATTCAAAGTATGTATTTATATCACTTATTGAATTTAAAGAAATATTTAATAAGCCTAATGTTATTTTAATTAATTAAATAATTAATTAGAAATTTAATAATTCGACATAGTTAATAACCCGAGAAATTTAATTATGTGACTATGTGAATTAATGAGAAATTATTATATTTTATTTAAAATAAATTAAATAAGATATTTGAATTATTGAAGCAATTAGGTGTGACATGATTTAAACTATAGTATAAGGGATTATTAAATTAAATGGGTATAAGCTTTGTAAAGATGATGAAACATGGCCTTAGTGGGAGTTAAGGGTAGTTAACCCATGACCGGGTAATCACCACAATGCGTCGATTCCTTTTCCTTTATTTATTATCGTCTTTCTTTTTCTTTTTATTTTCTAAGTCCGAAAAGTAAAAATTAGAGAGAGTTTGAGAAATTGTTGAGGGAGATTGTGAGTTGTGTGATTGAAGAATTAATTGAGAAGGGTTTCAATTCTACTCATCTACACTTTGGGTAATTTCTTCAACCCAGTTTATTTACGTTATTAAAGTTTTTATAAATATGGCTTTCAAGTTTTCTGTAAAGTCTCTATAAATTGGAAAGAGAAAAGATTATGTGCATATACGTGTTAAGATGTTATTTTAATGTGTTTTCCTATGTATTAGATGGTTGCATATAATCAATTTCATAATATTATAATGTATGTTGTTGTTTCAAAAATTACAGAGTATAGAATTTGGCCATATGGCCCTTATACGTAAAATTAATATGTCAAACATAAATTATTTTGTAAAATTCACACTTGTATATGATTATGCATGCTAAAACGAAGAATACAAAACTTGAATCGATGAATTTAGTGTTATAATAAATTCGTAGTGATAATTTTCATGTTTTATGTTCAAAACCTTCAAGAACATCAAGAACAGTGAAATTTGCATGTTTTAATTCTGTAATTATGTGTTTTAACTTGTTAAAATCATGATTGAAGGGATGAATATTAGTTATTTATGTATTACAATGTTTGGGTATGTCTAAATTCGTGTAAAAATAGGTTAATTGGAGTTTTTTGGCCATGTTCTGCATTTTTTGCGAATTATAGAATCTGAATCGAGTCTCAGGCCATGGCCGCCATCTCCATGCCTTAAGACTCATACACGGCCAAAAAGACCACCATACCACAGCCAGCCAAGAATAAGTTTATCACCAGGCCATACAAATACCACTCAAAGATAATGGTCCAGAAATGAGTTTTTAAATGTTCAAGTCTAGCAATGTGTTAGTAACTTAACCTAATGAACATGAAAACATGTCAGACATATAAGGAGGTGTTAAAATAAATTATTAACTTGTCAATAACACATTTATGTGTGAATTGAATGATTGAATGCATAGTTAGCTTATTGTTCATGAAGTGTTAATTGTGGCAATTTGACTAAGTATAGCCATAATTCGAGTTTAAACAAAAAGAATGAGCGTATGTCGACTAGTTACGTGATAATTGACTGATATTGTGAATGTAAATGGTATGTAGGATTAAATCAAGGAACGTGTATAAATAAACGTGTAATCTACGCACGAGGCAAGTTTCCTAACCTTACTCGTTATCTTAATATGAGCTTATAAGTTATCTCTTTACTTTGAGCAAGTTCTCGTTATTATTGATCAAGTCCATTTTATTATATTAAAGTGTATTAATCTTTCAAAGTATGACTCTGTTATACAATAATTATTCTATTGTATACCTTTTGAGATTGCTATTCAATTTTAAATTATCAGATACTGTTGAACTTTGTTAGACTAGCGAACCCTTCATGATTCGACTAGTCCATAGTTGATGAGCATTCTAAATTTAAGAACCCTTGATGAATTATCCAAACCAAACTTCCTTTGGTGCGGACTCTAATGTCAAATTGAGATGAACAACCCTATATAGAGGATTACTTATGCGTTAGCGTTAAGATATTGTGCACAGTATGGTACTAAGGGCTGATCCCCCTAAGTACGAGAATAAGAGTCCATAGTCTTATGATTGTTAAAGGTTTCAAGTATAAACACTTGACAACCTAGGATATAGTTCAAGGTCTTATGACCCTCAGAAGCTCTTTTGTTTCTTGTTATTCATTCTTGATTCAAAAGATGAATTTTCATGTTTTAGAAGCCTTTGATTTATTCGCATGTTATTATTTCTTTGTTATATTGTTATACTTGTGGGCAATCGTGCTCACTCTTGCGTAATAATAACATTGCAGTTAAGAACGGAAGATCTGACAAGCCTTCCACTAGTAAAGGCAAGGGCAAGATTAGCAAGTAATGAAGACTGGTTATTTATGTGGTTATGTAATGATATTCAGGATTTATGTTATTTAAAGACTTGTTATTTGTTTATGATTCCGCACAGATGTTTAAGGTTAGAGTGACCTGGGATTGTATTTTTTTTATGCAATTGATGTAACCCCATAAGGGGAGATTTATTTATTATTTCTATCTATTGCATGATTTGCATTTATTTATTGGTAGATAGTATACACTATATAATATTGAGATTATCTTCTATCATTCCCACAAACATCGTATGTAAAGAAAAATGAATACACCAAATTTGGGTCCATTTTTTCTAGAACATCTCCTATGCTAGACCTCAATATTCAAATCTAAATCCATCTACTTCAATATCACCTAAGAAAACAAAGACAACAATCATAATGGCAATACAACAGAAGGTGGTACCAATTTTCTCTGCACTTCTTCACATAGAACACGAACAACTTATATCCAAGCCAATAGGCACAAGCAAAATGGTATAAATGTTTGATAGCCTATTTGGAAAACTAAGATAAAAATGCACTTTAAAGTTGAGATATTACTATTAACATACACAATAGTTAATTCTTCTATAGTAACTAGGCCAAAAGCGTAATTTTTGGGTTGATGACGGATTAAATTCTTTGAGTAAAAGATTTTGTAGTAGATGATGATATTAGTTGAAAGACCCCAACTTTTTTTTGAATAAAGAATAATTTTTCTCGAAATATATTTTTGAATATTATGGTGTGGATATGATATAATGTTATAGTTGTGGGTAATATTTGGAAAATTTTGCAAAGTAAGCAAGTTGATATAAAATATTCGGTGTGTCAGTGAATATTCGATTTGTCGTGAGTATTAGTATTTACGACGACGATCATTAGTGGACCTACTGGCGGAAGTATTGTCGTAGTTAGAAAACGACGTAAATATCTTTTATAAAAATAATGGCGGAAGTTTTACCGTTAAACCGTTGAACTACCCGGTAAAAAAATACAAAGATGTCTGCGTTAGTTGCATAGTAGCACACCAGATTGATTATTGATGCTTACGTGAGAAGTCACTTTCGGTTATACTTAATTATTGCTACGATGAATTGTTGCATAGTATCTCACGTTATTTGATTCAATTATTGTCACATTATCATCTCGTATAATATTTTATATTATTAAATCAATAATTGAGACAACAAAGTTATTCATATTATTATTTGCAATATTGACAATTTCTAGAAAGTTCATCGAGGAGAGGTTTGGTCACCTAATTGCGCGCCAATAAGGAGAAATCCTTATTGGAAAGCCCCCTCTTTCATGTGAACGATCTGGTTGTTAAATATTGTGAGTTATAATATTAATGATGAATAATTGTTGAAGTATTAAGAATATGTTTATTGAAGATAAATGAATTACAAAAGTTAGAGGGGAATAATGCAAACTTGGAAAACTTTAGGGATACTAAAGTGTAATAAGTTAAATCAATATGGACCATTGGTGGTTTTAATAGTAAATTAATCTGGATCATTGATGATGGTTTTAATAGTAAATCAATTTGGACCATTGATGGTGGTTTTAAAAGTAAATCAATCTGGATGAAATCGGTGGTGGTTTTAAAATTAAATCAATCTGACCGTCGGGTGGTGGTTTTAAAAGTAAATCAATCTCGACCGTTGGTGGTGGTTTTAAAAGTAAATCAATCTGGACCGTCGGTTATGGCTTTAGTAGTAATCAATATGGACCGTCCGTTCTAATAGTGAATCAATCTGGATCATTCGTTAATTAGTTACTATTTAGTCCATTCTCCTATAAATAAAAGCTTAATTCTTCTTTTATTCTCACTAAATCACTGAGATTCACAAGAGACACTATAGAGAGAGAAACTCTAGAGAGTAAGAAGAAGAGTATTCTGCTACTTCACTTTTGCAGTATCCAACTTTCTACTAAGGTTAGGGGTATTATTTCTTTCATATTCATAAGGAATACTATTTTTCGTATTCATCCTTTAGTATGTCGTAATAACCTGTGTACGCATATTACGTACCGTATGACAGGTTAAAATCCATTTGCAGCTTTCATATGTTAATTCTTTTCATATTCTTAAATCTAAACTTACTATGGTAAGTATTGCTTCTATAATCCTTGAAATTAGTGGAATATCCTTGAGTTTTATGCTTCATCCAAGATTATCATTTTATTGGAATATTGATATGAATTTTCTTATTAAATATCAATATTTTCACCAAGTACTATTCATTCACGAGGTACTATTCACCCATTCACCCGATTACTATTCACCATAATATTATCCACTCGAGTATTTGGGGTACTTTTCATGCTGGGGTACTATTCACGAGTTATGTAACGCCCGAGAAAAATCGGATTTTTTTGAAAATTAAATTTTTATTTGATTATGTGGATTAAATGAATTTAATTAATTATTTATGGGAGTAAGCTAATTGAAGGTCGATTCTATGACCTAGATATTTGAATGTCAGTAGTATTTTGGCTATGTGATAGAATTAAAGTGTTTGAATTTCTAGATGAAAATAAAAACTTTCGAGAAATTTTCCTAAAAACATTATTCACGCATTTACGCTTTCAGAATTATTTTTGAATTTTAGAGAAATACACAATGATAGAATTCTAAGACGAGATGGAATATCCAATAATATTTCAGTTATGACAAACACAGTTTTTCGCCTACGGACTTAAAACCTAACGGTTAGGAAAAGTGATTTTCAGAAGGAAATGAAATGCGTATATATGAATTAAAGTGTTGATCGTATAATACGTAGGTATTGTACGAAGTAATGAATACGAGTATGATACAAAGTATTATACGAGTAGGTATGAAAAATGGTATGTGGTATACTAATAAGTATACGAGGTGGAATACGAGATTAATATGTAAATTATACGTTATAAGGCTTTAAGCCATATGTAATGGACTTGTAGGATGGTGTAGGAATTATAATGTCCAATTGGGATAATTATAAAGCTCAATAAGAATTAATGTTAAAGCCCAAATATTTGTAATGTTAAGTCCAAGGTAAATTAATGATCAAGCCCAAGTGTTTGTTTAATTTCAAGCCCAATGTATAAGTTAGGATTAATTAAACCTTAAGCCCAAACTATTAATCCAATGGATTAGGAGGATCCATGGAGCAACCCATGATCAGATGGGTGATCTTGGTGGCCAAGAAATAAGTGTGGTGAGAAAGTAAAGTGCTTTTATGTGATGAACAAGGATAAGCTATGTGATTAACAAGTTAACTTAATGGCTAAGTGTTGTGATGGCCAAGTATATGTGGTGAGTAAGTTAACTTAATAACTAAGTAAAGGAATAGTAAGGAGGTGGGTTGGATTAATGACCCTTATGCCCTAACTTTAGAAATTCTATAAATAGCAAGCTTAGATTTCATTTTTTGGTTGTTTATTTCATCCAACACTTTACAACTTATAAGGTGCTTATTGGTTAGAGAGAAAAAGCTACACAAGCTAGAACAAGTTAGCCTTTGTTAATTCAAGAAGTAAGAAGAAGATTAAGCTTAATCAAGTGATTATCAAGGGTAAGAACCTAAACCATGAATCTCTTTCTCTTCTATTGTTAGAGAAGTGGGTAGTGGTAGAACATGTATACTAAGGAATGATAAGAATGATTAATCAATGGACTTAAGCCGTATAAGTCATGAATAAGTAATTCAAACTTAATTAAGTTATGAACTCATGAGAAACCTATATGGACTTCTCATATGTTTACCTTAATAAGATGGTATGATAAGGAGATGTGAGAATGATGGTTAGAAAACATAAATCATTATAAGTCATGAGAAATGAAAGTGTAAGTAGTTTATACTTTTATAAGTTACAAACTAACAAAGAATAAGTAACAACTTATCATGTTTATAAGTTAATGTAATATGTATGTTAAAAAATGTTAATATAATGGATTGAATCCATTTGAAACGATGAACAAATCATAAGAAATGAAGTTAAGGAAGCGAATTCACGAGTTTGGAGGATAATCGTCGAATTCGTAAACTTCTCAAAATGGGGTTGAATTTTGATATTGAGCTTAGAAACATTGGTTTTCAATGGAGACAAGTCGCATTTGGCATTATAGAGTTGCGGACTCAAGAATGACCGAATTTTGACTTAGAACGAAGAAACGAGTGATGAACGTTCACGAACGTTTATCGTTTTCATTAAAATGAACTAATCGGTGAATTTTCAGTTAACGGATTCAAAAATGGAAAATTCTTGCATGAACACATAGAGTATGTAATTTGTGAACTGTAAGCTCTTGAACGAGCCAATTTGGACTTATAACGAAGGAGTTATGAGCCCCGAGAATATCACCTAAGAAATTAATCACAAAACTATCTCGATGAGGTCTCAGGCGCACTTGTTTGACAAGCTCTATAAGCCGCTACTGCGCAAAGACCGGTGAAGGGAGTGCCACTACAGAGTCGCCATGACAACGCCATTCGTAGGCATAAGTCTCGTCTCAGTAAGCGCCAGACCCGGATGTTGGGTACTGGAAAGTTCTATGCCATGGCCGCCACTAGTACAAAGGGTCACCGAGCCATCATGCCAAAGAAGAGAATTTTGTTGACCAAGTTGATTGTGAACCCAATGGTTTGTAAGACAAGTATGGGACATGTAATTACTTAATGATGTAATTACTTAATAAACATGATAAAACCTTTCCTAAATTACTTTTATAGTGATGAGTTTAGGAAATTAATGTTGTTTAATGAGTAGTTAAATGATGAACGTAAAGTATAAAGAACGTGAACTGTATTCAATAATGATAATGACTATAACATTGAGAATTACAACTAAAAGTTGTTGACTAATACGTGAACATAAACGGTATGCAATAAGTGTATGTAACCAATAACGATCGAGTCTCAGTTAGTAATGTAAGAACGTTAATAAGCCGTGAGGAAGGATGATTAACTCGAAACGAGTTGTTTTAATGAAATAATTTCAATCAAGAGAAACAAGTTGGTAAGAACGATGTAAATTATAACAGCAAGCTGGAACCAATACTAATAAATCTAAATACATGATTAGGTTGAGAAGAAGGGTAAGATTCATTAGGAGCCATGTATGTTCATTCATGACCTAATGTGGTATGTTATGTGGTTATGTATTGTAGAGACCATAAAGACTAAAAGGAAAAGTAATTTTACTGTAGCAGACGCTAAAGGCAAGTTTTTCTTATTGCTTGTCTAACCTTTGTGTTAGCCAGGTTTTCAGTGATTCATGTTATGAGAGGCATGAATTATTTTAAAGAAAGGGTCGATGCCAGTTTTAACTCGGCTAGACTAGTTTGAAAAGATTGATTGATTTATTTACAAGTCTTTCAATATAGAATTGATAACGCTATCCTACGCCAATTGTTTGGTACGGATTCAAGGTAAGTCTGAGTATAAATAAACAAATGTATTTTTCATCGATTATTCAATGGGCATGCGAGGTTGCAAAAACTTAAACGTACATACGTTTAAAGGATGTAGTGTTGATCAACATAGAGTACTATAGGCTGATTACCTAGATGTGCTCGTAAGAAATGTCGGACTTATGGACTTAGTGCCGGGATGTCCTTTTCAAATAAAGTATGAAATGCTCAAGGTCTTGGACCAGAATTGATGTTTTACTGAATAATGTTGTTGTAAAACATTTTGAAGGAAAAGAACTACTATTTTGAATTATCGATAGTACTTCGTAACTATTGTTCAGTTATTGAAGATATATGATTCCAATGTTTCGAGCATATTGTTTATTAGAATTGTTATACTTGTTGAGCTAGTCATGCTCACTCTTGCTTGAACCATATGAACACAGCTAAGATCGAACGAACCGAAGGCTCTGACAAGGATAAGGACAAGGCAAAGACGAACCCATAGAATACTTATATAATAGTATAGGGTGAATGATTGTAATATATTTGATATTATGACAAGAACAAATGATATGGTTATAAATAACCTGGGAAAATGTTAATATTATTTTGATTATATAGAAGACATATTCGTTCTATTGAGGCTTTTCAATTTAATGTATGTGTGAATGGTAGTACCATGTAACACCATCTATCGGGTTGGAAGATACCCGAATTTGGGGGCGTCACAGGTTGGTATCAAAGCATTAGGTTATAAAATTTAAGAGGGGGAAGAACCTTAGGCTAATAACCTCATTAAGGAAGGAAAAAGTAGAGCCTGTACCCATGCCAGTGACAGAGGTACCATTAGTGATTCTAGAGGAGTCGAGAGACAGTGGAGTACTTTTTTGAAGAGGACTACTCTGAGGGAGATATGGATATAGTGTCATATCTTAATATGATGGTCTATGAGGAGGAGGAAATGTAGGTAACATCGGTTAATACGGTGGTACCTACACTAGAGTCAATACCTCTAGATGGAATGAGAGCATTGTATCTGGCAGTGCTTGACACGAATGTGCAACTGAGTACAGTTGTGCAGAATCAGAGTGAAGTGATTAATTATCTCCATGAAGCTAAGGTGTCTACAGAAGCAGATTTTGAGTCAGAGCATGACAAGCAGGTGCTTATGATAAAGCAGGCTAGGGACTATAAGGAAGAGGCCGATGAGCTTCGTAAGAAACCGATTAAGAGAGACCAGAAGATAGCACGGATGTCTTACATCCATAAGAGTGCTCATGATAATTTCAAGATAAAAGTTTCTTGTTATTCCATTGAGTCAGGACAGACTCGACACACTATTAGTTGGGGTATTATAGTGATGATTGCAAATGAGAAACACGAGGATGTTGTTATGCATTATTAGAAGTCTAGAGTTATAAATATGTGTGTAGTGACGTAAAACCTCTTTTTTATAACAGGGTAGTCTTTTTGTAAATCCCAACTTTTGAGAAGTTCAATTGCGGGATAGAAATGTAATAGCCTTTGGCTATGGAAGCAAATTGTAAATAGTTTTGACTATGAAGAAGCATATGAATATAATGGAGTTTTCATTTAATATGCTTTAGTATGGTATGAGTTGTTATGTGGTGAATAATAACGAAGTAAGTAAATAGATAATAATGAAATTCTATTTATTTAATCAAGAAAATTTCGTCAAGGGAAAGATAATGTAATCAGGAAGCGGAATCATGTAGTGATAAAAAAGGGGGTCAAAATAACCCTGTGCAAGAGTTCGTTAATTTATTAACAGCTGCATTTAACCAAACCGGGGGTGATGAGTGGGATATATACCTATGAATCAGTTTCTTTGTGGCTTAAGTTGTTGCCTATTTTTAGCCCTTAGTTAGTTTTTACCTATATTTTATTGTTATTTTGTTTAAGTTTTAGCATTTTTGCTGTACTGGCGCCGCAACACCAGTATCATATTTGGAGCCCGCGCCGCAGCGTCGCGCCACTTTGTAGCTATTGGAAAGTGGCACCCGACTCCTACTTGGCGCCCAAAGCCATATATCGCTAGATCCTCTCAGTAAAGTGGCACCACAAGCGCCAATGATCAGATAATGATCCATGCCATGTACAATTGGGATGTTCTTATTAGCTCTTCGAAATCTGGCGCCCAAATATTAGGAGTCAATGCCCCAGCTCCCATTCTTGATCCTCAAGGTCAGATTCGGCGTCCCAATGCCCTGCTCCAAGCGCGATGCCATTCTCAAGACTACTTTCCAATGCACTGCAAAGAAACTCCGGTTTCTATAGCCATACGTGGCACCGCAGTGCCACTTATCAAGCTTATGCTCTCGCCGCAGCGCGAGCTCCGGTGTCCAAACAGTAAAGAGTCTTTAATGACCTAGAAGAAAGAGGGGAGCAGTATATAAGGAAAGAGAAGCCGCCTGCATTGATGATCGAAGAATATCAGAGATATTCAGAGAGAACTTTTATTGCAGATATCTTAGACTAGGTTTTATTTCTGTCTCTTAATTTCTAAAAGAGAAAGAAGCTGTGTTTCAAGGAAGGAGAGTTATTGCATCCGACAGAGCTCAGAAGCTCCACAGTGAAGATAAGATTTGGAGGAAGAACACTTCAAAATAGGGGTTTTCTTATTCCAAATCTCCCATTTATTTTTATAATTCTGATAATGTGGAATGTATTGAAAATGTGTGTTAGTCCCATAGTCATGAACTAACTCCATTTTTATGATTGCAATGTAACCTCTTGTTTAGCTTAATTAACTTTCTCTCCTATTTTATATAATGAATCATTTTGGAATGGGTTGTTGTATTTCTTATTTAATGACTGATTGCTTGATAAAGAAATTGGTATTGATAGTAATGGAAATTGACAAATGGATGTTATTATCTATCTTTAAATACAACAACACCTGTTATGACCATGCCAATGGAATGTGTGCATAAAATGCTAATAGGATAGACATATCTCTATTTGCCTTGTGTGGCCTTGAGACTTAGCTTAATGACCTTGACCTAGTTATTTTCACCAATAGACATATTGTGATTTATCTGGTTAGGGATGTGCATTTGACCTTCGATAGAAGCTTATGCGTATTTATTATTCTCGGTTGACCATTCCTTGATTCCTTTGTAATTTGGAGAGTTAGGAGACTAGGCGACGCATTAGGGGAGTTATAATCCTATCTTGACTTCCTAGCACAACTACTTCTCTTATTCTTATAGTCTTATTAAAATAGCTTAACCAACCACTTGTTTTTACTTGTTTAGATAAGATTAGTAACGACTTTGCCTTAGTAATTTTTTTTCTCTTAAGATTTTGTCCTTGTGGGTTTGACACTCTACTTTCATATATTACTTGTGGACCACGTATGCTTTCGAACGATTTGGCAATAGCTAAATCGACCAACAAGTTTTTGGCGTCGTTGTCGGGGACTTAGAATTAATTATTTTTCAATATTAAAACTAAGTCATTACGATCTTACTTTAAACCGATTCTTCTATATACTTCACTGTTTATGCCACCTCGGAAGGGACGACATATATTACCTATCAATCCCGAGGTTGATAGAACATTCAGACGACTGTGGAGGGAAAAATCCGAGGACACACCCGAGGACATACCTACTCCTATCATAATGGCTGTGGAACTTCAGAAATCTTTGAGGGAGTACGCTATGCCTCACATTGACGATCTCCAGGCGAGCATTCTAAGGCCCGCCATCCAAGCTAATAATTTCGAGATCAAGTCGGGCACCATTCAAATGCACTAACATTCAGTTTAGGGGACTACCGAATGATGATCCCAATGATCACTTAATCAATTTTGTGGAGATCTGTGACATATTTAAATGCAACAGAGTGTCTGACGATGCCATCAGACTCTAGTTGTTTCCATTTACCTTAAGGGACAAGGCCAAGAGCTGGCTTCATTCATTACCGTCAAGCTCCATTACCACATGGGCTGACTTGACACAAAAATTTGTGGCGAAGTTTTTTCTGCCCGCCAAAATAGTCAGGCTTGGGCATGATATCACGTCTTTTGTCTAGTTTGAATCAGAATCCTTGTACAACTCGTGGGAGCGGTTTAAGGATCTTCTGAGAAAATGCCCACACCATGGATTGCGAATGGCTTCCTATCCGAGACCTTTATAATGGGCTATCCGGATCAACTCGTTCGAGTATTGATGTCAGCGTCTGGAGGGGCCTTCATGGCCAAACATCACACAATGGGAACGAGCTAGTGGAAACAATAGTGGCCAATAATTACCAATGGCGAATGATAAGCAAGCCTCGAGAGCATCGGGGTATATGAAGTTGATTCATTCACATCGTTAGCGACTCAAAGTTGCGGTAGCTAACTGAAATGGCTAGACACCATGGGACCTTCAGCAGTGTAGAATGTGCAGAGTGTCATAGTCTAGTGTGAGTTATGTCAAGGGAGCCACCATACTGATCAATGTGCGATAAACCCTGAGTCAGTTCAATTCGTTTCCAACTACGGGCGACAACAAAACACCAATCTTCCCACTCATTACCACCTGGGTTTGAGAAATCATCCCAACTTCTCATGGGGCAACAACAACAACAACAACAATAACAACCCCTATCAACCACAACCTTTATCCACCAGGCCGAATTATTCTAACCCTCCTAGATTCCAATCTCAGAATCAGTTCACCCCACAGCCGCAGAGCGCTCATAATCAATTCCACCATCCACCACCTCAACAGGAGAGGAAGCCGAGTTTAGAAGATCTTCTGTCAAGGTACATTGCCCAGAACGAAACTTGAAGTAACAATTAAGAAGCCTCTATTAGGAATCTTGAAGTACAGATGGGACAATTGGCCATTGATTTAAATAGCCGTCCACAAGGCACATTTCCTAGTGACACTGATGTCAACCCGAAATGGGAAGGTAAGGAACAATGTAAAGCAATGACACTCCGAAGTGGGCGCACTACTAATGATCAAGGTGGAGAGAGTTCTCAAGTGGATGATGGAGTGATTGAAAAGGAACCTCCAGTGAAGAAGAATACTGAGAAATTTGGGGTGAAGAAAGTAGTCAAGATAGCCCTCCAACACCATCTCCTCCAATGAGTACGGTCAATCAGCCTCTCCCTCAATTGCCTTTCCCCCAACGATTGCAGAAAAAAAAGCTGGACAAGCAGTTTTCCAAATTCTTGGAGGTGTTCAAGAGGCTTCACATAAACATCCCATTTGCAGAGGCATTGGAGGGAATGCCAAGTTATGTCAAGTTTATGAAGGAAATCTTATCCAAGAAGTGCAAAATAGGGGATTATAAAACAGTGGCGTTGATAGAGGAGTGTAGTGCCATCCTTCAAAACAAGCTTCCACCGAAACTAAAAGATCCGGGGAGCTTTATAATTCCGTACACTATTGGGGACTAATTTATTGGCAAGGCTCTGTTTGATCTAGGGGCTAGCATCAACTTGATGCCCCTCTCTATTTATAAGAAGCTGGGCCTCAATAAAGCCAAACCTACAAGCGTCATTTTACAATTGGCTAATAGGTCTCTAACGTACCTGAAGGGGATTGTAGAGGATGTGCTTGTTAAGGTTGACAAGTTCATATTCCCAGTGGATTTTATAGTCCTAGATTTTGAAGAGGACAGGGAGGTCCCTATAATATTGTGTAGGCCATTCTTGGAAACTGGGAGGACCGTGATCGATGTACAGAAAGGGGAGTTAACAATGAGGTACAGGATCGAAGTGACGTTCAATGTCTTCGGATCGATGAAGTATCCTAATACCCCCGAGTATTGCATCCAGATTAATACAATTGATAATTTAGTGAGGGAGTATTCTCGAAACTTGCATTCAAGACCCTTTGGAAGCTACGTTAACAGGGGCGATTACTTACTGGAAGCCCACACATGTGGAATGTGCCAAGTGGCTAGATGAACCCCAAAGATCCAAGCAATTCCACCGATAGTTTGAGTCTCTAAATGATGATGAGGCATCAATGTCCGAGGCTCAGTCATCGATTATAGAGCCTCCTGTCCTAGAGCTAAAGCCTTTGCCCAATCACCTGAGGTATGCTTACTTAGGGAATTCATCTACTTTACCTGTGATAGTTTCTGCTTCTCTAACTATGTTCCAGGAAGAAAAGTTGCTACATGTGCTCAAGCAATACAAAATGGCCCTAGGGTGGTCAATTGCTGATATAAAAGGGATCAGCCCGACTCTATGCATGCAAAATTTTTTACTGGAGGAAGGGTCGAAGCCATCTATAGAGCATCAGAGGCGGTTAAATCCCATCATGAAAGAGGTTGTCCGGAAGGAGATCATTAAATTGTTAGATGCGTGCATTATCTAACCCCATCTCCGATAGCCCTTGGGTCAGTCCTATCCAATGCATGCCAAAGAAGGGCAAAATGACTATCGTGCCCAATGAAAACAACGAGATGATCCCAACCCGAACATCTATGGAGAGTGTGCATGGATTACATGAAATTGAACAAATCAACCTGTAAAGATCACTTCCCTCTTCCATTTATTGATCAGATGCTTGAAAGGTTAGCTGGGCATGAATATTATTGTTTGCTAGATCGGTACTCAGGGTACAATCAGATTTCTATTGCTCCTGAAGATCGAGAGAAGACAACGTTCACATGTCCGTATGGGACCTTTGCCTTCCGAAAAATATCTTTCGGGCTATGTAATGCTCCTACAACATTTCAGCGGTGTATGATGTCGATCTTCTCTGATATGGTTGAAAAGACCCTGGAGGTCTTCATGGACGACTTCTCAGTATTCGGGAGCTCGTTTGATAATTTCTTGACAAATCAATTGTATGCTTCTCCATAGATGTGTCAAAACTAACTTGGTGCTGAATTGGGAGAAGTGTCACTTCATGGTTAAGGAGAGCATTATTCTGGGCCATCGGGTTTCGGTTGGCAGAATTGAGGTTGATAAGGCGAAGATTGATGTGATCAATAACCTTCCACCGCCCACCTCAGTGAAAGGGGTATGGAGTTTCCTCAAGCTTGGGTTTTATAGAAGATTGATGTGATCAATAACCTTCCACCTTCCATGCCTTCATGAAAGGGGTATGGAGTTTCCTGCAAGCTGTTTTTATAGAAGGTTTATCCGGACTTCTCACGGATTACCAATTACTTTTCAGACCTATGTCTATCCCGTTGTTTTGTAAGAGGTTTTCAGGGATATTATATTTTTTCTTTTTAATGATATTATTTCTTGATATCATTATGTTGAAATGATCGTCCAAGTTTTATCAAATTTGGAAATTTTGAATTGTCAGATTCTTATTCACGTATCGGCCTTATTCACGTATCGACATGCTTATTCCACGAATATCGCTTATTCGCCGAAAAATGTATCTAATACGGATACTTAGCTTTGATTGTATCCGTGTTTTGAAAGGACATTGTATTATTTCGCTAGCGAATATTGATTTATAATTTGTTTCCATTGTATTACTATTAGATTTTTTCCTCGTGAAGACTAACGATAATTTGTTGTATATTATCTTAGTCGTATATTCTTCTTGGGCTAGTTGAGCTCACCTTTTCCTTTCTTTTGTTGTTCCATTTTTCTTCTCGGGGAGGCGAGAATATACTTGTATGCTTTCCTGGTAGATAGTGTCTCTACGGCCTGTTACCCCCGCAACGTGAAGATTGAATTCTTCTTTACGTCTTGAAACATACAAAGCTCCATTTCTAAAACCCATGCTCGAATGGTTCCTATTGATTCAGCGAGGTCGATGTTTGACAGGATTTGAGCTTGTGACTTACTAGATCTGGTGCTGCCCATTGATATCATCTCTTGCATGTACTCAGCGTTTAAACTTGATCGGAGGTCAATATCCACCTTACTGTTGACCTTGGTGGAAAAATATGAACTTTTGATGTGATTTTAAGGATTGATTGGTTAACTTCTCTCAGCGTGCAAAATTAGACTCCGGTAAGGTTGTTAGTTTTCCATATTCACAACTTGACCTATTATCTGGTCGAAACTAAACGTTAAAATCAATAAACTATCGTACCTATCGGCTTTAAATGCAAATATTCGTTTTATTGAAGAAGGCGGATGTGCTACTATTTCTTAACCCGTTTATGGATTTGAATAAAGACAATTTGAATAATATTCATTGACCTGCTTTCATGAGCGTATTTCTTGAAGAACTTCGCTCCCATGTCGAATGAATTCTATTGACCCGAGGAGTTAAAGGTCCATTATAGGAATTGTTGGACGTGGGTTTCCGATTCGTAACCCTACGCATTCCCGGCAGGGTGCTCTACTTTTATTACGTAAAGAAGAAAGGCCAAGTATCACGACTTTATATTATAGAAGTGATCGAAAGGCTTATTGAAACCAACTATATGCCAAATTGAAGAAATCACGAGACTTAGGAAGGATCAAAATTCATTTGGAGCGAAGAATGCAGAGAAAGAGCTTAAGGAGGAGACTCATTTCTACATTACAACAATACCATCGAATACGGATGGATTTGTTATCTACGATCTTATTGGTGCAAAGGGTTGATGTGTTCTCACAACGTGGGAAAGTCTAAGCTTATGCTCGCGACAACTTAAAGAATATGAGAGGAATTATCCTACCTCGTGATCTGGATTGGCGGCGGTAGATTTTCGTTTAAATTAGGCACTATCTATATTGGGAGAAAGTAGAATATATTCGCACTAAAAGCACTTATCAAATATTTCTTCGGAAAAAAAGAACTCGGCATGCTGCCGGCTGACGTTGGCTTTCGAAGTATTGAAAGACTACGACCACTATATTAAAGTACCATCGTGGAAGACGAACGTGGTAGCCGCGGCGTTGATGTGAAGATCATATCTTGAAGAATGAGTGCGATGATGTCAAATTATATTGACAGTAGAGCGACTTTAATAGAAAAAGTTAAGGTTTCAAACCACCCAGATTGACATCCTCGTGAAGAAGAAATCTGAAGAAGCTGTCATAGGGCGAGAATTGATGAAGAATAAATACTTCGAGTCCACTCTAGACTTTGTGTCTCCCTAATATTTCGATTTGATCTGAAGATTATGGAGGTACGATACACCATTTGCAATCCGATCACGAAATACTAAAAATGTATCGTGATCTTGACGTACATTTTGGTGGAGCAATGCTGGAAGAGAGAGATTGCAAGTTTATCTCGATGTGTTTAACTTATCAACGTGTAAAGGCGGAGGTAGTACCTAGTAATTATTACAACCACTTGAGATTCGAAATGGAAGTGGGAACACATTCATGGATTTCATTCACATTAGTCTTCCTTGGGTTTCTCAGGCATCCAATCTTATTTGGAAGTTATTGTTGATAGATTAACCAAATCCTTTTCTTGTCGTCACGGGGAGACTTATTCCGCGAGCGTCTACTTAGTATATGCGTGAAGAATGAGATTGTGAGTTGCGGTGGCATGCCAATATCCATGTTTCGGATGCATTGACTGAGGAATTAAAAGCGAAGATTTTGGGTTAGCTTGCAAAAAGCTATGAGCGCAGATTCTACGATTGAGTCGGCGTACCATCCTCAAGCAGACGGACAATCGAAGGCTTGTCTAGATTTATTAAGACTTCGTATCCTTTTTCCAAGGCGAGTTGAACCGCTCTCGATATGTTGGGGCGAGGTGGGTGAAGCAACATTATTGGGACTGGGAGCTGACGTACGTATAACTATGGAAAAGATCCAAATGATTAAGCAACGTATACAAATAGCACAAGATTGACAAAGAGTTATGCGGATCTTCATCGAAATGGACGTGCGGATGAGTGTGAGGGATCACGCGTATTATTCTGAAGTTGCTCCATGGAAGGGAGTTCTGATTGCTCGAAGAGAGGAAAGTTCAATCCATGATTTATTGGTCCATTTCAAATTCTTGAATTTGGTAGGAAATGTAGCCTATGTGACTTCCCGTTACGCAAAGTATATCTGCGTGTTCATAATGTGTTTCATATATCTATACTTATGAAACTATGTGAAAAGCCACGAATGACGTTATTGATTTGAAAACTAACGAGATAGCCAAAGACTTAACGTATGAGTACTTTATTAGAGTCGTACCACAAGTTAAAGTTAAATGGGAGAATAATGTACGATAGAGAAATGACACAGGAATTGGAAGCGGAAATGTAAGAGGTATCCTCACCTTTTGAAAACATGTGTATTTTAACGTCGTCCGATTTCCTGAGGGCGAAATTTCATTGGAGGGAGGTTGTAAGACCCCCAACTTATTATTAATGAAATTTAATTTTCGGGTCTGTTGTTATTATTTTAAGTAAGTATATTGATTTGATTAATGGGATAGTTGGGGTAAAATCATGAATATTTCAAAATAAGCAGTGGTTATAAATATTCATTGTTGTCGGGGAAATTATTTGATTGGTGGAATATTCGCATCACATCGGGAATATTCACATTTCGGCTGCTATGACCCGTGTGAGGCCCATGCTGAGCTTCCATTGGATGAAGAAAGCATAGAATATAAGTTGTTTAAAAATAACAAGCGTAGCTTCTTATCAATTATCTTGTTAAAATACAAATTGGTTTAAAACACGGAAGCATTATTATTGCACATTATATCATTCTTACGTGAAGGCCTTTTAATAATGGTTACGATATTATTCTTGAAGATTTATTAGATTCATAATTCACATTGATATTTTATATTCTTGTTGTTTTGATAAATTGCCATTACGATATTTTCCATTATCGTGAGCAATAATTCATATTATACGAATAATATTATCGGATAACGTTATTGGCAATGTATAGAAAGCTACATGCCTAGGAGAGGTTTGGTCATTTAATTGCGTGCGATGGGAGAAATCTTTATTGAAAGCCCTCTTTCGCGGAATACTTGGTTGCGATATTGGTGTTAGTAATATTATTTGTTAATAATTGAGTATTGATTCATATGATAAGAAAAATATTGATTTTATGGATATAATGGAGAAAATTTTTAATGTGACAATTTGTTGAAAATTAAAATTTTATCTTTTTACGATAAAATAATTACGTTTAAATATATTATTTATATTTTAATAATATATAATGGTGATATTTTTACAACAAATGTCTGGGATATGTAATTATAATATTTGAGGAAGGAGAAGATTTTATTGCGATAAATGTTTAAAACATGTTAAACATCATCAAATTGGACCCCATTATTCAGTGAAATTTGATTATAGCATATAAAATCATGGTTATGGATTCGGTCATTTTTGTTTGGATTTTGGAAAAACTTTCTTACGGGAAAGTATGTAAATTAATTTCCTATAAAAAGTCCTGCGAGATTCGAATTTTTTTTGATAAAAGGGCTATTTATTATGAATTATTGAGAGTTCGAAGTTCAAAATAATTACGATTTTGGAAGTTTTAATTATTTTATTGAAAAAACGCTTTAATTGTTTTGGCACATGTGTTAGGTGCTATTTGCTATCGATGGTATGTTAGACCACCTTTTCATCGCCTAATGTGTGGCGCAGGTAACTTTAGAAAAGTTGTTTCATGCAATCAAAGGTGTTGGGCGGAGAGGGGAGAAGGTTTTCCACACCATATATTATGCCAACAAGACATTAACTGATGCTCAGTTGAATTATACCACCATTGAGAAGGAGCTGCTGGCAATAGTCTATGCTTTTGATAAGTTCTGTTCCTAACTCATTGGAACGAAGGTGATTGTATACACGGATCACTCAAAATCAAGTATTTGATTGAAAAGAAGGATGCTAAGCCGAGATTGATAAGGTGGGTTCTGCTTCTCCAGGAGTTTAACTTAGAGATCCGAGACAAGAAGTGGACAAAAAATCAGGTTGCAGATCACTTATCAAGGTTGGAAAACACCACGCATTCGGAGATGCTGACAAATCCATAAATGACTTCTTCCCGGATGAACAACTCTTTGTTGTCAACAGCAAAATTCCGTGGTATGCGGACTTCTCTAATTATGTCGCTTGCCAAGTGCTTCCTCAAAACTTGAGCTATCAACAAAGGAAGAAATTCCTAAAAAATGCCAAGCAATATCTGTGAGATGAGCCATTCCTTTTCAAACAATGATATGATCAAATTCTGAGGAGATGCTTACCGGATGAGGAAATTAAAGGTGTGCTACATCACTGCCACTCGTCAAACTATGGAGGTCATTTTGGAGGTCAACGAACTTCAACTAAAGTGCTTCAGTCTGGATTTTATTGTCCCACACTATTCAAGGATGCACACACATATGTGTTGCACTGCGAAAAATGCAAAAGGGTGGGCACCATATCAAGACAACATGAATTACCACTACAGAATATCCTGGAGGTGGAATAATTTAAAGCATGGGGCATCGACTTCATGGGTCCATTCCCGTCCTCCTTCAACAATCTCTATATCCTCGTGGTAGTTGATTATGTCTCCAAGTGTGTGGAAGTAGTTGCCTTGCCAACTAATGATGCTAAGGTGGTGTTTCAGTTCCTTAAGAAAAATATTTTCACCCGTTTTGGCACGCCCCGGGCTATTATTAGCGATGAAGGGTCTCATTTTTGCAACAAATACTTTGAAGACCTTCTAGCCAAGTATGGGGTGACCCATAAGATCACCACTGCCTACCACCCACAGACCAGCGGCCAAGCTGAAATTTCAAATCGAGAGGTGAAACGAATCTTAGAGAAGATTGTTAACCCAAATCGTAAGTATTGCTCTAAGAAGCTTGATGATGCATTGTGGGCTTACCGCATAGCTTACAAAACGCCTATCAGAATGTCTCTGTATAGGCTTGTCTATGGTAATGCATGTCATCTCCCAGTAGAATTGGAGCACAACGCTTATTAGGCTATTCAGAAGCTCAACTTTGATCTTGAGGCAGTGGCGAGAAGCGACTCTTGCAACTAAATGAATCAGACTAGTTTCATCTCCAAGCGTATGAAAATGCTAAGTTGTACAAGGAGAAGACCAAGAGGTGGCACGATAAGAAAATCCTCGAGAGACACTTCAAACCAGGCTAGAAGATTCTTCTCTTTAATTCCCGTCTCAAGTTATTTCCATGTAAACTAAAGTCCCGATGGTCGGGCCCATTCATAGTTGCAAAGGTTTATCCGTATGGGGAAATAGAGATTGAGGACCCTAATTCTGACAAAACTTTCAAAGTTAATAGGTAGAGAATAAAACATTACTAGGGCGGCGAGGTGGACCGGTAGAAAACTTCCATTACATTGGGAGACTCGGTGTAAGACGAGAAAATAGTCAAGCCGACAACTTTAAATCAAGTGCTTGATGGGAGGCATCCCCATCTCAGTATCAAACAAATTTTTTTTATCACTATTAACTTAAATCTCATTTTGGTTGTCTAGTTATTGTCTGTAGTTTTTAGTATAGATGTAGTTTGCATAGTATGTTAGTATGTGTGTAAGGTTTTTAGTAGTTAGAATTGTCAATACTGTTTATGTTTTTTGTGTTCTGTACATTGTCTATATTCTGTATAGTGCATGTGGTCTGTATAGTGCATGTTGTTAGTATCTGTTTCAGGGTTGTCCTTAGTTAGAACTTGTCAATAATGTGTTAATTGCTGATATAGAATTTGGCTTGTGCAGGATTGCATTTGTATCAGAAGATTAGGCTCTGCACCGTGGCGCCAATGTTTATACTGGCATTCGCGCCGCAGTGCCATATTCACATTGTAGCCTCAACTTCACGTTGTGGCAGCCGCGGGCGAATGTATTGCCATAATGTAAACCGGCACCCAAATACGGATTCATAACTACCATTCAAGGCCAAGAACACCATCTATTGGGTGATCACACTGCGAATTCATACCCGATGCCATACTCGTCGGCGTCATATGCTAAGGCTGCTCAAACACACTGCCAACTCGCGGCCCAGCACTGAGTATCACTTAGAGGTTCACGCCGCAATGCTAAAGAGGGTTTTTCACCGCACCCTGGTGCCATGCATTGCGTCGTAGCACCACCAACGAGTTCTTGTTTAAATGAGGCATTTTCACCCTAAATTGTAGTCTCTCCTCTCAGTTAGCCATTCTTTCTCTCCAACTGACGCCACTTCCTCTCCCAAACCGCCGTTAGAAAACTTAACCCATTCAAATGCCAACTATTCAATTTCCGACTGCTTCATCAACCGTCTTTATTTCTTACCGTTTGGGTGCCCAACCATCTTCATAGTTCCGTTTCTTACCGTTTCTTCCTCGCATTTACCTCTTTAAAAGCCCAAGCAAGGTACGGTTCTTTCATACTGTTGGACTTGATAAAATTTGCTTTCAGAGCATAGAGTGAATTCCTTTGAATTATTCGTGCAAATTTGCCATGGCTTCTAAGCACCCTAGAACTAGGATTGCCCCCTCCTCCATCCTCCTCTCTAAACCAGATTAATCCTTGGGACCCTATAAAATTCCCATCAGAAGATGCATATAAACACTACACACAGAATTTCAAGTTACGTAGTCTGGTGCCTGAGCGAGGCCTTAGGCCCGATGATTAATTAGATGGCCAGTTAAATGCTATGATTAGCGCCATGAAATGGGTGTATTTCACTAAACCGCCGGAATCCGTTGTCCTCGCGGTGGTAAAGAAATTCTATGCTAATGCCATTCCAAATGGCCCGTCGGCAGCACTAGTGAGGGGGAAGTTGATCCCATTCGATAGTAAGACTATTAATGAAGTGTTTGGGACTCCCAATTTTGACAAGCACGATTATAGGGAGAATGGGATTCGGAGTTACCACACTGACAAAATTATTGGCAAACTCTGTACGCCTGGGACGATGTGGAAGACGAATGAGTACACTGGTGAAAGAACATCGTTCCCCTAGTAGGCGCTTAGTCATTATGGTAAGGCTTGGTATGCTTTTATCTATGCAAATATCTAGCCTACGCGTCGTGTGAGTGATGTAACTCGGGAAAGGGCAACTCTATATATGCCATTGTTATCAAGTTAAAGATCGATGTGGGGTGTTGATAAATGAGTCCATCAAAAAGGCTATAAAGAGCAAAGTTATGTCTGGACTCCCACACCCATCTCTTATTACCCGTCTATGCAAAAGGGCGGTTGTTCGCCAAGCATTTAAAAGATGTCACCCGCCGCCAATGTCCGTCATTGATTATCAGCTCATAAGTCGCTATGTTATCTAGGAAGGCGCGCTATCGCATCCCCGAGGAGAAGGATTTTTACTAGCACCTCAGCCGCCGCCATCAGATGATCCATAGCCGTCCACTGAGGCATGAACCTCCACTCATCGTCAGTTTCCCCTTCTATTGAGACCATTGATTCTAGGGCCCTTGTACAGATTATGAACAGCCTAAATTTTTTGCACTGCAAGGTAGACACGGTCGCCCAGTTGCAGAGCCAATTCCACCATTACCATGCTAAGTTCGCTGACACACTAGCCAATATTCATGCTGCTAAAGGGGGCGAGGACACGACTTTATGCCATTCTCATTTCCAAAGACCTCCACTTATCGTCGTATCATTCGCCACAATTTTTGCCTTTATTTGAAGAGGCCCGCGCGAATGAGCCAGTTAACGTGGATGATGATGATGGAGAGGATGATGATCTTGACTTGTTCGGTGATGATGAAGATCTAGGTCATGATGGTTATGAAGGCGGTGATGCTGCTGATGTTTGATGCTGCAGTCGAGAGACCAGTGAGGGCATGGGCCAAAGTACAAGTTTGGGAGGAAGACTTCCTTTTATTTATTATATATATGAATTGTGTTTGACTTTAAATATTTGAACTACTATTTAATTATGTTGGTTTGAGGATTTGAGTGTATGAATTAGGCTTGATAGCCCCAGACTTATGGTTTAATTTTATTTTATCTATTGTGTTTAGTATTGTGGTAAAGCTTTTGGTTTTTGGATGCATGTTTTAATTTATTTTGGATGCATGTCTTTGCTTAGTAGTATTTTAAGTTTCATATTAATGCTTTTGGGTATATATCTTTTGCTTGGGAATATCTTGACTAAGTCAGATATTGTTTTACCTAAAGCCTCATTTTTTGGGTTTTTCACTGATTAATTAGTATACTTGATGCCATGTGTTTTGGTTTTGCCTTATATTGAAAAGGGTACTTTATAGTTTATAGTTTTTGCCTATTACATTTTGATTAACTCTAACCCCGAGTCTGTAACTGTCTATATGCTGGGTTAGGGTAGTTTAGCGTTAGGGTAGTTTAGCATTATGTTTTGTTTGTGGCCTTTGACGAGCGCCAAGTAATTATATCATTTTTTAGACTAGTGGAAAAATCTATGTGAATTTGGGGCGTGTGTTTTAGATAAATCGAGACTGTTTTGGATCCATCCGTTTAGCGAGCACTGACCAATTATCTCTATAGTTATTTGTTCAGTTTCTGGTTGTCTGTTTATTATGTTGAAAATATTATGCGCTGTTAAATACTGATCTGTTGATTTCAAGAATAAAAGACTTAGAAGCTTTAGCAATTTCGGCTCTTTAGTTCTTTAAAAAAAATTATTATAATAACGGTCCTACAGTGGGTTGAGATGGAGCGTTGTTGCCCAATTTTTTAATAGCATTTTACACACAAGCATACGCGTTCAATTGTAATATTCAGCAAGCAAGGATATCGTTCCCACGAGGAAATAGAGTAATATTTATCAATCACTAATTCTAATGTAATTAATCCTATTTTAAACAACGAAATATTGTTTGTGATTTGAAAATTAAACTCAACAAAACTAACAATTAAAATCGAAATTCACAAGAGTAATCTGCAGATTTAACGAGTTAAGATTACAACTTCCCTTAGTATTTCATTTAAACCAATTTACTTCCCATTTAAATCAATTAATTAATATGAATCATTATCCAAGAATGCTTTATAAAATTCCCGTACTTCTTCCAAAGACACGTGATCGAATCCTCCTAAATCTGATCTTTAAGACACAGAATTAGAAGGAACACCCCAGTTAATCAACTCACTATATTCCTATGTGAATCAAGTTAATTAGGGTTTTACACACAAATTCTTTCAATGGATACAAAAGACACATAAGTATATTCCTATCCTACATGTTAATCATATTAACCCTAATCAGATTATATGAACAAATGTTATCATATCCACATCTCAATCTATATTTCATCTTCCAATTTTATATAGAGTATCATAGTAATTGTTGGCTAAACAATTAATCAATAAACATAAGATATGATAAACAATTCAATAAAAACTAACTTTCCTTCAATGGGAAGGTTCAATTTAATCTACAAACCAAGTTCCATTGCAATCTTAATGAAAATTTAGTTCATGATAATAACAAAGAAAAACATCATCCAGATTAATAATCCAAACATCCTAGATAATTACAAAAGATAAAAATAGAGAAGAGAAGAAGAAACTCTGTGTGAGACCCCAGATTTTATCAATAAAGATTTAAATTTTGTCGAAATAATTTTTAATATTATGGTGTGAATTTGAGATAATATTATAGTTGTGGGTAGTATTTATAAATTTTGCAAAGTATGCAAGTGGTTATATTATATTCGATTGGTGGGGAATATTCGGTTTTAGCGAGGAATATTAAGTATAACTACTCAATCATTGGTGGACCCAATAGAATTATTATTTGGATTGAGAAAACGACAAAAATATTTTATTGAAATAACGGTGGAAGTTTTACCGTGATATCTTGTTGAACTACTCTCATTAGTAAAAAATACGATGTCATACGTGTGGTTGCATAGTAGCACGGTATTGATTATTGATGCTTATGTGAGAAGTCACTCGGTTTGATTCCATTATTGTCGATTAATAATATGATTTATTATAGTGATAATGACGTTTTGTTTTATTCAGTATTATTAACATAATAAAAAGAAACATCTTTTATATAAAAATGAATACTTTATTAAAGTTATTCTATAAATAGAATATATTATATTTTATTATGCATAGTGTTGTATAGTGTTTTGCATAGTGTTGCATAGTGTTTGCATAGTAAAATGTTTTTATATAAATAGAATATATTATATTTTATTTAAAAGATTTTGCTTTAAATATGGACCGTATCATTAAAGTAAATCAATGCGGACCGTTCATGGATTAATTACTATGCATTCTATTTTCCTATAAATAGAAGCTCATTCCTTCATTATTTTCTTCTTACGAATTCACCGAAACTCTGTAGAGAGAAAATTATAGAGAGAAGCTATAGAGAAAATCTATAGAGAGAAAGAAGAAGAGTATTCTCGCTACTTCACTTTGCCAATATTCGGTTCTTCTAAGGTAAGGGATATTATTTGTTGTGTACCGTAAGGGTGTTATTCTTTCTTATTCATGAAGAGAACTTCATTATTCCATTCATTATTATTACATTGGAATAACTTTGTAAAAGTGGTATACCCTATACATAACTTGTATACGCCAGGCATACCCTATACTTGGTGAAATCCTTATATTATTCCATTCTTATTTATTACATTGGAATAACATGTATACGCCGAATCCCTATACTTGGTGATCTTCTTCCATTATTCCATTCTTTATTATTCATTTGGAATATCCTCATGCGTGTGTTTTTACACACTGGACCAGTTCCATTGTTTATGATTCCGCATTTATTATTCATTTGGAATATCACATGCATGTGTTTTACACCGACACAGTTCCATTGTTTATTATTCAGCATTTATTATTCATTGGATCATCACATTGCATTGAATTTCACCGACCGGTTCCGTTATTATTATTCCGCTGGAATAACTTTGTCATCTGCGAAGTACCGTATGCATGGTGATTTCTTTTGTTATTCCATTCTTTATTATACCCAAATGGTTAAAACTTTGACTTCTATACTCCATGAAATTAGTAGAATATCCTTGATATTTGAGTTTCATCCAATATCTTTTCATGGAAATATTCTTCCGATGATTCTTGAATTTTACTCTACAAAGCGTATCATGTTGACATTTGGATGTTATTAGTTCTGAATAACTTAATTCTTGAACTTGTTTTATTGAATTCTTATATCATTGTCATCATCCTCATGTTTTTTTTAAAGTCATCCGTGGCTTAGAGAGCATGGATGGACTTGGTATGATTATGACCGGGGATTATTCGGTTGTAATCATGGCCGTAATGTTACAAATGATGTGGTAAAAAAGTCCTCAATGGCCGTAGTGCATTGATGGACGATTGTTAGCATGATCATGACCATTAATGAATACACAACTATTCTTGGCCGTGATGCGTGAATAATTGTGGTCGCGATACTAAAGAATATCCTTGGCCGTAGTAGTGCGGGGGTGATTCGATGATGTGGATTATTTATTAAAGCTTTGAGTCTCAATGATATAACGATGATGAAAACCTTTTAAATCATAAAAGATAGTAGATTTTATTTTCGCTTGACTCTTTTAATGGATTGCTTGTTCATTGCTGATTAAACTTGATGTTTATTATATTTTATCGGTTTAACATTTGTTGAAGGCTAATAATAATTTATTCTGCATTATCTTAGTCATAATATTTCTTCTTTGGGCTAGTTGAGCTCACCCTTTCTTTCACCGTTTCTCTTGTGAAATGAGAACATAGGCTGGGATGAGTCGGGGAGCGGAGTAATGGTCCGAGGATAGCAATAGTAGTCCTCACTATTTACGTGAAATAGTGTGATAATAGTTGTAATGAGGACTCCTTTTGAGTTTGTATAATATCTAGTAGACAATATTTGTATTCAAACTCACGCTTTATGTCGTATTGTACCTACGCGTTATATTAGTAAGTTGTATTTGAATTTATGTACCATGTAAGTGGCGACCTAAGATGGGTGGCGATACCTAATTTTGGGGGCGTCATAGGTTGGTATCGAGCTTAGGATATGATCCACGGCCGAGATGTGAGATAAGAACTAGGAGGGAGAGCAGGGAATTCCTTCGCTAGTATGACTTACCTAAGTTTATTTGGTATTTGATTGGTGGGGTGAGAGTATAGTGATAATATGTTGCATGTCAATTAACCCTTATTTTGTGGCGCTTTTAGAAAATGGCATCCGAGAATGTTGAGAATAGCAATGGAGCACGAGAGACTGTTGATTCTCCACGATCAATAATCGAGACAATGTGCAACAGGATGGCGATAATCCTCTTGTAAACAACAACACCGATCAATTGATGAACGACGAATACGTTTAAGAGGTTTTAGAATTCATGCAACATCGGTAAAAGCGACTCACATCCCAAAACGTGGGTGGAAACACGGAAAACTCTCGGCGGTCACCGCTAAACAATTCAAGGAGCTGGGACCACCGGGAGTTTAAGGAGAAACCAAAACCACTTCGGCGGAAGCATGGATAAAGCAGATTACCAAGATATTTGATGTCTTGGGATGCTCAGGAGCAAAAGGTTCCTTTTACCGCCTTTATGTTGCGCTGAGAGAGGCGATTCTTTGGTGGAAATCGGTAAAACGTACTCAACTTTCTTGTATTGAAGATATCTTGGGAGAAGTTCGAGAGTCGTTTCAACGACAAATACTTTCCCGAAAGTATTCGCCATGAAGGAGGTGGAGTTTATCAAGTTGGAACAAAACAATATGGCCGTAATCGCAATACGAGGCAAAATTTGCAGAGTTATCACGGTTTTTGTCCCACTTGGTGGATAATGAAGAGAATGATGAATGTTTTTAAGAGGTTTGAAGCGGAGATACGTCCAACATCTTATTTCTCATAAACCGTGTTTGTATTCAGGATGTTGTAAATAGGGCTCGATTAGTGGAGCGCGCGATAACGAGTCAGTCAACGCAACTAAAAAGAGCAATAAGCAAAATTATAATACCAATGAGAGTAGTCATCGAGCGGTGACAACAAGCGTGGAGGAATCAACGGGCGATATGGTAACCACTTCGGTGTAATCGTGGCCAAAATAATAAGAATGGACATTTCAAGAAAAGGAGATTCAACGATGATGGAAAGACATCAGATTACCGACCCGTTGTTAAGGAAGGAGAAAGACCACCTATCATATGCTTCAAATGCGGAGGAGAGGACACATCGATCCGAATCGCGCCATGCCTTCAAAGCATGTTATAATTGTGGAAGAAAGGTCACTTAGCTCGATTTTGTCGTTCAAGAAGACAAATTCAACTAGGATGGAGGCACCAAAGGTCATCCCCGGACAAACCAAAGCCGTAGTTTAAGAGAGAGCGTTTTTTCTCTCGTGACGAGGAACCTGAATAAAATTATCACGGGTAAGTTAATCATAAGCTCTTGCGAAGTCTATACCTTATAAGATACCGGTTCTACCCATTATTTTATCTCTCTTGCTTGCGTTCAACGTTTAAATTTGACTCCGGAGAAGTTAGACTTTGACTTATTGGTTGAAACTTCGTTGGTAGGAGCCTTCGTTCTCTTACTATTTTTAAATCTTGTTTGATTCAAATAAACACTTTCACGTTACTGTCGATCTTATCTTTTTGAAAATACTTGCCTTTGATGGGATTTTAGGAATCGATTGGTTAACTACTCATCATTCTTTTCGTAAGGTTGTTAGCTTTTATGTTCATAACCAACTTGTTGTGCTGCGAATTCAAGTAACCAAACTACTAAAGTCAATTATTATCATATCAAGCCATAAGTAAAGAGCCCCGAACCTTTCGTTGTTGACTTCCTTGTGTGGAATGCAAAAGCCGGACTTTCTGTAGGCGATGTCGTGACTGAAGATGGCAAGTTGATAGGTATCATTGTGAGGTGCTATCCAGGTTAAGGGATAGAAGTCACAGTTGATATTAATGTGACGTACTATCCAAGTCTTGGATGAGAGTAACAGTTTTGAATGATATTTCTATCATTAATAAATTTCTTGGCATATTCTTGAAGACTTCCTAGCCTACCCTAGAACGTGAAATCGAATTTTGTATTGACCCTAGTACAAAAACTCATTTCTTAAACCCTCAAATATTTCTTCAACTAAAAGGATCTGTTTACGAGGATTATGATGAAAGTCATAATAAAAGCATTGGACTAATGAAAATCATGGGTATATGAAGTATTAGTAAGTGTTATGATGAGTTATGTTGGTTATTATGTGAAAACATGAAAGTTTCTTAGAAATCACAAAGAGTTGAAAATCAGATTTTGGTGAAAAACGTAAAAATTCAATTGACCATATCTCCTATTATATTTTGAATTTTTGAGTGTGGTCAAGTCCTAGAGTTAGATCTATGAGTTACCTAACTAATCCAAGTGGAATTACTGGAAAAGGTGTTATAGATTTTGTGTGGACTGATTTTAGCAAAGGAGTGCAAAGCTGCAAAAACCGAAAAAAGCTCTGCTGCCATGATTTTAGAGGGGCTGTTTCGGCCACTTAAATTATGAGAAAAATTCTGGCCTTTTGGGACATGAAGGTATATGGTATAAAGTACCTCCTGTCCAAAAATGAGCTCATTCTGACTTAAAATGAGCAAGTTATGACTATTTCAATATTTAGGTTTTTCTGACGAAAAACGCTCTAACCGGAGTTCTATTACTCCAATGACCATGAAATTTAAACTAGAAGCTCACGTTAACATGTGTAAGGTCCTGCCAAGATTTGGGAATTTTTGGAGTTAAACTTGAGGTAGCTAATTTCTTAAGGAATTAATTAGAAATTGATTTTTGAAAAATAGTAAATGAATTTTAAAATTTCGAGAAAATATATTTTTCATTATGGGACTATATTATGCTAAATCCCAGAAAAGAAATATTTTGGGACTGATTTAGTATTTTCATGAAAATAGTTTAATTACTGAACATATGAGTTAAATATGTTATGTGAAGTAACAAAGTTGAAAATAGAATTTTATGGCTAGAGAATCCTATATAGAGTATATGCATATTTTTTGATGAGGATTTGATAATTGGTGATGATATCTTATGAGTATGTTTTTTTGAATGATTAAATGCATTATATGGTAAAAGCGTAAACAATTGAGATAAATTGTTTATAAATTTAAAGTGATTAAAATATTGTTATAATATTAATGATATTAGATTATGAGATTATTAAGTGATTGATAACATGGGGATATTCTTGAATCTGGATAAATTATAAATGTTTAATATTTATCCTTTATCTCATTTGATTGATTCTTTATATCATTATCCTCATTATATTATGTTGAAAGTCATTGGCTTTTATTAGATGGACTTGGTATGATTATGACATTGTTCGGTATAATCATAACCGTAATTGAAAACACGATCATCTTTGGCCGTAGTGCATGGATAATTTATGGTCGTGATACTAATAAATACACGATTATCTTTGGTGCGTGGTGCATGGATAATTTGTGGTCGTGATACTAATGAATACACGATTATCTTTGGTAGTAGTGCATGGATAATTTGTAGTCGTGATACTTAATGAATACACGATTATCTTTGGTAGTAGTGCATGGATAATTTATTGGTATGTAATCTTAATGAATACACGATTATCTTTGGTAGTAGTGCATGGATAATTTGTGGTCGTGATACTAATGAATACATGATTATCTTTGGTAGTAATGCATGGATAATTTGTGGTCGTGATACTAATGAATACACGATTATCTTTGGTAGTAGTGCATGGATAATTTGTGGTCGTGATACTTAATGAATACACGATTATCTTTGGTAGTAGTGCATGGATAATTTGTGGTGTGCGTGATACTAATGAATACACGATTATCTTTGGTAGTAGTGCATGGATAATTTGTGGTCGTGATACTAATGAATACACGATTATCTTTGGTAGTAGTGCATGGATAATTTGTGATCGTGATACTTAATGAATACACGATTATCTTTGGTAGTAGTAGTGGATAATTTGTGGTCGTGATACTAATGAATACCACGATTATCTTTGGTAGTAGTGCATGGATAATTTGTGGTGGTGATATCTAATGAATACCACGATTATCTTTGGCCGTAGTGCATGGATAATTAATGGCTTAATGAATATCCTTGGCACGTAGTGCGGGGATGATTCGATGATATGGATTAATTATTGAAATTTGAGTCTCGTGATGAAATATTAATTCATGGATGTGGTAAAAAGTCGTCTTTGGTAGTAGTGCATTGATAGACTTAGTATGATTATGACCACGGATTATTCGGTATAATCATTATCAGTAATTGAAAACACGAATATCCTTGGCGATGAGTGCATGGATAATTACGTGGTCGTTGATCTTATTAAGTACTGCGTCTCGGCATTATTGGTTTCTGATTTGTATATCTTTGGCTTTGTAGTGCAAAGATGAATTGTTAATGAATATCTTTGGTAGGATTGCAAAGATGAATTTAATGTTTTCAACGATAAAGGTATTCAAGGTATCCTCACCTCTTTATCATACAGTGCGTACTCTAATTTCGGTGAAATTCCATAAGGAGGAGATTGTGAGACCCAGTTTTTATCGATAAAGATTTAAATTTTTTCAAATAATTTTTAATATTATGGTGTGAATTTGAGATAATATTATAGTTGTGGGTAGTATTTATAAATTTTGCAAAGTATCACAGTGGTTATATTATATTCGATTGGTGGGGAATATTCGGTTTAGCGAGGGAATATTAAATACAATGGCTCAATCATTGGTGGACCCTAATGAAATTATTGTCGGATTGAGAAAGCGACAAAAATATTTTATTGAAATAACGGTGGAAGTTTTACTGTGGATCTTGTTGAACTACTTTCGGTAGTAAAAGTACGATGTCGTGTGGTTGCGTAGTAGCTGCGCGGTATTGATTATTGATGCTTATGTGAGAAGTCACTCGGTTTGATTCCATTATTGTCGATTAATAATATGATTTATTATAGTGATAATGACGTTTTGTTTTATTAAATATTATTAACATAATAAAAAGAAACATCTTTTATATAAAATGTAATACTTTATTAAAGTTATTACATAAATAGAATATATTATATTTTATTATGCATAGTGTTGCGTAGTGTTTTGCGTAGTGTTGCATAGTGTTTGCATAGTGTTTGCATAGAAAATGTTTTTATATAAATAGAATATATTATATTTTATTTAAAAGATTTTGCTTTAAATATGGATAGTCAGATTAAAGTAAATCAATCTGGATAGATTCATGGATTAATTACTATGCATTCTATTTTCCTATAAATAGAAGCTCATTCCTTCATTATTTTCTTACGAATTCACTTTGAAACTAGAGAGAAAATTATAGAGAGAAGTTATAGAGAAAATCTATAGAGAGAAGAAGAAGAAGTATTACTTACTTCACTTTGCGATATTCGGTTCTTTTAGGTAAGGGATATTATTTGTTGTACCGTAAGATTGTTATTCTTTCTTATTCATGAAGAGAACTTACATTATTCCATTCATTATTATTACATTGGAATAACTTTTGTAAAAGTGGTATACCCTATACATAACTTGTATCTGTGGCGTACCTATACTTGGTGAAATCCTTATATTATTCCATTCTTATTTATTACATTGGAATAACACATATCTGTGGAATCCCTATACTTGGTGATCTTCTTACATTATTCCATTCTTTATTATTACATTGGAATATCACATGCATGTGTTTTTTACAGGACACAGTTCCATTGTTTATGATTCCGCATTTATTATTACATTGGAATATCACATGCATGTGTTTTACAGGACTGGTTCCATTGTTTATGATTCATTTTATTATTACATTGGATCATCCAGTCGGTGTGAATTTCACGACACTGGTTCCGTTATTATTATTACATTGGAATAACTTTTATATCATCACAATCTGCGTGCGTGGTGATTTCTTTTGTTATTCCATTCTTTATTATACCCGGTTGGTTAAAACTTTGACTTCTATACTCCATGAAATTAGTAGAATATCCTTGATATTTGAGTTTCATCCAGATATCTTTTCATGGAAATATTCTTACGATGATTCTTGAATTTTACTCTACTGAAAGCATTATCATGTTGACAATTTGGATGTTATTAGTTCTGGATAAATTAATTCTTGAACTTGTTTTATTGAATTCTTATATCATTGTCATCATCCTCATGTTATTTTTTAAAGTCATCTTTGGCTTACGTCGCATGGATGGACTTGGTATGATTATGACCGAGGATTATTCGGTATAATCATGGCTTAATGTTACAAATGATGTGGTAAAAGTCCTCGATTGGCTTTGTAGTGCATTGATGGATAGTTGTTGGCATGATCATGACCATTAATGAATACACAATATTCTTGGCCCATTGATAATATTTGTGGTCGTAATGCTTAAAGAATATCCTTGTAGTAGTGCGGGGGTGATTCGATGATGTGGTTTATTTATTAAAGCTGAGTCTAAATTAAAATGATGAAAACCTTTTAAATCATAAAAGATAGTAGATTTTATTTTCTACTTGACTCTTTTAATGGATTACTTGTTCATTGCTTGATTAAACTTGATGTTTATTATATTTTATCGGTTTAACCTTTGTTGAAGGCTAAAAATAATTTATTACGCATTATCTTAGTTATAATATTTCTTCTTTGGCTAGTTGAGCTCACCCTTTCTTTCCTTTATTCTCTTGAAATGAGAACATAGGCTTGGGATGAGTCGGGGAGCGGAGTAATGGTCGAGAGGATAGCATTAGTAGTCCTCACTATTACGTGAAATAGTGTGATAATAGTTGTAATGAGGACTCCTTTTGAGTTTGTATAATATCTAGTAGACAATATTTGTATTCAAACTCACGATTTATGTCGTATTATTACCACGGCAGTTATATTAATAAGTTGTATTTGAATTTATGTACCATGTAAGTGGCGACCCAAGATGGGTGATGTATACCTAATTTTGGGCGTCACACTCTGAATTTGCTTATCTCTCTCTTTGATCTTGACCTTTCTGATCCTCCTTTGTGTTTTCTTCGTTTTCTCTCTGCAAATCTCTTGAAAAATTAAGTGATACGTCTTTTCTAAAGTCTTCTCCTATTTGTATGTATTAGTCTTAGCCCTCTTTTAGATTCCTTCTTGGATTCAAAAACCCACTTAGTAGTTGAAAAATCCTTCTTTAACACTTGCAGATGAGCACCTAGGTGCTCAACTGTAAAAATATTTCAAGCTAAATGGAATGATTTTTGAAATGACGAGTCCTAGCTCACGTAATTAGCAAAAATGCCACTCGACTCTAATTTTAATGATTTTACATTTTCTTCTTCCAAATGACCAATTTGTCCCTCAAGCTCCAACCTAAGCACAAAATAAACACAAAACACAAAAAAAGATACTAAAAACAATTAAAGATAGCAATAATTAAGTTTAATAATATCGTTATTAATGGGGATATAAAACCTACTCATCAAATACCCTAAACAACAATTTTGCTTTATCCTAAAGCAAACAAAACACAATTATGAATAACTAAATATGCAATGCTTAAATACAAATCACGATGACATCTACGTCTAAATGTCAAATATTCCATCGTGATCAAACTTGAATAAAATCTATTCATCGAGCCTCGAGAGAAATCACAATAAACATGCTAGTACATCATACCAAAAACAGATCAATAATTTCTAGTCGATCATCAAATCTTACCTATTATTATTGATATAGTGCGTCGTGCTGCTCATAATGCTAACTAGTATAATGCTAAATATAACACATAATAGATCTCTTTAAAGGCATCACAAAATTCACGAACAAGCTAGATCGACTAAGTCGAACATCCACCAAATTCAAGAGTCAATCAGGGATACTTATGCTTTACTTATCATTACGAGGCTTTTTGCTCTTTTCCCGCTTTTATTGTTTTTTATTATTTTTTTTTTTTTTTACCCATTGGTAATGCAATGTCTCATTCCATAAGGCTATGATTAGCTTACCTTGTGAGCTTTCGACCAATGACTCCCAGACCATATAAGACCTTGAGGCGCTTACGTGTAAAGACACTCCCTCATGCTTGCTTTCAAGTAACGAAGGCCACTGAAACAAGACTAGCCCTTTGTATCTTTTCATCATCATTTTTTTTTTTCTTTTTTGATTATATATCCCAAATTTTTCCCTCGAACTTAAGTTTTGTTTGAATTGATCGTCTCTGTCTATCCATGTCTTTCATTCATTCAAACTAGTATTATCCTCAAAGTCCATTATGTGTCGATTAAGACTCAATCGGTCAACATAGTTGTTTTTCTTTGTCTATCAAATAGGTAAGATTTAAATCATGCAAGAAATCAAATCAAAGTCTTAACGATTAATACTATAATTTTCTACTCAATTCCATCATGTTTGATGATAAAGCATATACTTTTTGTAACAATCTTATTCATTTATTAATAAAAAGTATTAATTTATTAAAGGCTTTTAATTATCTACATGATCTTTGTTTTATAATATGTGATAAACCCGTAGTTTTAAGCAATGCTTTTAGAATAATGATGATGATCATTCTAATGAGATCTAAATTCTTAGAAAGCTTAAAACTAAAATAGTTCCCAATCGTTGGATTACTAAATTGGGGATTAGTGAATCAGGATAGATTGAATACATCGTTAACTTTTCATTGGATGAGGATGATTGATCTCATGATCATTTGTGTGGAACACTAAAAGCAAGTATGTAGGTGCTTATTAGAGAATAAGTTCAGCTGAGCATTGGCTTCGCTAAGGAATACCTAATGGAGTTTTATTTGCTGTCGATAGGAATTCTGTAGTGATAGTAATCTGAAGTAATCCTTGG
Organism: Panax quinquefolius; assembly: GCA_020205615.1. Classification (NCBI taxonomy): domain Eukaryota; kingdom Viridiplantae; phylum Streptophyta; class Magnoliopsida; order Apiales; family Araliaceae; genus Panax; species Panax quinquefolius. The sequence continues at coordinate 127,156,864 of CM035152.1, forward strand.
ACTTGAGATCATCATAGTATCTTGTGTATGATGAGTTATACTTTGACTTATTCCTTAAGACCCTTAGGGTATATCAAAGGTATGCTTGGGTATAATAAGTTGTACATGGAGATAATGTATGATCGATAAAGAATCTACCACTTCAATAAAGAAGAAAATGTCTATGTGATTAGATAAATGACAACCCAGTGAGTCCTTGGCAAAGAGAATGAAATTAGAAAGGAGTTTCTAATTTGCATTATTTGAGTTGTGCATTTAAGGATCGAAATACATATAATTAAATAAAATAAGACTTGATAGTAATTCCATGTCTTATATTTAATTGGGACATTGTATGGTGGAAGGATTGAATTATGCGGTAACTATTTACTCGAAAGGTTCTTTTATGATTAATGTTGAAATCTATATATTATCTGGAAAGTGCGTTGATCATTGGGGAGGCTTATCCTATTGTAGAATAAATATTATTTATTTAAATAAATTAATTATTTAATTTATTTATTTAAATAAGATTAAATTATTCTAATTGATTTATTCTGTAGGTTTAATATGGAGAACCTAAAGGGTCACACCATAAAAGGAAGAATAATTATTTAAGAAGTTAATGGCATAATCGTAATAATATGTTATGTATATTTAATTTAATCTATGGTGATAGAATAAATTAAATAGCTTAATATTATTATTTAATATTTTAGAAATATTAAATATAAATTAATAAGAGAGTCTTATTAATATTATTACAATTATTATTATTTTAATTTCTAAAAGAGTTTAGGAATTAATTTAATATAAATACTCTCATTTATTCTAATTGGATTAGGAAGGAAAATTAGTTAAAGGAGTTTAATTAATTATCCCTAATAAGATTAGGGGCTTAATTAATTAAAAGAATTTAATTAATTAAATAAAACCCAATTCCTTAATTGTTAAGGAGGGTTGCCCACATCTATAAATAAGAGGAGTCTTATTATGGGTGGTATGGGTTGTTGACTTTAACAAAATCGTAATAATTCCAGTTGTTGGGAGAGTATGCCTTTTACTATAGAGATAGAAAACTAGGGTTTGAGCCATAACACCCATCTTCTTGAATTTTATTCTTCCTTGGTGGATCACCTCTGAGAGGCCAAACACTTGGGTGGCTAACGTTGATCGAAGGAAGGAACCAAACCGGTGGATTCAAGTTGAGCGAAAAGGATTTGGAGGTGAACTTGTACTGAAGCTTCGATCTTGAGGGTATGATTTTATTCTTTATCTTTTTCGTTTAATTAATAATTATGCATAAAGGATGATCAAGGGTATATGGTTTGTAAATTTTTTTTAACTCGATTTTTACACGCTTAGCTTTATTTTTGCAATTTGATTGCGTTATGAATATTACAAACCTAACGATGGCATCGAGCCAAACCTTTATCACGAATTATTAATTGTTTTAATTTGATATGTATATTGATATGTGTTTAGAACAATTTAATTGGGCATAATTTTATTGTATAAAATTTAATAAAAAAAAAAAAAAAAAAAAGGCAAATTTATTATTTAAAATTTAGGATCATAAATAAAATTATTGATCATTTGAAACCACGCACGGAAATCGAGGAAACGGGATAGCGGATTTTCACGTTGGCCTTATTTATTCTTGCTGAATTTTTTACCATGAATCTTGTTGCTTTGTTGAATAAAAGGAATGAGCTTATTTTTTTTTTATTAATAAATATGCGTATTTTTTTTTTAAGTAATAGAGTGCTTGCGGATAATGGCGGAGTTATATATATATATATATATATATATATATATATATATATATATATATATATATATATATATATATATATATATATATATATATATATTATATATATATATAATAAAATAATGGTTTTATTTATTATATATATATATATATTCTTATAATTTTAATAATTATTATTAAAATAAAATTTTATTTTAATTTAAAATAAAAAAATTTATTTTAATATTAAAATATAAAGTTTATTTTAATTTTAAAATTAAATTTCATGCTAACTAATTAGAGTTGGAATTGGATTCCATGATAACTAATTGGAGTTGAAATTGGATTTTATTTTTCCTAAAATAAAGGAGTTTATTTGTGAATAGGAAGTAAATCCATGTTTCCTTAAATAAAGGAGTTTATTTAGATATGAAATAAGATTTCATATTATTCAAAATAAAAGAGTTTATTTGTGAATAGGAAAGAAAATCCATATTTCCTTAAATAAAGGAGTTTATTTAAATATGAAATAAGATTTCATATTATTCAAAATAAAGGAGTTTATTTGTGAATAGGAAAAAAATATCAAGTGTTTCCTTTGATTAAAGATTTTTTTTACATGGAATTGGATTCCATAATTAATTAAAATAAAAGTTTAAATTAAAGATTTATTTTATTTTTATTACATGGAATTGGATTCCATAATTAATTAAAATAAAGGAGTTTATTTTGATTAAAGATTTTGATTAAAATAAAATAGTTTATTTTATTCAAAATTGGATAAATTAAAATAAAATAGTTTTATTTTGATTTAAATTTGGATTAAAATAAAGGAGTTTATTTTGATTCAAAATAGATTTTATACTAACTAAATTTGCCCATTAAATGATATCAATATATATATATAAATGTTTATTATTAATAAGATGAATGTTATTTATTGATGCGTATGGTGATGTGTATGATAATAAATGGGATTGATTATGGACTATTGACGATGTGATTGGATTTTATTTTAGTTGGATGCGTGAATGTATGGGTTTTTATTAAATGGGGTACTGCGTACCTCGTCTTCTCTAATTTTTCTTAATGTAAATTCTATCTCCTCTATGTACTTCCCTTATTTGTTGATCGAGGTTTATATTTATTTTAAATAGTTTTGTAATAGGAATAGTTAGAATTAATTTTGAAGAATTAGAGATCGAAGGAACGAGGAGGCTGCTTGAAGACCCGTTTGTAATGGAGCAGGGTTTAAATGTAATAGTTATATTTAAATATTATTTCTTGCACCCCTAGGGTTTGACCTTTTGGTTCACTTGGTGGCTCTAGTGAACGAAAACTAGAATAAAGTCCATAATCAATCAAGGGTAGAATATAGTATTCTATATGTGCATGCTTATACTATATATATTATATATATATTATGCAAACATGCTTATGTGTTCATTAATATATTGGCGTATTTTATATATATATATAATGCGCTAAAACAAGATGAGACAAATTAATAACAAACCCCTCGATTTTTTTTATTAAGTCTAAGCGTTCAAAGATATTTGGAATATCGAGCGTCGCCTTCTAGCATGATAAAATTAATAGAGTATTAAATATTTAATATGAGTTTGTTGTGTCACCACAAAAGCAAGTATTAAAGTATTTAAGATGTTAATTTATCACATTTGATGCTTATAAAGAAAATTGAACAATATTGTTTTGTTGTGTCACCACAAGGATGATATTTTCTTTTTGAATATATGGAGTGCTAGGTTGGACTTAACTTGGATAATTTTGATTCGGATGTGCCACCACTTGATCAAAATAATCTAAGAGGCAAAAAAAAGAGGAGTTGCATAGTTGATGTAATTGACAAAAGTTGTCTACCTATTTATTTATATATAGTTTGTTGTGTCACCACAAATTTATATATACATTTGAAATGGGATCCTTATTCTCACTAGCAAATCTTTAATTAGATTTTCTTAGAACTATATAAGTGAGGTAATATAGTTTGAAGAAAATAGTGGGAGATACCAATTTAAAACAAGACCTAATTTATTTTGGTAATTAATAAAAGAATGTATGTTAAAATGTTGTTAATTACAAATTCATTTCTGAGAATTTTACAATGTCTAAAATTACTATCAACTGCGAAGCATATTAGATGCTAAATTAATCGAGAATAGAATTAAGCGGATTGGTTAAGGAATTTGAGAATAGTTCTCATGGTTGAAAAGCTATCTTATGTCATGTCGCTTTATCCTGCAATGGTTGCGAGACAATGCCTCTGAGGAAGAGATTGCTACTTTTAGAAAGTGGCGAGATGATGCACCGATTGGCTCGATGCATCATGCTTTCGCATCCATGATGTGAGCTTGACGTCGGCATGAAACTATGGATGCTTCTACTATATTCCTGCACATCAGTAGTTGATGGTGAGGAAAGTGGGGCCCGATAGATATCGAGATATCTAAGGAGCTCTTAGATCTAGAATGGCCGATGACACTATAAATGCAGAGATAAAAAGTTCTTAACATAATCAATTTGATTGATCGATTAGGACAAGCTGGTTTTGTCATGGATGGAGAGTTGAGCGAGATTTGATCTTGCACTCACTCCGGACTCCTTTCACAATTGTTGTGAATTTTTCATATGAACAAGCTAGATATCGACCTCATTTGATTTGCTTAACATATTGAAAAATGTTGAGAGTCACTTTCGACGAAAAAGATCAAGTCTTCTTGGTAGGGGCCAAAGGATCTTACGAAAGAAGAAGCGATTCAAAGAAGGTAAATAGAAAGGCGTAAACAAAGGATAATAAGAACAAAAAGCGCGTCTGGATAGCAAAGGAGTTTGCTTCCTTTACTGCAATAAGCACAGACCTTTGGAAAAGCTGCGAGAAGCATCTTGCGAGGCTAACGAAAGAAGCTTAGTGAAGTTTGATTTACAATCTGATTTTGTTCATGATTGAAAATAAATTTTTCTTTAAGTCGAGGTTACTTGGGTATTGGATACTCGACTTTGGTTATCATAAATATAGATTTATGAAGGGACCAAGCGATAGAAAGCTAAACAAATATAAGTAATCTATGTGTGGAAAATGAAGCAAAGGTTGCTTTGCATTAGCCATAGAAACTTATAGTTTAGCAATGCTACGGGCAAATCTATTAAGTCGATAAGTTGTTATTGTATTCGATTTCTTGTTAAAAATATTATTTCCATTTTATTGTTGAACAATGAAATCTTTGGTATTATAATTAAGAACAATTGTTGTTATTTATAATAATAATGTTTTGTATAAATGGAATATTACTTAATAAATTTTGTATACTTGACTTACGTGAAAATATATTTTGCAAATTGAACAAACTAGTATAAGAAAAGGAGATGATCATTCAAAGAGTTGAATGTGTGTATTTGTTTGAAATACAAGTGTGAATTATTTGAAAGGTTCAAAGAATTGAAGTGAAACAAATTGGCAAAGTATTAAGATTCTTTGATTAGATCGAGGAATAAATACTTGTGCAATAAGTTTCTAGATCATCTCAAATGGTTTTCTCATAATGGACACATCGATCGTGATAATTGATTGATGTATCTGAATGGAAAAATCGTACCTTGTTGGACATAGTGCGGTCCATAATGATTTTCTGACATTCCGGTATCCTTACAGGATAATGTCTAGAAATGGTACGCATATCTCTGAAAATGGTAACCTCAAAATCCATTTGAAGACTCCATAAAAGTTATGGGCGGGGAGGATTCTAATCTTAAGTATGTTAAGATAAGGGGTTGTCGACTTATGTGAAAAGGTTTGAAAGGATAAGCTTGGGACAAGATTTGACAAATCTGATTTGTGGGACATCCTAAAAAGTAAGTTTAGGGTATATGTTCTATAATCCTACTTAGCAAAAGGTGTTTGTTCTGAAACACGCGCCTTAAGATAAAGGTGTTTATCATTGAAGGGGCTAGTGGGAGGATAATAGATCTTGAAGAGTTCAAGAACCACAAAACACTATAAGTCGAATAAGAGGAACACATAGATAGACCTATTGTACCTGGCCAGATAAATAAATGCGGAATAGTACCAAAGATACCTAGGAGGTATGGATTCATCATGGATGATGATGATGAGGTACACATCATAGAAGATGATGATCGATGATCGAGTTACATTCGATGAGGTAAGACTTCTAGTGTGTATGAAAAGGATTTTATCAAAAGGCGAACGTGAAATTTCTAGTATTATATGTTGATATATACTACGGATGAGGAATGACATACCAATGCTCTGATCGGTAAAGATAAAGTTGTCTAAACATTCCTCCATGAATGATTTGGAAGAGTATCTTAATTGGGGATATAAATCTATATAGATAGATTTAAGAGGATGCTCGACTTAACCCGAGAGCGTATATTCATTTGATGCTAAAAATCGTTTAGCATGGCAAACTCAAGAGATGTCTCATGTTGATGAGCTATGGAGTGTATCTCTCTTAATAGTCCCCACGAGACTCCTAAAAAGAGAGATCGCATGAGTGTGATCATGTATCTGATGAAATATCTGAGACTGATGTTGATCGGTCGTATTATGGAGAAGATCACTTGTAAAGTCGGTGAAAAACATCTTAAAGTTCTTAGCAAGCACTAAGGATGTGATCATATTCATGGTGGGTCTAAATTAAAACTAGAGGGCTTATGAGACTCAAGTTTTTCGAGACGGACCAAAGCATGACGAAAAATCCACTTTAAGGTAAAGTGTTACCTTGAGCAGGTGGTGCGATGAATTGGAAAGGTTCAAAGCAACAAAGAGTTCTTTGGTTTAGTGATAAAGACAAAGTATATAGCTATAAATGAAGGCTGCCAAGTTGATTGTTTGGATTAAAAGTTCATTCTGAGAACTAGGAATAGTTCTAAGTCTCATCTTGGATCTAAACATGTGTTGTGGCACTTTCATTTGATTATTAGAATCATTGAAGATGGGAAATCACTATAGAGATAGTGGACTCTCATGAACAACATTACATATCCATTAACTAAAAGCTTATCAACAATGGGATAATCGTCACTTAGAGAAGAAGAGTATAAGATACCATGACGATTGGCTTTAGTGCAGTGGGAGATTGAAAGTAGTATGCACACAAGCCCGATCATGTTTGATGATAAAGCATATACTTTGTAACAATCTTATTCATTTATTAATAAAAGTATTAATTTATTAAAGGCTTTTAATTATCTACATGATCTTTGTTTTATAATATGTGATAAACCCGTAGTTTTAAGCAATGCTTTTAGAATAATGATGATGATCATTCTAATGAGATCTAAATTCTTAGAAAGCTTAAAACTAAAATAGTTCCCAATCGTTGGATTACTAAATTGGGGATTAGTGAATCCGGATAGATTGGTACATCGTTGCTTGCTCATTGGATGAGGATGATTGATCTCATGATCATTTGTGTGGAACACTAAAGCAAGTATGTAGGTGCTTATTAGAGAATAAGTTCATTTGAGCATTGGCTCATTAAGGAATACCTAATGGAGTTTTATTTGCTGTCGATAGGAATTCTGTAGTGATAGTAGTCTGAAGTAATCCTTGGACTTGAGATCATCATAGTATCTTGTGTATGATGAGTTATACTTTGACTTATTCCTTAAGACCCTTAGGGTATATCAAAGGTATGCTTGGGTATAATAAGTTGTACATGGAGATAATGTATGATCGATAAAGAATCTACCACTTCTAATAAAGAAGAAAATGTCTATGTGATTCGATAAATGACAACCCGGTAGTCCTTGGCAAAGCGAATGAAATTAGAAAGGAGTTTCTAATTTGCATTATTTGGAGTTGTGCGTTTAAGGATCGAAATACATATAATTAAATAAAATAAGACTTGTGATAATTCCATGTCTTATATTTAATTGGGACATTGTATGGTGGAAGGATTGAATTATGCGGTAACTATTTACTCGAAAGGTTCTTTAATGATTAATGTTGAAATCTATATTATCTGGAAAGTGGTTGATACATTGGGAGAACATCCTATTGTAGAATAAATATTATTTATTTAAATAAATTAATTGTTTAATTTATTTATTTAAATAAGATTAAATTATTCTAATTGATTTATTCTGTTAGGTTTAATATGGAGAACCTAAAGGGTCACACCATAAAAGGAAGAATAATTATTTAAGAAGTTAATGGCATAATCGTAATAATATGTTATGTATATTTAATTTAATCTATGGTGATAGAATAAATTAAATAGCTTAATATTATTATTTAATATTTTAGAAATATTAAATATAAATTAATAAGAGGAGTCTTATTAATATTATTACAATTATTATTATTTTAATTTCTAAAAGAGTTTAGGAATTAATTTAATATAAGTACTCTCATTTATTCTAATTGGATTAGGAAGGAAAATTAATTAAAGGAGTTTAATTAATTATCCCTAATAAGATTAGGGAGCTTAATTAATTAAAAGATTTAATTAATTAAAAATAAAACCCAATTCCTTAATTGTTAAGGTGGGTTGCCCACATCACATAAATAAGAGGAGTCTTATTATGGGTGGTATGGGTTGTTGACTTTTTCTAAAATCGTAATAATTCCAAGTTGTTGGGAGTATGCCTTTTCTATAGAGATAGAAAACTAGGGTTTTAGCCATAACACCCCCTCTTCTTGAATTTTATTCTTCCTTGGTGGATCACCTCTGAGGCCAACACTTGGGTGGCTAACGTTGATCGAAGGAAGGAACCAAACCGGTGGATTCAAGATTGAGCGAAAAAGGATTTGGAGGTGAACTTGTACACGAGGAAGCTCGATCTTGAGGTATGATTTTATTCTTTATCTTTTTTTACGTTTAATTAATAATTGTGCATAAAGGGTGATCCGGGTATATGGTTTGTAAAAATTTTTACTAAACTCTGATTTTTTGTCCTCATTGTATATAACAAAAAACATAAGAAAGTAGGCCTTTGAGGACTTCCACTGAAAGATCGAAGCCTTTTTCATTAGTATCAATTTGATTGCGTTATGAATATTACAAAGAAAAGAGCTTAAAGTGAGCGCTAAGCGCTTTTATGTTTTGGGCATTCTCTGGTTTAGAGCCTGGGTGCTTGGACTAGGCTTTTTTTTTTGGTGCGCTAGGCGCTTAAAGGCTGACCTTTAACCAAAACTTTTGCTCTTTTATGCTTCTAACCTGCAAGCCATGAACCCAATTCTCAGTTATCATTTGCAAAGAGATTACAACTAAACATACAACCCTAAAATAAGATAAAATATATAGCTAAATGAAATAAAATACTAAAAAAAAATTAATGAACTACAATTTAAAGAGATAAAATGTAAGTCTAGGTTGCCTCCCAGTGAGCGCTTAGTTTAACGTCCTCAGCCCGACTGCTTCAACTTTCTCTATCTAATTCCCCTTCGAAAATTGAGGAACCCTCCATCCATTAGTAATAACGTAACTTCCGAGAGTTTCCCATCAGTAAGGGTTATTGATTCAAATTCACCTAGCTTGTTCTTTATAGGTAGATTCTCTTTTATAACCTTCAAATAACTAGGCAATTTTTGAGTTGTATCTATGAATGAATTTTTACGTTGAAGCTTTTCCAGAACAACTGGTTCTTCGTCTCTCTTCCCATTCTCTTCACACCATGACACCAATTTTAAGCTAGCTTTCATGTCATATATAGCTTTATAGAAAAAAATGACTACTAATTGGACACATGATTGCAAATCTAACTGGATCCTTAAACTTTGGTGGAGAAGATATATGGGGCACTATCAAAATCGATTCATCTATGTTAGAACTCAAGGCTAGATCTTTGGTGACCTTATATTCCTGCTCCCCACTTGTTTCCTCCCTTTCCACATCATTTCTCTTTTGGCATATTCGGTTCCAAATTTAGCGTGGGCAATCCATCAGTCTTGGGAACCATGTTGCTTGACACTTCACCTCGAGTGATTGATGATGGCGTTGAAAAGTTATCCCACCTGGTTCTCAAGATTTTGAATCGACATCTCCTTACTATTCGTCTGCTCCTCAATTAAAACCATGAACTTGGAAATAAGTCCTTCCAAGTTTAAAATCCTTTCTTCTTCATGATTAGGAGCTTGAACTTGTAATTCAAGAGTGTATGATTGGCATGGAGCAAAGGGTTGGGCTAGATTGTCATTGCTCCATGAAAGATTTAGTGGATTCCCCCACTCATGATGATAATTACTGGAATATTCATAATTGTTGGGGTAATCACCGAAGTTTCCACTATATTGTAACGACTCAAAATTGATGGCGCATTGATGATTCGGATGGTTTCCATCACAATACTCACATATCACCTCTACACTTTGAATAAGTTGTGCTGATAAAGCATCAATCTTCCTCGAAAGTGTCCCAAATTGTACTGATAATTCATCGAGTCCATAATTCTCTGCCTCCCTTGGCCGAGTCATTCTCGAATATGGCCAATGATAGGCATAGTTGTACATGGTACCTGAAAAGGAATTAGACTAGAGACAAAAATAAAATAAAATAAAAAAAATGTTTAAATTAAGATTAACTCTACCAAAATTATTATTGACAAAATATTAAACTAATTTCTCCGGCAACGGCGCTAAAAACTTGTTGCCCAATTTCTTAATAACATTTTAACACGCAAGCATACGCGTTCAATTGTAATATTCAGCATGAAAGGATATCGTTCCCACGAGGAAATAGACTAATATTTATCAATCACTAATTCTAATGCAATTAATCCTATTTTAAACTATGAAATATTATTTGTGATTTGAAAATTAAACTCAACAAAACTAATAATTAAAATCAGAATTTCACAAGAGTAACTGCATATTTAACAGGTTAAGATTACAACTTCCCTTAGTATTTCATTTAAACTAATTTACTTTCCATTTAAATCAATTAATTAATATGAATCATTATCCAAGAATGCTTTATAAAATTCACGCACTTCTTCCAAAGACACGTGAACAAATCCTCATAAATCCGATCTTTAAGACACAAAATTATAAGGAACACCCCAGTTAATCAACTGACTATATTCCTATGTGAATCAAGTTAATTAGGGTTTTACGCAAAAATTCTTTCAATGGATACAAAAGACACATAGGTATATTCTTATCCTATATGCTAATCATATTAACCCTAATTAGATTATATGAATAAATGTTATCATATCCAGATCTCAATCTATATTTCATCTTCCAATTTTATATAGATTATCATAGTAATTGTTGGCCAAACAATTAATTTATAAACATAAGATATGATAAACAATTCAATAAAAACCAACTTTCCTTCAATGGGAAGGTTCAATTTAAACTACATACCAAGTTCCGTTGCAATCTTAATGAAAATTTAGTTCATGATAATAACAAAGAAAAACATCATCCAGATTAATAATCCAAACATCCTAGATAATTACAAAAGATAAAAATAGAAAAGAGAAGAAGAAACTCTGAATTTGCTCAAATACTCTCTCTTTGATCTTCAGCCTTTGCAATCCTCCTTCGTGTTTTTCTTCGTTGTTCTCTCTGCAAATCTCTTGAAAAATTAAGTGATACGTCTTTTCTAAAGTCTTCTCCTATTTGTATTAGTCTCAGCCCTCTTTTAGATTCCTTCTTTGATTCAAAAACCCACTTAGTAGTAGAAAAATTCTTCTTTAGCCACACATGAGCGCCTAGGTGCTCAACCTAGGCCATTTCCAAGCGCTGGGTCTTCACCAAGACCGCGTAATTATAAAAATGCAACTTAGCTCTAATTTTAATGATTTTTTACATTTTTCTTCTCCCAAATGACCAATTTGTCCCTCCAGCTCCAACTTAAAAGAAATAAACACAAAACACATAAAAAAGATACTAAAAACAATTAAAGATAACAATAATTAAGTTTAATAATATCAAATTCATAGGTATAAAACCTACTCATCAAGCGTGGAAATGCACTCGCCCATAAACGCAGGCTGGTAAAATCTATTTTGGACTTATGTTGTTTACGTGGCCTTTGTGCTTAAGTTATTAGATTCTTAGGGGTGTTCTACACCTAGTGCCCTAAAGTCTTCTGGCTTGGGAGTCATTGATCGAAAGCTTACTAACGGGTGCTCTGTTTAGCCTAAAAGTAATCAAGTACTGTCTAAGTCGAAATTTTATTTTTTATTCTAGAACTTTTGAGCCTTTCGTGTTTTTGCGTCTTGTCTTAATCCTTGTTAATTATGTGAGTTTCATAGTAAGCTTCTTGGTTATCATGGTGGACTGTATGATCTTAATTTGGGTTATGGCTAGTTTAGATATGTGGTCTGCACACACACACACACACAAAATGGATCTATTACAGTCTCATGTTTATTTTTAGACTTTAAGCCCTTGTTTGCATGCGTTTTTGCCTTATTCTTAGAGGATGTTTATGATTTTGCTTAGACGAGGCCATATTCTTAGTTGTTAGTATTAGTCTTCATTCGTATCTTATAAAAATAGGTATGGATGTATGTCAGTTTGCTTGAGGACAAGCAAAAGCTTAAGTTTGGGGGTATTTCATGAGTGGGATTTATACCTATGAATCAGTTTCTTTGTGGCTTAAGTTGTTGCCTGTTTTCAGTCTCTTAGTTAGTTTTTACCTATATTTTATTGTTATTTTGTTTAAGTTCTAGCATTTTGTTGTCTTTGGTGTGCATCGCCAAGATGTCATATTTGGAGCCACCTTGTGGCAACATTTGTACCACTTTTTTAGCTCTTTGAAAGTGGCACCCCAGCTCCCTACTTCTCACCCCAGCGTCATACATTGCCAAAGCCTACTGAAAGTGGGGCCTCGGCTCCAATGAGTGTATAATGATTCATTATGTACATGTGCAGAATGTTGCTATTAGCTCTTGAAGCTGGCGCCCGGCGCTTGAGAATCAGCGCCCCAACTCCTATTCTCACGCCTCGGCGCCGTATCCGGTGCCCTAGCGCCCCTGCTCCTCGCGCTGTAGCGCCGTTCCTGCACTATGGGTCTGCGTCGCAGCACGAACTCCGATTTCTACAGCCATACGTGGCACCACAGCGCCACTTGTTAAGCTTATGCTCGTACCGTAACGCGAGCTCCGTTGCCCAAATAGTAAAGAGTCTTTAATGACCTAGAAGAAAGAGGGGAGCAGTATATAAAGAAAGAGAAGCCGCATGCATTGATGATCGAAGAATATCAGAGATATTCAGAGAGAACTTTTATTGCAGATAGCTTAGACTAGGTTTTATTTCTATCTTTTAATTTCTAGAAGAGAAAGAAGTTATGTTTCAAGGAAGGAGAGTTATTGCATCTGACAAAGCTAAGAAGCTCCACAGTGAAGAAAAGATTTTGAGGAAGAAAACTTCAATACAAGGGGTTTCTTATTCCAAATCTCCCATTTATTTGTGTAATTGTGATAATGTAGAATGTATTGAAAATGTGTGTTAACACCATAGTCATGAACTAACTCTATTTGTAGGATTGCAATGTAACCTCTTGTTTAGCTTAATTAACTTTCTCTCCTATTTTATATAATAAATCATTTTGGAATGGGTTGTTGTATTTCTTATTTAATGACTGATTGCTTGATAAAGAAATTGGTATTGATAGTAATGAAAATTGACAAATGGATGTTATTATCTATCTTTAAATACAACACCACCTGTTATGACCATGTCAATGGAATATGTGCATAAAATACTAATAAGATACACATATCCCTATTTTCCTTGTGTGGCCTTGAGACATAGCTTAATGACCTTGACCTAGTTATTTTCACCAATAAATATATTATGATTTATCTTGTTAGGGATGTGCATTTGACCTTTGATAGAAGCTTATGCGTATTTATTGTTCTCGGTCGACCATTCCTTGATTCGTTTGTAATTTGGAGAGTTAGGAGATTAGGCGACGCATTAAGGGAGTTGTAATCCTATCTTGACTTCCTAGCACAGCTACTTCTGATGAGATCCTGAATTTTATGAAATAAAAGTATTCAATTTTTCTAATTTAGTAAATAGTTAAATTGATAAAAGATTAAAGTTAAGGGTGATATTTGAAAAATTTTCAAAGTAAGAAAGTTTTCATAAAATAATCGGTTATAAAAGTATAGTAATACGTGTGGTTGCATAGTATCACATGGTATTGTACATTGATTATTGATGCTTACGTGAGAAGACACTTAGTTTTATTCAATTATTGCTACAATAATTACTGCATCATATCTCTCATATTATTGATTCAATTATTGTCACAGTATCATTTGAATAATATGTTATATTATTAAATCAATAATTGAGACGACAAAGTTATTCATATTATTATTTGCAATATTGACAATGTCTAGAAGTTACATCGAGGAGAGGTTTGGTCACCTAATTGCGGCATGATAAAGAAAAATTCTTATCGAAAGCCCCTCTTTCACGGGAACCACACAGTTATTAAATATTGTGAATTATAATATTAATGATGAATAAGTTCATGTTAATTAAAGATGAAATTGATAGTTCCATTGTGTTGGAATTATTAGTGTTAGTGAAAATTGACATTTATTTCGATAATAATTGATGTCCGGAGGTTATATTGACCAATCGGGTAATTAATCTGGGATAAATGAGCAATTAATTGTTATTGATTCACATGATTATAACTATTTGTTCACATGTGTACTATTGATTCACATTCATTTTTACTATTAGGGGAGTTGGTGCAAGATTGATAATACTTGCATGGTAAGTTAAAAATATAGGTATAGATGGAGGTACTATCTTTGTAATTCATATTTTCACATGTCTAGAACTATTGATTCACATGATGTACTATTGATTCACATGATTTACTATTAGGGAGATGGTGCAAGTTTGATAATACTTGCGGGACTAAATTAAAATGAAGAAAAAGAGGAAATTATTGTAAGAACAAAAGCGTGCGATTATCAAAACTATATTTTCTATAAATAAAGCTCATTCTTCCTTCATTTCTCACCAATTCACTAAAGCTATAGAGCAATTATTATAGAGAGAAATTGTAGAGAGAAAGAAGAAGAATTTTTGCTACCTCACTATTCCAAAGATCCAGTTTTTCTAAGGTAATGGATATTATTATTATAGTAAGGGTAATATTCTTTTCGTATTCATGAAAAGAGTTATTTTATTTCAATACTTATAAGGGTTGTTATTCCATTCTTTATTATTATGTTGGAATAACACATACATGCAAATCTGCATACATGGTGAAATTCTTCTGTTATTCCATTCTTTATTATTCTATTGGAATAACTTTTATGCATCTTGATCTATCGCGTGCACAGTGAATTATGTTGTTATTTCATTCTTTATTATTCGGTTGGAATATCACATGCATGCGGATTACGCATGACACCGGGTTCCATTCTTTATTATTACATTGGAATATCCTGTTTGTGCGATTTCTGCATGACTTTGGTTCCATTCTTTATTATTACATTTGGAATAACTTTTATACATGAGGTCTATCGCATGCATGGTGAATTCTTCTGTTATTCCATTGTTATTATTTTGTTGAAATAACCTATCTATGTGGATTATCGCATGTATGGTGAATGATCCTTTGTATTCATTCTTTATTAAATCATGGAAATGATCTGTCTACGTGGATTACCGCATGGCTGGTGAAAATCCATTTGTATTTTCGTATATTCAATTATATTCGTCTGAGATATCATTTCTTTTGTACTCGTCATGGATTATCATTTTCTTTGGTATTTTTTTTACGAGTTACTATTCACGGGTTACTATTCACTCGGTTACTATTCACTCTGGTATTATTCACTCGGGTATTTGAGGTACTTTTTGTGCTGGAGTACTATTCATGAGTTACTATTCACCCACCCAATTACTATTCACTCTAGTATTATTCACTCGGGTATTCGGGGCACTTTTCGTGTTGGAGTACTATTCATGAGTTACTATTCACCCAAATTACTATTCACCCGAATATTATTCACTCTACTATTTGGGGTACTTTTTATGTCAGGGTACTATTCGTGAGGTACTATTCCCAAAGTACTATTCATGGGGTACTATTTAAGACGAAAAATTGATTCTTTTCTGTCCAAATTATTTTTGGTACATGAATATTATTCTTGAATTTTACTCTACAAAGCAGAATCATGTTAACAATTTGGATGTTATTGATTTCTGGATAAATTAAATTATAAATCTTTAAAATTTATCCTTGAACTTATTTTATTGAATTAATATGTCATTGTCATCATCCTCATGCTTATATTGTGATTAAAGTCATCTTTAGCTTACGTGCATAGATAGACTTTGTATGATTATGACCAGGGATTATTCGGTATAATCATGACCGTAATGTAACGAATGATGTGGTAAAAGTCCTCATTGGCCTGTAGTTCATTGATGGACAGTTGTTGGTATGATTATGACTAGGGATTATTTGGTATAATCATGACCATTGATGATTACATGATATCCTTGGCCGTGGTGCAGGGATGACGTGGTTTATTTATTAAGCTGAGTCTCAGCGATAAAGTTGATGAAAAACTTTTTAAATCATAGAAGATAGTAGATTTTATGCTCTACTTGACTTTTCTAATGGATTGCTTATTTCTACTGCTGCATTTGTTGATCTAAAACTTGTTGTCTATTGTATTGTATCGGTTGTTATCTTTGTTGAAGGCTAAGGATAATTTATTCTGCATTATCTTAGTCATAATATTTCTTACTGGGCTAGTTGAGCTCACCCTTTCTTTCATTGTTCTCTTCAGAAAATGAGAATATAGCCGGGACGAGTTGGGGAATGGAGTAATGGTCTAAGATAAATGGCTTTAGTAGTCCTCACTATTCTACGGAATAATGTGATAATAATTGTAATGAGGACACCATTGAGTGTGGATATTGTCTAGATGACAATATTCTTGTTTAAACTCTCAGCTATGTTTTGTCGTATTTTACACGACTGTTGTATAATTAAGTTATATTTGAATTTATGTACCATGTATCTGGCGACCCAAGATGGGTGATGTATACCTATTTTGGGGGCGTCACAACTTCTCTTATTCTTATAGTCTTATTAAAATAGCTTAACCAACCACTTGTTTTTACGTGTTTAGATAAGATTAGTAACGACTTTGCCTTAGTAATTGTTTTTCTCTTAAGACTTTATCCTCTTGGGTTCGACACTCTACTTTCATATATTACTTGTGGATCGCGTATGCTTGTGCGCAATTTGGCAATAGCTAAATCGACCAACAGGGGGTAGAGTATCCGTCGAACATAGGTTAGCCAGAATAACTACCATTAAAGAATTTAAAAGCATAGGTCCACCGGAGTTCAAAGGAACAACGGACCCATTAGAAGCCCAGACATGTGTAAAGGAAATAGAGAAGGCGTTTGATATTACAAACGTAGGTGAGACACAAAAGACTTCTTTTGCGACTTACATAATGAAAGTGGAAGCCAACTTTTTGTTGGAGGCTCACCAGGTGGAGCTAGAACAGATGGGGTAACGTGGGAACAATTCAAGAAGGTTTTCTTTGAGAATTATTTCCCTACAAACATGCAAGGGAGGATGGAGATTAAGTTCTTAGATCTTAAACTAGGGGACATGACGGTTCCCCAGTACGCGGCCAAATTTAATGAATTAGCAAAGTTTGCTCCACATCAAGTGGACACTGAAGAGAGAAAGGCTCATAGGTTTGAGCAGGGCCTGAAACCCTGGCTCTATAGTATGATTTTGATGTTCCAGAGTGTTTCCTATGGGACCATTCTAGAAAAGGAGATTATAGTGGAGGGTGGTAATGAGGCGTTAACCTAGCACCACAAAGAGAGAAAGAATAAAAACAAGGGAGAGGGAGGAACCAAGGCAGAGAGTGCCAGTGGTAGTGGCAGTATGCCAAAAAGAAAGAATTTTAACTCTAGGAATACTGGGGTGGGACAAAGGGATCCTAAGCATAGGATTGAAGCATGTACGACATGTGGAAAGACTTATTTAGGAGTCTGTCTGAAAGGGAAATCGGTTTGTTATAATTGTGGACAAGAGGGTTATATATTACCCAATTGTCCTAATTCTAAGAAAATCCATGGCTGTTTTGTGTGTGGGTCGTTGGACCACATGGCAAGAAATTGCCCAAAGAAGGGGTCAGAGGAAAGTAAAGGTGTTAGTAGTGGTAAGTTAGCCATTACTGAAACACCATTGTTGGGTAAACCTATGACCCATAATTTTATTATGACGGTCCAAGATGCGGTTGCATCAGCAAATTTAGTAGTAGGTATCAGTCCAATCAATACAATGAATGCTTATGTGCTATATGATTGGAGTGCTACTTTTCTTTTATAGCATGAGAGTTTGCTAAGTGATTAAGTTCATTCCCGAAAGGGATTATAAATATCTTTATATGTTAAGGTAGAGAATGAGGAAATAACTTTCGTTGATTATATTTGTGGAAATGGTTTCATGAATAAGAAATGTAAGCAAGTATCGGTAGATAAGTACCGAAAAATTTGAGAGAATTTGAAGTAATTCTCGGTATGAATGAGTTGATTACCCATAGAACTTTAATAAATTATTATAATAAAAGTATGAATCTTTCGGTTTTCTAAGAAACCCAAGGTAGTAATTTATGGTGATGAATCACCGAAACTTTCTTGCTATCTAATCATGACGCAATCTAGAAGGATGTTAAGATTAGTTTAGATTGTGGTACAATCGTAACCTTTGATGGTTAACATATGGGAACTGGCTAAACAATTCCTTCAGAGAGCGAAGGTATATATGAAACTGGCAACCGATCTAACTCACTATGATGGCAATGTAGATGAGACGGGAACTTGTTTGTTAGTTGTTTATGGGAATCCACTCAGAGTACCATATTGACTACTAGCATAGAAGCGATGTGTGCTGAGTCCTAGAAAAATAATAAGAAAAAGATAAGAATGTAAATCATCGAAGATGATGAGTATATTAAGTAAGACATCTCCGTATGTCATGAAGCTGTAAGCTGGTAATGAAAGTAGGTCGCGTAAACTTAGGTCGAAAAAACGTGAACCCTAAGAAGTAAAGTTAAGTAAACCAATATGTAAGTCAAATATATGACTATTTGGTTAGCGGTTAAGAATAAATACCCATTGCCCATGATCGATGATCAATTTGATCAGTTGAAAGGGGCAAAGTATTTTTCTAAAATATATTTGTGTATGGGGTATCGTCGGTTGAAAGTAAGGAAGGAGGAGGTACCTATGACGACGTTCAGAACTTGTTATGATTATTACGAGTTTCTTGTTGTGTCGTATGGGTTGACTGATGTACTAAATTTAGACTTTCCGTAAGGGGCGTCGAGAAAGTCGGTGGCAAATTGATAGGTGTGTTGGGAATGAGAAGTGAGAAAAATAGTTTTGAGGAACTAAAAATGGAAGTTAATTGAGGCACCTATATTATCCTTATCAGATGATACGAGGAATTTTGTAGTGTATCTCGATGTTTCGCATAGATGACGAGGTTGCGTGCTCATGTAGCATGGCAAGGTCATTATGTATGCATCATGCCAGTTAAAGAATTATGAGAAGGTCTATCTTACTTATGATCTATAATTGGCAGCTGTAGTTTTCGAATTAAAAATCTGAAGATAGTATTTATATGGGGAGAAGTGTGAGATATACACGGACTCTAAGAGTCTGAAATATATCTTCATACAGAAGGAGTGGAATATGCGGTAGAAAAGGACTGTGATATCTTATATCATGCAGGGAAGGAAAATGTAGGAGCCAACGCGTTAAGTAGAAAGGGTAGGGAAAAGCTATCAATGTTAGCGACTCAAAATGAGTTAATAACGAAAATGGTGAGAACGAAGTTAGAAGTTAGATTATGGAATAAAGAGGTAGAAATGTTATTCATAACATAGACTCAATCCACGATAATGGAACGAGTTAATTAAGTACAACTAGGTAACGAGGAGTGCAAGCGAATAAAGAAGAGGATGCAGGATAAAGAGAAGATCTAGTACCATCTCATTTTGAAGGAGGAATTTGAGTTCCAAATAAACCCGAGTTAAAGAAGAACTAATAAAAGAAAGATAGCGTAATATGTTAGTAAGTGTTTAACTTCCAACTCAGACTATTGATAAGAAGGGGCGAGTCTTGAGAAATAAGATAATACCTTCGGTGAAGGTGAAATGAAAGAACCATAATGTCGACGAAGCATTGTGGAAACTTGAGATTAAAATGATGGAGAAATTTTCCTCATTTAGTTAGATAGTTGTAGCGAGATTCTGGGGACAAAATTCTTATAAGGGGGAAGAGTGTAACGCCCCAGAAAAATCGGATTTTTTTGAGAATTAAATTTTTATTTGATTATGTGGATTAAATGAATTTAATTAATTATTTATGGGAGTAAGCTAATTGAAGGTCATTCTATGACCTAGATATGTCGGAACGTCGTAGAATTTTGGCTATGTGATTGAATTAAAGTGTTTGAAATTTCAGGACGAAAATAAAAACTTTCTGAGAAATTTTCTGAAAAACACTATTCACGCATTTCTGCTCGGGAATTATTTTTGAATTTTCGAGAAATACATAATGATAGAATTCTAAGATGAGATGGAATATCCAATAATATTTCAGTTATGTCAAACACAGTTTTTCGCCTGCGGACTTAAAACCTAACGGTTAGGAAAAGTGATTTTCGAGAAGGAAATGAAATGCGTATATATGAATTAAAGTGTTGATCGTATAATACGTAGGTATTGTACGATGTAATGAATACGAGTATGATACGAAGTATTATATGAGTAGGTATGAAAAATGGTATGTGGTATACTAATAAGTATACGAGGTGGAATACGAGATTAATACGTAGATTATACGTTATAAGGCTTTAAGCCATATGTAATGGACTTGTAGGATGGTGTAGGAGATTGTAATGTCCAATTGGGATAATTATAAAGCCCAATAAGAATTAATGTTAAAGCCCAAATATTTGTAATGTTAAGTTCAAGGTAAATTAATGATCAAGCCCAAGTGTTTGTTTAATTTCAAGCCCTATGTATAAGTTAGGATTAATTAAACTTTAAGCCCAAACTATTAATCCAATGGATTAGGAGGATCCATGGAGCAACCCATGATCACATGGGTGATCTTGGTGGCCAAGAAATAAGTGTGGTGAGCAAGCAAAGTGCTTTTATGTGATGAACAAACAAAGGATAAGCTATGTGATTAACAAGTTAACTTAATGGCTAAGTGTTGTGATGGCCAAGTATATGTGGTGAGCAAGTTAACTAAATAACTAAGTAAAGGAATAGTAAGGAGGTGATTAAGAAGGTGGGTTGGATTAATGACCCTTATGCCCTAACTATAGAAATCCTATAAATAGCAAGCTTAGATTTCATTTGTTGGTTGTTTATTTCATCCAACACTTTACAACTTATAAGGTGCTTATTGGTTAGAGAGTGTTGGTTGATTTCACAATCAATGAATACGTGCAAGTATACACGGTCAACAAGTAATAAAGTGAAAGTAGAGTATCGTTCCCACAAGGAATTATTTAATAAAAATTACAATGTACTAACTCTTACCAAATTAATTTTATTTAAACAATTGCAAAGTGTGATTTTTCTAATTAAGAAAACTAAATTAACTAATTAAACCGAATTGCTTTATAAATGAATTCAAATAAATAAAGATTAAGACTTGATATCCCCCAATTATGAACTATAAATTAATTATCCAATTATCCCAATTATTATTCCTCTCTTGAATTGTTAACAGAAATTCTCTAATGCCAAAAGTCCTTTTCCAAGTGATTAAATGACTTCTATTTAATCCAGATTAATCTTGCTATATTCCTATGCAAAACAATTGAATTAAACTCCTTGATTCAAATTCCTTATATGTTATATGTGGTGAAACGAGATATTTCCATTCAATTACAAAACCTAATTATTAAATCATGAAAATAAATAAGTCACATGTTATCATGCCCATTCTAATGCTAGATCTCCTCTTTCAATTCCTTCTAGAGTAACAAGGTAATTACTGATCAAATAATTAATCAATGA
Organism: Panax quinquefolius; assembly: GCA_020205615.1. Classification (NCBI taxonomy): domain Eukaryota; kingdom Viridiplantae; phylum Streptophyta; class Magnoliopsida; order Apiales; family Araliaceae; genus Panax; species Panax quinquefolius. Next base: position 127,178,654 of record CM035152.1, read on the forward strand.
GCATAAGACAAGATAAACAATTCACTTTGACACAAATAATTGGAATAAATTGAATAACTAATTTATAGATATAAAAGATTCAATTGATAGTCTTAATAAAAGAGTTAGTTCATGATTAATGAATTAAAACCAAGAATCCACAATTGAATAGACATTAAAAGATAAAAGTATGATAAGAAAAGAGAATAGAATCTGTTGTCAGCAAATCTAATGCTCCTCTCTTGCTCTTGCTCTTGATCTCCAGTGTTCTTCAAGTTGCTTCAATCTCCAATGGCTAATAAGAACTAGGGTTTATGTTCTAATCTAATGGAGTGTATCTCTAATCTAATCTATGTAATCTCCCTTTATTTTATGCCTTACATCATGTATTTATAGGTTACAAGTTTAATTTTTAGCTTAGGAACAAACCCAATCCAATTTGGAGTCAAAAAAGTGTCAAAATTTGCCCCAAAACGCGTCCAAGCTTGACCAAACTCTTCCCTAGTGCCCCGGCGCTGGGCATGGGCCTGAAATGGACGCCGCGGCGCTGAAACATTTTTGGAAATTTTCTGCTCCGACGTCCTTTGGGAAAATGACCATAACGTCTTCGTCCGAACTCCGATTCTCATGATTCAAGATCTTCCAAAAGAGGAGATGTAGATCTACAACTTTCATTCTTTAAGTTTTTCAAAATAAGTTCCGGAGCAATACTCAAATTGGCTCTGAAGTGACTGCTGTGTAAATGGCAAGCCAAAAATGCGAATCTAGCAACCCCAAACATCGATCCAAGTAACTTTTGTCCCCATTCCTACAAAACAACGTAAAACATACATGAATAGACACAAACACATAAAAACATCCAAAAGATTAAGCTCAAATGCACTCAATTAATGTGTATAAAACTCACTCATCGAATACCCTCAAACTTAAACCTTTGCTTGTCCTCAAGCAAAAGTACAAAAGAACTAAAAATAAACAACCGAACTCAACTACATGAATGCATATGCATGATCTACTTCCTAATATACCTACGAACCCAGTATTAAATTAGTATGATATATAGCAACAGGCCTCAAAGTTACCAATGATACTCAAACAATATATCCAATCAAGTCAAAATCCATAACTCTAACCAATTAGTCAATCCAAACCTTTCATCACCCATGTTGTGTGTGTGTGCTTGTTAACCATTTTAACCAACCACAGTTCAAGATAATCACATAACAAACTTCATAGAAGGAAAATTTCAGTTCCAATTTAATTACTTTTGTGAACATGACAACTCCAGTTAAAACTAAGCAATTACCAAGTCTAAGGGTAAATACAGGATTTATTTCTACTTTTATTCAATCATGAGGGCATTTTTGCTCTTTCTCGTGTTTTATTCATTTTTTTATTTTTTTTTCTCATGGTACATGCAATGTCTTATTCCTTAGGCTTTTCGAGTTACTACCTTAACGAGCTTTCGACCAACGACTCCCAAGCCATTAAGACCTTAGGGTGCTAGGTGTAAAGACAATCCCCTTGGGCTTACTTACTCAAGTAGGAAAGGCCACAAAACTAGACAAGCATGCCACGATGTTTATTCTCTTTTTTTTGGATTTCTTATTCTTTTTTTTCTTTTCATCATTTCTTTTTTTTCTCTTTTTTTTTCTTTTTGTATATATATACCCCATAGATTCCCGCAAACTCAAACTTTTACGTCATTCCAACCTTTACTGCCAATTCGCTAATTTCTTTAAATTTTAATGAAGATTTTCCCTCAGAAATAAATTATGAAACTCTTGAACCAAGTGGATTATAACAGTTAAAACTTTAAGTGCTAACTGGTTATATAAGTTTAGGACAGGCTCAGATTATCATCATGATTAAAATTAGAACTCATCATCAATTATCAACACTGTTCAAGTTAACATGCAAAACCAATCTTATCATAAAGTAGAGCTAAGACCACACCAACCGATCACACAGATTTATGCAAAAAAATGCAATTATACTACATGAACACATACTAATGCAACACATATATGAATATGCAAATAACTACCATATATTATATGTAACCTAAAAAAACACAATGCTAACACATAAAAAAATGAACTACCATGCAGATAACTAACTATATGCAATACGACACTAAAGTGCCCCCAAACATAAACTAGACATTGTCCTCAATGGCTGAAATAGAAAAAAGTAGAGCAGAGGACTTTCCTGAAAATATAACAATCTTCCTCCTTGTCCACTAAGTTTGGAGAATATGCTAAGCATATGGAACAAATTGGGCATCTCACTTGAATTTGACTTGAATAACCTATAAACCATGATAGACGCAATTTTATTAAATCCTAAATAAATTCAAATTCAAAACTACTAATATAAAACCTAATAAAAATTAAAAAAAAAATTAAACATGGGTTGCCTCCCAATAAGCGCTTGTTTTATAGTCTCAACCTGACTTCTTTTCATCTATCCAATTTGACTCCATAAAATTGAGGAACCCTCCATCCATCGGAAGCTGTCTCTTTGTCACAAAGAGTAATGACCCTCATTTGAAAGTCACCACTAACATCCTCTTTGTATATATGTTCCCCATTAAGAGCGTCCAAAACTAGGTGTTTTCTCCATTAACTTTGGCGATTAGATTAGCACATTGGATACTAATAAACATAATGGAATCTTCCTCTATCTTCCTTTTCATCCCACCATCTCCACAATTGTACTAGCTCTTATGTCACAAAGAGTTTTCCGATGACATGACTCCCCGATTTGGTTTTTGAAAAGCCGCCGGATTATTGAACTTTGGTGGAGGAGGCAATACTAATTTCCATCTTCATTTGAATCTTACGATTAAATCTTCGTCAATCTCCTTTTCCTTGACTATCTCTTGCAAATCCTTTCCACTACGTGAAATCACGCCTTGCAATTTCATCTCTGCGGTTTATCTACTGTATCACTAGGGAGTGTTCCATGTGGTTCAAATGTTTAACGCATGTGCTATCTCATCCCCAATTGATTTTCTAGATTCATTATCGATGCACCTTGGCTTTTCACATTCATATCTACCTGATTCAGTAACTTGTCTTGTGCATCGATCCTTTTGTCCGTAACTGAAATAAATTTTTCCAAAGATTCTTCCTAACTTGGTTTTTTCTCTAGCTGTTGTTGGGTTTGATTTTGAAATCTGGATGTGTTTTGTTGTCTAGGTGCTTGAGCTTGATTTCTACTCCAAGAAAATCCCGGATGATTTCTCCAACCCGGATTATATGCGTTTTGATTCGGATATGGTTGGGTTGATCGACTGTAGCTCCCTACGAACTGAGCTAATTCTGCGTTTATGGCACATTTATCTATAGCATGACTCCCAGCACATAACTCACAAACCATAGCTACTTGCTGCGTGGATGGTGGACTCCATGTTTCCATTTTCTTAGCTATTGCGGACACCTATGCTGCCAATGCTGAAAGTGTCGCGAGTCCGTCAATCTCTATTTCCATTGGTTTAGTCATGTTTGCCATCCTTCACCTCCGTTGGGCTGCGATAACCTCCAACGTCTTCGAATTTGCCTCAATTTGTATTGGCTCTACAGAAAATGTATTAAGTCCATCAATCCATGTTTTCCTTGGTTGAGTCATGTTCGTGTATGGCCATTGATATGCAAAGTCATCCATGATACTTGAAAAGAGAGAAATATATGAAGAGAATTAAAAATAAAAATAAAAATGTTTAAATTAAGACTAATTTGATTGAAATTAATATTGGTAAATAATTATTAAATTAATTCCCCGGCAGCGGCGCCAAAAACTTGTTGGTTGATTTTTCAATCAATGAATACATGCAAGTATACACGGTCAACAAGTAATAAAGTGAAAGTAGAGTATCGTTCCCACGAGGAATTATTTAATAAAAATTACCAAGTACTAACTCTTAACCAAATCAATTTTATTTAAACAATTGCAAAGTGTGATTTTTCTAATTAAGAAAACTAAATTAACTAATTAAACCGAATTGCTTTATAAATGAATTCAAATAAATAAAGATTAAGACTTCAATATCCCCAATTATGAACTATAAATCAATTATCCAATTATCCCAATAATTATGCTTACTGAATTGTTAACAGGAATTCTCAAATGCCAAAAGTCCTTTTCCAAGTGATCAAATGACTTCTATTTAATCCAGATTAATCTTGCTATATTCCTATGCAAAACAATTGAATTAAACTCCTTCATTTCCAATTCCTTATGTGTTACATGCGGTGAACATATATTTTCATTCAATTCAAGAACCTAATTATTCGTCATGAAAATAACTAAGTCACATGTTATCATGCCCAGTTCTAACCCTAGATCTCCTCTTTCAATTCCTTCTAGAGTAACAAGGTAATTACTGATCAAATAATTAGTCAATGAGCATAACACAAGATAAACAATTCACTTTGACACAAATAATTGGAATAAATTGAATAACTAATTTATAGACATAAAAGATTCAATTGGTAGTCTTAATAAAAGAGTAATTCATGATTAATGAATTAAAACCAAGAATCCACAATTGAATAGACATTAAAAGATAAAAGTATGATAAAAGAAGAGAATAGAATCTGTTGTCAGCAAATTTGATGTTATGACGATTTGATTGTTTGAATTGTGATTCTGGGGACATAATCTTTGTAAGGAGAGAGGGATGTAACGATCCAAATTTTTAAAGTGTAATTTTAAATATTTATTTAAATATATAAATATTTATTTGAGGTGTTTATTGTTAAATAAATAATTAGTGATGTGGTGGTCGTTAATAAATATTTGTAAATCTGTATTTATTAGATAAATTTCTAATTAAATTGATTTATAATTTAGAGAATTGTGGTATAACATGAGATGTTATATTATTGTTTTGATTTAATAATTTAGATGATATGTTAAATTATTAAGTAAAGTTATAACAAAAATTATAATTTTATGATATTTGCTAAATGGCTATATTTAATTAAAATATAGTATGTGATTAATTTATTGGGTTAATGTTGGATATGAAAATAAATATGTGATTATAGTTATAAACTAAAGTGTTTATTAAAATAAATTAAAAAGGGTTTAAATTAGTTTTTGTCAAACAAGGCTTAAGTATTTTAATTCTTTAAAATTTAAAGAGTTTTGCCAAACAAGCCTTATGGCTTTTGAAATTTCTAGTTTTTGAAAATAAATAATATAAATAAAATAAAATAAATAATAAATATAATGTATTTATGTTATATACGTTTATCCTAGTAATTGATGTTACTTATTATGGGTATTAAGCCTATGTCAGTTGTGTATTATATCATTACGCATACCAATTGATTTTCTTCTACGCATTCTAAGTGCTAAAGCAGAGAGAATCGAGAGAGTTTGAGAGTGAAACCTGAGAAATTGTCTGCAATTGCAAGATTGTGCAAGCTAATTTGAAGGTACTTCTTATACAACCCTATTATATATATATATATATATATGTCTACATATGTGAACTACGGTAAAGTTTTGTTATGCTCTGTGAATTATATTATATTTCTTCTGAATTTTGTTATGTAATTTAGTTATGGTGATTATACATGCTATAATGATAGAGTTTATGATTAAACAAGAGAATTGGATGCTAATTTTGTTTGACAGTAGGAAGAAAATTTTTCATTATAAGTATTCTTTGTATGGCTTAGGTAAGTACCAATTTAGGTGGTCAATTCTTATGTTAAACTATAAATTGAAGCATGTATATGTTAGTTCTATGTGATACGAGCATAACGTAATTTGAATGGACTGATTTGGCCAACTAATGAATTCACAGTGTTGATTTCTAGAATGAGTATCAAAAATGGAGTTTTATATGAAAAATATGAATTTTGAGAAATTAAAATAGTTTTAGTTAGTGTTAAATTGTTCTAATTGGTTGTAAATGTGAGCAATCATGTTTATGATAGTTGTATATTTATCTTACGTGTTATTATCACTGTTTGATGGGTGAAAATTGTGCTTGTTGGGCTAAAGTCGGCTACTGTTCATTAGCCTTCTCTGCGTCTGTCTAAACATCGGTAGCATTACTTGCAAGTGCTTAGGCAAAAAAATAGCGCAATTTCTTATGGAGGTCCCAAGATTTTGTATGGCACAATTTCTCCATACCTACAGTTTGAGATTCTCGACTTACATTTATTCTTTGCAGGACTTGGGATAGCATCATAGTATGGCCTGAAATTATGTCAGTATGTTAAATGGGTAATGTTAAGGTTAACACAACATAGTGAATTGTGGTTAGTAAGTTTAAAGTTGCAAAAATGATTAGTAAGTCGAGAACACGTTATGTGATAATTTAGTATACCTAATGAACATTAGACAAGTGTTGAGAAGTTAAACACTTAGAGTTTCTATAATGTGAATGGTAATGAACATGTTTTGGTATGTTAGCATATCTAATAGATATTGTGGTTCTAAAATTATATGTAGGTGATCGTGAGTTTAATTTTGTAGCTTACGCTCAAGGAAAGTTTTCTAACTCTATATTTACATTGAGAAAGTTTCTAAATTTCTCTTTTTATATTGAGCAAGCCTTTTATCCTTACATTCATGTTGAACTAGTTCTTACTTTAAAGTTCGTTAAACGAACTATTATATTCTTAATCATGATTTGAACAATCTAGCTATGACATTATTTTATTCAAACAAGTTTGAAGTCCAATACTTATTGATGCATTCTAACTTGTTCATTGTTAGACAAGTTTCATTATTGATATTCAGATATTATGAATGCAACTTTCTTGAATTCTAATTTCAAATGTTGAATTATTATAGTTCATTTACTTGACACCAGTCATTTTCATAATGAGTAAGCTTTTTTTCAGCTTGCTATTACTTAATGTTTATTCAATAATTCACAGTCCTAGCTTAATTTTATTCAAGCAAGGTTTATTATTGTCATTCAATACTTATGCTTTGTAGTTGTTTCTAAGCATAAGATCAAGTATAGTCAGTTCACTTACACTTATTCATTGTTTCATATTATGTTATTATTGATCAACTGTTGTATTATCCAACACTATTGATTCAACTAGTCCACTAGTTGATGTTCGTTGAACTTCAAATTACCCTTGATAGCTTATCCAAACCAAACCATCTTTGGTGCGGACTTGTACTCTAAATACTGAGATGAACAACCCTATTATTATTAGGGGATAACTTACGTGTAACGTTAAATGTTTGTGCACAATACATGATACGAAGGGCTGATCCCCCTAAGTACGAGGAGTCCTTATAATCTTATGACTGTTAAAGTTGGGGTTGAAAGATTACTCACAACTATGGACATGGTTCATGGTCTTATGACCCTCAGTTATGTTTATTCCATATTTTGGATTCCATTTTCTAAATATCATTGTTAGAGTACTATTCAGTCTTGATGAGCTTTTAATTGGCAGTTATTATTGTTATACTCCTATTGATTCTCTATTATATCCAATGAGCAATTGTTTTGCTCACTCTTGCATATTTATAAACTCATTACAGCTATAGAGGAGAAGGTAGATGAACCTTTGACTAGCAAAGGAAAGGGAAAAATGTACAAGTAATGAAGCCTTGTAATTTTGATTATGATCATGATGATCTTAGACTTTATTTTAATGATGTAATGTTATAATTTTAACTCCCCTTTTAAATGATGTTTAAAGGTTAGATAACCTGGGATATTTTTGAACTTAATGATGTAACCCTATTTAAAGGGAGGTTTTATGATTCAAATATTAATTTATTTGGGCAAATAGTATGAATGTTTGAATAGTGAGCACCAAATCTTGTGGGAATGAAGTACCTAGATTTGGGGGTGTCACAGATGCTCCCCTCTTGCTCTTGCTCTTAATCTCCAGTGTTCTTCAAGTTGCTTCAATCTCCAATGGCTAATAAGAACTAGGGTTTATGTTCTAATCTAATGGAGTGTATCCCTAATCTAATCTATGTAATCTCTCTTTATTTTATGCCTTACATCATGTGTTTATAGGTTACAAGTTCAATTTTTAGCTTAGGAACAAACCCAATCCAATTTAGAGTCAAAAAAGTGTCAAAATTTGCCCCAAAACGCGTCCAAGCTTGACCAAACTCTTCCCCGGCGCCCCGTCGCTAGGCATGGTCCTGAAATGGGCACCCCGACGCTAGAACATTTTTGGAAATTTTTGCTCCGACGTCCTTTGGGAAAATGACCATAACGTCTTCGTCCGAACTCCAATTCTCATGATTCAAGATGTTCCGAAAAGAGGAGACGTAGATCTACAACTTTCATTCTTTAAGTTTTTAAAAATAAGTTCTGAGCAATACTCAAAGTGCCTCTAAAGTTACTACTAGTGTAAATGGCAAGCCGAAAAAGCGAATCTAGCAACCCCAAACGTCGATCCAAGTAACTTTTGTTCCCATTCCTATAAAACAATGTAAAACATGCATGAATAGACACAAACACATAAAAACATCCAAAAGATTAAGCTCAAATGCACTCAATTAATGTGTATAAAACTCACTCATCAGAGAGAAAAAGCTACACAAGCTAGAACAAGTTAGCCTTTGTTAATTCAAGAAGCAAGAAGAAGATTGAAGCTTAATCAAGTGATTATCAAGGGCAAGAACCTAAACCATGAATCTCTTTCTCTTCCATTGTTAGAGAAGTGGGTAGTGGTAGAACATGTATACTATGGAATGATAAGAATGATTAATCAAAGGACTTAAGCCGTATAAGTCATGAATAAGTAATTCAAACTTAATTAAGTTATGAACTCATGAGAAACCTATATGGACTTCTCATATGTTTACCTTAATAAGATGGTATGATAAGGAGATGTGATAATGATGGTTATAAAACATAAATCATTATAAGTCATGAGAAATGAAAGTGTAAGTATTTTATACTTTTATAAGTTACAAACTCACAAAGAATAAGTAAAAACTTATCATGTTTATAAGTTAATGTAATATGTATGTTAAAATATTAATATAATGGATTGAATCCATTTGAAACGATGAACAAATCAATCGTCCAATTCGTAAACTTCTCGGAATGGAGGTCAAATTTTGATATTGAGCTTAGAAACATTGGTTTTCAATGGAGACAAGTCCCATTTGGCATTATAGAGTTACGGAGACTTGAGAATGACCGAATTTCGACTTAGAACGAAGAAACGAGCGATGAACGTTCACGAACGTTTATCGTTTTTGTTAAAATGAACTAATAGGTGAATTTTTAGTTAACGGATTTGAAAATGGAAAATTGTTGTATGAACATATAGAGTATGTAATTTTTGAACCGTAGGCTCTTGAACGAGCCAATTCGGACTTATAACGAAGGAGTTATGAGCCCGAGAATCTCACCTAAGAAATGAATCACAAAATGCTGATGCTGAGGTGAGGTGCAGCCATTTCAGCTGACGAGTAGCTCTGTAAGCCGCTCCGTAGCGCCGTAGTGAAGGGAGTGCCATTGCAGAGTCAAATACTACTGCATCACTCGTCGTAGCATAAGTCTTGCCATGCATGATCTTAAACCGGATGTTGGTATCTTTGAAAGTGGCGCCCAGCAATACCACTACTAGTACAAAAAGTACGCCCACGCCATGCAGAGCCAAAGAAGAGAATTTTGTTGACCAAGTTGATTATGAACCCAATTGTTTGCAAGACAAGTATGGGACATGTAATTACTTAATGAACATGATAAAACCTTTCCTAAATCACTTTTATAGTGATGACTTTAGGAATTTAATGTTGTTTAATGAGTACTTAAATGATGAACGTAAAGTATAAAGAACGTGAACTGTATTCAATAATGATAATGACTATAACGTTGAGAATTACAACTAAAAGTTGTTGAGTAATACGTGAAGATGAACGGTATGCAATAAGTGTATGTAACCAATAATGATCGAGTCTCGGTTAGTGATGTAAGAATGTTAATAAGCCGTGAGGAAGGATGATTAACTCAAAACGAGTTGTATTAATGAAATAATTTCAATCAAGAGAAAGAAGTTGGTAAGAACGATGTAAATTATAACGGCAAGCCGGAACCAATACTCACAAATCTAAATACATAATTAGGTTGAGAAGAAGGGTAAGATTCATTAGGAGCCATGTATGTTCATTCATGACCTAATGTGGTATGTTATGTGGTTATGTATTGTAGAGACCGTAAAGATTGAAAGGAAAAGTAATTTTAATGTAGCAGACGCTGAAGGCAAGTTTTTCTTATCGCTTTTCTAACCTTCATGTTATCCAGGTTTTCAGTGATTCATGTTATGAGATGCATGAATTGTTTTAAATAAAGGGTTGATGCCAGTTTTAACTTAGCTAGACTAATCTGAAAAGATTGATTAATTTATTTACAAGTCTTTCAATTTAGAATTGATAACGCTATCCTACGCCAGTTGTTTGGTACGGATTCAAGGTATGCCTGAGTATGAATAAATAAATTTATTTTTCATCGATTATTCGATGGGCACGTGAGGTTGCCAAAACTTAAACGTACATACGTTTAAAGGATGTAGTGTTGATCAACATAGAGTACTATAGGTTGATCACCTAGACGTGCTCGTAAAAAATGTCGGACTTAGTGCCGGGATGTCCTTTTCAAATAAAGTATGAAATGCTCAAGGTCTTGGACCGAAATTGATGTTTTACTGAATAATGTTGTTGTAAAACGTTTTGAAGGAAAAGAAGTGCTATTTTGAATTATCGATAATACTTCATAACTATTATTCAGTTATTGAAGATATATGATTCTTATGTTTCGAGCATGTTGTTTATTAGAATTGTTATACTTGTTGAGCTAGTCATGCTCACTCTTGCTTGAACCATATGAACACAACTAAGATCAAACGGACCGAAGGCTCTGGTAAGGATAAGGGCAAGGCTAAGACGAACCCGTAGAATACTTATGTAATAGTATAGGGTGAATGATTGTAATATATCCGATATTATGACAAAAATAAATGTAATGGTTATAAAGAACCTGGGGAAATGTTAATATTATTTTGATTATATAGAAGACATATTCGTTCTATTGAGGTTTTTCAATTGAATGTATGTGTGAATGGTAGTACCATGTAGCACCATTTATCGGGTTGGAAGATACCCGAATTTGGGGGCGTCACAGGTTACTATTCACCCGATTACTATTCATTCAAATATTCTTCACACGGGTATTTGGGGCACTTTTCATGTCGGGTTACTATTCACGGGATACTATTCTCGAATTACTATTCACAAGGTACTATTTACGGGGTACTATTATCCGAAAAATTTATTTCTTTTCTGTCCAAATTATTTTTGATACATGGATATTATTCTTGAATTTTACTCCACAAACCAGTATCATGTTGAAAATTTGGACATTATTGAATTCTTGATAAATTAACTTATAAATCATTAAAAGTTTATCTTGTGCTTTCTTTTAATTGAATTCTTATATCATTGTCATTATCCTCATGCTTATATTGTGATGAAAGTCATCTTTGACTTACGTGCATAGATGGACTATTGATTGGTATGATTATGACCAGGGATAATTTGGTATAGTCATGACCATTGATGATTACATGAATATTCTTGGCCCGTAGTGCAAGAATAATTTGTGGATGTGATACTAATGAATATCATTGGCCCGTAGTGTAGGGATGATTCGATGATGTGATTTATTTATTAAACCGAGTCCCAACGATAAATTTAATGATAAACTTTTTAAATCATAGAAGATAGTAGATATCATGCTCTACTTGACTCTTCTAATGGATTGCTTGTTCCGCTGCAGTTAAACTTGTTGTCTATTATATTCTATCAGTTTAACATTGTTGAAGGCTAATGATAACTTATTCTGCATTATCTTAGTCATAATATTTCTTACTGTGCTAGTTGAGCTCACCCTTTATACTTCCATTGTTCTCTTCAGGAAATGAGAACGTAGCCGGAACTAGTCGGGGAACGGAGTGATGACCCGAGATGGTGTTAGAGTAGTCCTCACTATTCTATAAAATAGTGTGCCAATAAATGTAATGAGGACTCCATTTCAATTTGGATATTGTCTAGAAGACAATATTCATGTAAAAACTCCTAGCTCATGTTGTATAGTTAAGTTTGTATTTGTATTCTATACCATGTATTTGGTGACCCAAGATGGGTGATGTATACTTAATTTGGGGACGTTATAGTTGGTATCAAAGCTTAGGGATATGATCCCTAGTTGAGATGTGAGACAAGAACTAGGAGGGGAGAGACGGGGAATTCCTTCGCTAATTTAACCTACCTAAGTTTATTTGGTATTTAATTGGTCGGTCAGAGTATAGGGATAATATGTGGCATGCCAATTAACCCTTGTTTTGTGGCAGTGTTTGAAAATGGCATCTAAAAATGTCGAGATAAGCAATGAAGCACATGAGACCATTGAGTCACCAACGATTAATATCCAGGATAATGTGCAACAGAAATATAATAATCCCCAGGTACACAACAACACCAATCAAATGATGAATGATGGGATGTTCAGAGGCTTTATGCAATTCATGCAACATCAGGCGAGAGCGGCTCCTGTTCAAAATGCAGGTGGACACACTAGCAACTCACAGATGGTCACTACTAAGCAATTCAAGGAGCTGGGACCATCGAAGTTTTGGGGAGCGCCAAAACCACTTAAGGCGGATATGTGGATAAAGCAGATCACCAAGATATTTGATGTCTTGGGATACTCCGAGGAGCAATAGGTTCCCTTTACCACCTTCATGTTGAAAGGAGAAGCAGATTACTGGTGGGAATCAGTAAAGTGTACCCAGCTTGCCGCACTCAAAATGTCTTGGGAGAAGTTCCAAGAGCTGTTCAATGATAATTACTTTCCCAAAAGTATTCGTCACATGAAGGAGGTGGAGTTTATCAAGTTGGAGCAAAACAATATGACCGTGTTGTGTTCTTGACGAGGCTAAGTTTAAGTTTAGTTAGTTGTCCCGGTTGCATCCCCCATTTGGTTGATAATGAGGAGAGAATGAGATGAATGTTTCTACGAGGTTTGAGACCCGAAATACGTCAATAACTCATTTCTCACAAACTGTGTTTGTATTTAGATGTTGTAAATAGGGCTCAGTTATTGGAGTGCGATAATGAGTCAACTCAACCAAGAGAGATCAGCCGACAAGTCGATAATACCAGTGGTAGCAGTCATCAAAGTGGTGACAACAAACGTGGAGGGAATCAACATACCAGAAATGGTAAACACTCCGGAGGTAATAATGGCCAAGATAATAGAAGTGGAAATTTCAAGAATAGGAGATTCAGTAATGATGGAAAGACGTCAGCACCAGCACCTGTTGTTAAAGAAGGAGAACGACCGTTGATCGTATGTTACAAATGTGGAGGGGAGGGACACATCAGTCCAAACTATACGCACCAGTCCAAAGCATATTATAATTATGGAAGAGAAGGTCACCTAGCCTAATTTTTTCGTGCACCAAAGTCAAGTCCAGATGGGATGGAGACATCAAAGGTCATCCCAGACAAGACAAAACCGGTAGTTCAAGGTAGAGCGTTTGTTGTAACCTCCCAAAAAGCAAGGAATCCAAACGAGATGATCACGGATAAGCTAATCATAAACTCTAGCGAAGTATATACCTTATTTGATACCGGTTTATACCCATTCTTTTATTTCTCCTACTTGCACTCAACGTTTAAATTTGACTCCGGAGAAATTAGAATTTGATTTATCTATTGAAACTTTGTTGGGAGAAACCTTCATTACATCCACTATTTATAAGTCTTGTTTGATTCAAATTGATAACCGCACGCTACCTGTCGATCTTATTTCTTTAAAAATATTTGTATTCTATGTGATTTTAGGAATTGATTGGTTGACTACTCATCATGCTGAAATTGATTATTTTTGTAAGGTTGTTAGCTTTCATATTCTTAACCAACCTATTATACGAATTCAAGCAACCAAACCATTAAAGTTAATCACTGTCATCTCAAGCCATAAAGCTATTCGTTTATTGAAAAATGGATGTCAAGCTTTCTTAGCTCATGTCAAAGATTTAAATAAAAATACGTCAGTCTTGAATGATATTGCTATTGTTAATAAATTTCCTGATGTATTCCCCGAAGAACTTCCTGGCCTACCCCCAAAGCGTGAAATTGAATTTTGTATCGACCTTGAATACTGTACAAAACCCATTTCCAAAGCCCCATATCGAATGGCTCCTATAGAACTTCAGGAGTTAAAAACCCAACAACATGAATTGTTAGACATCGGTTTCATTTGTCCTAGTACGTCTCCTTGGGGTGCTCCTATTCTTTTTGTGAAGAAGAAAGATGGAAGTATGCGACTTTGTATTGATTATCGGGAGTTGAATCATGTCACCATAAAAAATAGGTACCCGTTACCTCGTATTGATGACCTGTTTGACCAGTTGTAAGGCGCCAAATTCTTTTCAAAGATCGATCTTCATTCCGGATATCATCAGTTAAAGATTAAAACCGATGACATCCCAAAGACTGCTTTCAGAACTCAGTACGGGCATTATGAATTCCTAGTCATGTCTTTTGGATTGACTAATGCTCCTGCTGCCTTCATGGATATGATGAACCGAGTATTCAAGGAATATTTGGATCACTTTGTGGTTGTCTTTATTGATGACATCCTTATTTACTCTAAAAGCCATGAAGATCATGAGCAACACTTGAGGCTGATACTCCAAAAACTACGTGAAAACAAGCTTTATGCCAAGTTGAAAAAAATGCGAGTTTTGGCTTGAGGAAGTAGCATTCCTTGGGCACGTTATATCAAATCATGGAATATCTATTGACCCAGCAAAGATTGAAGCAATTCAAAGCTGGGAGAAACCCAAGTCAGTGACCGAAGTACGTAGCTTTCTGGGCTTAACTGGTTATTATCAAAGATTCGTGGAAGGATTTTTTGGAATCGCTACTCCATTAACTCAGCTGACTCGAAAAGATACAAAATTCGGTTGGAGCTAGGAATGTGAGAAGAGTTTTCAAGAACTCAAGAGGAGACTCATTTTAACACATGTTCTGACAATACCATCTGGTTTGGAGGGATTTGTCATCTACAGTGATGCTTCAGGAAAAGGTTTAGGATGTGTTCTCATGCAACATGGGAAAGTCATAGCCTATGCCTCACGATAACTCAAAGAATATAAGAGAAATTATCCTACTCATGATCTAGAGTTGGCAGCTGTCATTTTTGCGCTTAAGATTTGGAGGCATTACCTGTATGGAGAGAAGGTGGAGATTTATACGGATCATAAAAGCCTCAAATATTTCTTCACTCAAAAGGAACTTAACATGCGACAAAGATGATGGCTTGAGCTGTTGAAAGATTATGATCATACCATTCAATACCATCCTGGAAAAGCAAATGTAGTAGCTGATGCATTGAGTAGAAGATCATATGCGGGTACGAGTGCGATATTGTCAACGTAAAGGCCCATTTTGTATAACTTATAAAGGATGGAGATAGAGTTAAAGACTTCGGGGACCCATGTGATGATGGAGAATATACGAGTAGAACCGACTTTAATCAATAAAGTTAAAGCTGCTCAAGCTACAGACCTGAAGCTAAATGCGTATGAGGAAGAAAGTGCAAGAATGTGCTATTCCAAAAGAAAGAATCGATGAAGAAGGAATACTTCGAGTCAACTCCAGACTTTTTGTTCCTAACGATTCTGACTTTAAGTATAAAATTATGATGGAGGCGCACAACAAACCATTTGAAATCCATCCCGGGAGTACCAAAATGTATCGTGATCTTAGACATACATTTTGGTGGAGCAATTTGAAGAGAGAGATAGCGGGGTTTATCTCGAGGTGTCTAAATTGTCAACTAGTCAAGGCGGAGAATCAAGTGCCAAAAGGTTCATTGCAACCACTTGAAATTCCAGAATGGAAGTGGGAGCACATTACCATGGATTTCGTTACTGGTCTTCCCAAGGTTTCTCAAGGCATATATGTAATTTGGGTCATTGTTGATAGATTGACTAAGTCTGCTCATTTCTTACCTATACGAGAAACGTATACACTTGAACGTCTTGCTCGTATGTACATAAACAAGATTGTAAGATTGCATGGTATGCCAGTATCCATAGTTTCTGATCGAGACCCAAGATTCACTTCAAGATTTTGGGTTAGTTTGAAAAAAGCTACGGGCATGGATTTATGATTTAGTTCGGCGTATCATCCTCAAACGGACGGATAATTAGAGAGGACTATTCAAACTCTTGAGGATTTATTAAGACTCTGTGTCCTTGACTTCAAAGGAAGTTGGGACAAGTTCTTACCATTTGTGGAGTTTTCCTACAATAATAGTTATCAAGCAAGTATTGACATGGCTCCATTTGAGGCGTTGTATGGAAGAAAGTGTCGTTCTTCAGTATGTTGGGATGAGGTAGGAGAAGCAACATTGTTGGGGCCGAAGTTGGTACGTATGACTATGGAAAAGATTCAAATAATCCGATAATGTATAAAAACCTTATAAGATCAACAAAAGAGTTATGTTGATCTTCATCGAAAGGACGTGAATTCAATATTGGAGATCATGTGTTGTTACGTGTTGCTCCATGGAAAGGAGTTACGAGATTTGGAAAGAGATGAAAGCTCAATCCTCGATTCATTGGCCCATTTGTAATCCTTGATCGAGTAGGAGCTGTGGCCTATAGACTCGCCTTACCGCCAAGTATATCTCGTGTTCATAAAGTTTTTCACATATCTATATTACGTAAATATGTGAAAGACCCGAACCAAATTATTGAATTAGAACCGGATGAGATAGCGAAAGATTTAACGTATGAAGAGGTAGCTGTTAAAATCTTGGATAAGAAGGATCATATTCTACGCTCCAAGGTTATACCTCAAGTCAAAGTTTTGTGGAGAAACCATGATGTGGAAGAAATGACCTGAGAGTTAGAATCTGAAATGAAATTAAGGTAACCTCACCTCTTCGACATATCAGGTATGTACGATAATTTTGAGGACGAAATTTCATAAGAAGGGGAGATTGTAAGACCCCAACTTTTTTTTGAATAAAGAATAATTTTTCTCAAAATATATTTTTGAATATTATGGTGTGGATATGATATAATGTTATAGTTGTGGGTAATATTTGGAAAATTTTGCAAAGTAAGTAAGTTGATATAAAATATTCGTTGTGTTAGTGAATATTCGATTGGTCGGGGAGTATTCATTTTATCAGGGAATATTCGTACGACGACACAATCATTGGTGGACCCCACAACGAAAGTATTTTCGTAGTTAGAAAATGACAGAAATATCTTTTTATAAAAATAACAACGGAAGTTTTACCGTTAAACTGTTGAACTACCCGGTGGTAAAAGTACAGTAATACGCGTGGTTGCATAGTAGCACATGGTATTTATTATTGATGCTTACGTGAGAAGTCACTCAGTTATACTCAATTATTGCTACAGTAATTGTTGCATAGTATCTCACGTTATTTGATTCAATTATTGTCACATTATCATCTGCATAATATTTTATATTATTAAATCAATAATTGAGACAACAAAGTTATTCATATTATTATTTTCAATATTGACAATGTCTAAAAAGTTCTGTCGAGGAGAGGTTTGGTCACCTAATTGCGCGCCAATAGGGAGAAATCCTTATTGAAAAGCCCCCTCTTTCCTGGGAACGATCTGGTTGTTAAATATTGTGAGTTATAATATTAATGATGAATAATTGTTGAAGTATTAAGAATGTGTTTATTGAAAACAAGTGAATTACAAAAGTTAGAGGGGAATAATGCAAACTTGGAAATTTTAGGGGTACTAAAGTGTAATAAGTTAAATCACTCTGGACCATTGGTGGTGGCTTTAATAGTAAATCAATATGGACCATTGATGGTGGTTTTAATACTAAATCAATCTGGACCATTGATGGTGGTTTTAAAAGTAAATCAATATGGACCATCGGTGGTGGTTTTAAAAGTAAATCAATCTGGACCGTCGGTGGTGGTTTTAAAAGTAAATCAATCTGGACCGTCGATGGTGGTTTTAAAAGTAATCAATATGGACCGTCCATTCTAATAGTGAATCAATCTGGACAGTTCGTGAATTAGTTACTATTTAGTCTATTCTCCTATAAATAGAAGCTTAATTCTTCTTTTATTCTCACCAATTCATTGAGATTGACAAGAGACACTATAGAGAGAGAAACTATAGAGAGCAAGAAGAAGAGTATTCTGCTACTTCACTTTTGCAAGATCCACTTTCTACTAAGGTAAGGGTATTATTTCTTTCAGATTCAAAAGGAATACTCTTTTTGTATTCATCCTTTAGTATGTCGAAATAACTGCATCTACGCAGATTACGTACCATATGACAGGTGAAAATCCATTTGCAGTTTTCGTATGTTAATTCTTTTCATATTCTTAAATCTAAACTTACTATGGTAAGTATTGCTTCTATAATCCTTGAAATTAGTGGAATATCCTTGAGTTTTTCGCTTCATCTAGTATCATTTTATTGGAATATTGATATGAACTTTCTTACTAAATATCAATATTTTCACCCGAAGAACTATTCATAGAGTGCTATTCACGGGTTACTATTCACTATAATATTATTCACTCGGTATTCGGGGCACTTTTCATATCGGGGTACTATTCACGAATTACTATTTACGGGTTACTATTCACCCGATTACTATTCACTCAAATATTGTTCACTCTGGTATTTGGGGCACTTTTCATGTCGGGTTACTATTCACAGGGTACTATTCACGGGGTACTATTCTCTAAAAAATTTATTTCTTTTCTGTCCAAATTATTTTTGATACATGAATATTATTCTTGAATTTTACTCCAAAAAGTAGTATCATGTTGAAAATTTGGACATTATTGAATTTTGGATAAATTAAATTATATATCTTTAAAAATTTATCATTTGCTTTCTTTTAATTGAATTCTATATCATTGTCATCATTCTCATGCTTATGTAGTGATGAAAGTCATCTTTAACTTACGTGCACAGATGGACTGTTGATTGGTATGATTATGACCAAGGATAATTCGGTATAGTCATGACCATTGATGATTACATGAATATTCTTGGCCCGTAGTGCAAGAATAATTTGTGGACGTGATACTAATGAATACCCTTGGCCCGTAGTGTAGGGATGATTCGATGATGTGATTTATTTATTAAGCTGAGTCCCAACGATAAATTTAATGATAAACTTTTTAAATCATAGAAGATAGTAGATATGATGCTCTACTTAACTCTTCTAATGGATTGCTTGTTCTGATGCAGTTAAACTTGTTGTCTATTATATTCTATCAGTTTAACATTATTGAAGGCTAATGATAACTTATTCTGCATTATCTTAGTCATAATATTTCTTACTGGGCTAGTTGAGCTCACCCTTTTACTTCCATTGTTCTCTTCAGGAAATGAGAACGTAGCTAGAACTAGTCGGGGAACGGAGTGATGGCCCGAGATGGTGTTATAGTAGTCCTCACTATTCTATAAAATAGTGTGCCAATAAATGTAATGAGGACTCCATTTGAGTTTGGATATTGTCTAGAAGACAATATTCGTGTAAAAACTCTCAGCTCATGTTGTATAGTTAAGTTTGTATTTGTATTCTGTACCATGTATTTGGCGACCCAAGATGGGTGATGTATACCTATTTTGGGGGTGTAACATTAGTAAATGTGATATCTAAAAAAGTTCATGTTGTCTATATTTCTATGTCAAGTCTTGCCTCATTTCAAAATTTTTTCAAGTAGTTGAATTTGTGTTTTAGTCCTCCAAAAGGAAAGAACCGTGAAAGAAAAATTTAGTACAAAAAAGGATTTATTGGAATGTTTTAGGTTGATAAAGGTTTAAGGTATCTGATCAATTAAATTGAAACCCTTACATATACAATCTGCAGGATCTTCTACACAGTTCACAGTTTATACACACCCAACACTTCAAGAACCATGAACCATGCTGAATAAAACTCAAAGCTCTTATTACATAATATTGTATTTATTCAATTGCTGACATATAGACTGAACTGACGATGTATATATATGAGTTTGAGAAAATAAAACAATATAATATAACATTCAATTCTAAAAAAAAGAAAGAAAAAAGAAAAAGAAGAATAATATCCCAGTTCTTATTACCTATCACAGATGCATACCACGGACCAATACCAATAAATAGAGATTGATTGTATAATAGAAAAAATCTTAGGATAACCTAACCCAATGCTACAAAAAATTTTCTTCAAGTCCAACTCACCTGTCAGGGCTATGAATAATTAAACAAAAATACTACTAGTTCTGTATAAAATTACAAGCAAATATAATGAAGTACCAAAAATTCATGAGAGGGACATATGAAGTACGATCATATATGATATAGACATGGATAAATAATCAGCAATTTGCCTTAGGACATGAATTTATAAATTAAGAACACAAACTAACAGAATTGACGTTGTCGACCCGAGAGGCGTTGGCGCAGGGAACCTCTTCGACCTCCCAACCTTCCGGAAGTTTGAAGCGCGAGGTGGTAATGGTGGAGGAGGAGTTGTGAAGCAGGACAGGAGGCGATAATAGAGGGAGAAAACGGCCACTGGTCATTGGATTTTGACTTTTTCTTCTTCTTCTTGGAGCGGGAGAGCTCGAGTTCAGACGTGGCGGCTTATTGAAAACCTTGATTCTATGGGGGTTTAGTGGAGATGGTAAAGGGATTAGGATTATGAGGATTAGATGTAGAATGAGTTAGGGTGGAGAGGTATGATAAGGTTTGGTCGTTCGATTGAGAGAGGGAATGGAGAAGGAAGAAAGTGACTGAAACCCTCTTTTAATTCTAACCCAGAAGATCGTGTAGCTTCGTCCCCCTCCGTATTTTTTTAATAGATAACGTTGAAAATGTTATAACTTTAAAATCAAAAATTTCCCTTTATAAATTCACAACTTTAAAATCAAAAATCCCTTATAAATTCACAACGTTTTTTCATATCTAACTATAATATTTTGTCAAAAAATGTTGTGTAAAAAAATAACACAACGTTTTTTATAAAAACGTTGTGGTTTGAGTGTCATATTTTTAATGTTTTGTAGTAGTGATCCTGAAGGGCATGATTCACATAATAAACAATGTGTTGGATACCCCCAATCTCCTGAACTAAAACCGCTCCAACCGCTAACGAACTAGCCGTTGGGATAAAGTACAGTGGTTCTAAAGGAATTAATTTTACCAACAAAGGAGCCGAAGACAAATACCTCTTGATTCCATGGAAAGCATCCTCACATTCTGAAGTCCACTGGAAGGTCTTCTCATTCTTTGACCCTTTCAAAGTATCAAAGAACGACAAACACCTCTCTATCAACTTGGACCTAAAACTCCTCAAAGCTGCAATTCGACCCATCAAACACTGAACATCCTTATACGAATGAGGAGACTTCATATCCAAAATAGCCTTTATCTTCTCCAAGTTTGCCTTTATCCCCTTCTTGTTGATTAGGTAACCAAGAAACTTCCCTACTCCCAAACCGAAGGTACACTACACTGGATTCAACCAGAACTTATAATTCTGGACTCGGAGAAGATAACTTTAGGGTGAAAAGACCAGTTTCTCACATCATGCACTCACTCGCTATGGGAAGGCGTGGTTCAGTTTTATATGTGCCAACATGATCCCTACTCGTCACTTTAGCGACGTGACTAAGGATATAATGATCCTATTATTTGCCATTGTCATGGGTCTGGATGTGGATATCGGCGTTTTCATTCATGAGTCCATTTTGAAGGCAATCAAGAGTACCACCTCTGCGAGACTTCCACATCCATCCTTAATCACCCGATTGTGCAAGCAGGCGTGTATTCATCGGGGACCAGAAGAGATAGCTTTGCCACCCATATCATTCATCGACCATCAAGTTATCTCACGCTTCAATGCATGGGATGGGGTGGCTTCATATAGCAGAGGCAAAGGGTACGGGCCACCTACTGAGCCGCCTCCTACATTAGAGGTCTGACACTCGCAGCCAGCAGACGCAGGCTCAGCTTCACAAGGAATGTTAACATAGATTATGGCTTCCTTGACCCTTCTACATCAGAACCAAGACGCCAATGCTAAGAGGTAGTAGAGGCACATAGCAGCGGTTGCCCAGAGGCAGGACATCGCGAAGCAATATCAGGCTGAGTTGGTCAACACCATGCAAAGCATCTACACTATTTATAGTGGTGAGAATGCTGAGTTCACGCCATTTCAGTTCCCAGAGCCTCCTTTTTTCCCACCATACCCTCCACCATCACCACCTGCAGAAGCTAACGAGGATAATGAAGATGTCGAGTGACCAGACTTCAGGGAAGCCCTCTTGTATTGATTGATATATGCTTAGCAATGAGGGCTATTGCTCATCTTAAGTTTTGGGGTATTATGGTTTTTTTCTATTTTATTCTATTTACTACAATGATATGTTGCCATATCTTAGTATTTTGCTTATGTTTTTTTATCTAGTACTGTAGTGCAGTCATGTATGAACTGCGTTTTGGACTTCATTTTGGGTTTTATTAAATTTTGGTATTATTATGGATGGATGCCATAAACAGTTTTTATTATTATGTATGGATGCTTTGATTATTATCAACATGTTTCTTTGGTTTTTAGCCATCTTTTTGGGCTTATACAGATTTGTATGTTTATGCCATGTTAATGGCTTTATTACCCTATTTCGAGCTGTTATTATGCAAGGGTTTTATATAAATTATTAATTTTTGTTTGTGGCTAATGACAAGCGCCAAGTGGTTATGTCTATCTCTTAGAGTCGTGTCAAGCATGTGTGAGCTAGAGGTTTGTCTAGTCGATAAGTGAGACTGTTATTGATCCATCCTTCTTAGCAAGCACCGACCAACTGTTTTAACTAGTTATATTTCAAATTTAGTTTGTGTGTTTATTGCTTTGAGAATTTGTTCACACTTTTAAACTTTCATGATTTCAAGGTAATAAAAGACTTAGACGCTTATACAATTTCGGATCTTGGATTCTGGCATGTTGTCATATAAGAAAAAAATAAAAAAAATAATATTTTATCAAAAGTCGTGCGGTGGGTCGAGATGGAGCGTGAAACGTATTCACCCATAAATGATGGCCGATGTTGAGATGGAGCATAAAATGCACTCACCAAATAATCTTTGGATTTCGTTAAAGTCTAATTTGGCTTAAGTTGATTACGTGGCCTTTGTTGCTCGAGTTATTAGATTCATAGGGGTGTTCTACACCTAGTGCCCTAAAGTCATCTGGCTTGGGCTCATTGATCAAAAGCTCATTATTGGGTAGTTCTGAATAGCCTAAGATAATTAAGGACTGTTCGAGTCAAATTTTACTATCGTCATGGTAGAGCCTTTTAATCCTTTCTTGCATTTGCTTCTTGTTCTTAATGCTTGTTGATTTTTCGAGTTGTAGAGTGAGCATATTGGTATTAACAATTAACTATGTGAATTTAATTTGAGCTATGATTAGTTAGGATGGTTGGTCTTCACACACACACATAGAATGGATCGAATACAGTCATATGCTTGAAATTGAATGAACCCTTATTCATATCTATGTTTGTCCTATTCTCTAGAGTAGCTATGATTGAGCTCAAAAGCCATGATGCTAGTATCTAGTTTTATATTTCATTCGCGTGTGTTTTACATTATTATTTTTATATTAGATAGTTTGCTGGAGGACAAGCAAAGACTTAAGTTTGGGGCTATTTGATGAGTGGGATTTATACCCGTGAATCAGATCCTTTATTGTTTAAATAGTTGCTTGATCTTCGTAGATTTGATATAGCTTTTCTGTGATTATAGTACTATTTTGCTTAACCGATGTGCTACAGAGCTTAATAGGTCTTTTCCAGCTCTCAAGGGGCAAAATGGTCAATTTCCCTACACTGGCGTTGTAGCGCCAATGCCAGGCTTAAACCTGGCGATGTAGCGCCCCAACCTGATCAATGATGATGTCAGCATGGCGCTACAGCGCCACTGTTCCTTCATGAACTCGCATTGCAGCATGACCTTCGGTGTTTTTGGTGCTGACGTGGTGCTGTAGTGCCACCCTATGAAAGTAGTATGCACACAAGCCAATCATGTTTGATGATAAAGCATATACTTTGTAACAATCTTATTCATTTATTAATAAAAGTATTAATTTATTAAAGGCTTTTAATTATCTACATGATCTTTGTTTTTATAATATGTGATAAACCCATAGTTTTAAGCAATGCTTTTAGAATAATGATGATGATCATTCTAATGAGATCTAAATTCTTAGAAAGCTTAAAACTAAAATAGTTCCCAATCATTGGATTACTAAATTGGGGATTAGTGAATCCGGATAGATTGGTACATCGTTGCTTGCTCATTGGATGAGGATGATTGATCTCATGATCATTTGTGTGGAGACACTAAAGCAAGTATGTAGGTGCTTATTAGAGAATAAGTTCATTGAGCGTGGCTCGCTAAGGAATACCTAATGGAGTTTTACTTGCTGTCGATAGGAATTCTATAGTGATAGTAGTACAAGTAATCCTTGGACTTGAGATCATCATAGTATCTTGTGTATGATGAGTTATACTTTGACTTATTCCTTAAGACCCTTAGGGTATATCAAAGGGTATGCTTGGGTATAATAAGTTGTACATGGAGATAATATGATGATCGATAAAGAATCTACCACTTCTAATAAAAGAAGAAAATGTCTATGTGATTCGATAAATGACAACCCAAGTAGTCCTTGGCGGCGAAATGAAATTAGAAAGGAGTTTCTAATTTGCATTATTTGGAGTTGTGCATTTAAGAGTCGAAATACATATAATTAAATAAAATAAGACTTGACAATAATTCCATGTCTTATATTTAATTGGGACATTGTATGGTGGAAGAATTGAATTATGCGGTAACTATTTACTCAAAGGTTCTTTTATGATTAATGTTGAAATCTATATTATCTGGAAAGTCGTTGATCGCTAGGAGGCTTATCCTATTGTAGAATAAATATTATTTATTTAAATAAATTAATTGTTTAATTTATTTATTTAAATAAGATTAGAATTGTTCTAATTGATTTATTCACAATAGGTTTAATATGGAGAACCTAAAGGGTCACACCATAAAAGGAAGAATAATTATTTAAGAAGTTAATGGCATAATCGTAATAATATGTTAAGTATATTTAATTTAATCTATGGTGATAGAATAAATTAAATAGCTTAATATTTATTATTTAATATTTTAGAAATATTAAATATAAATTAATAAGAGGAGTCTTATTAATATTATTACAATTATTATTATTTTAATTTCTAAAAGAGTTTAGGAATTAATTTAATATAAGTACTCTCATTTATTCCTAATAGGATTAGGAGGAAAATTAGTTAAAGGAGTTTAATTAATTATCCTAATAAGATTAGGGGAGCTTAATTAATTAAAAGAATTTAATTAATTAAATAAAACCCAATTCCTTAATTGTTAAGGTGGGTTGCCCACATCTATAAATAAGAGGAGTCTTATTATGGGTGATGGGGTTGTTGACTTTTTACAACATATGTAATAATTCCAATTTGTTGGAGAGTACGCCTTTTCTATAGAGATAGAAAACTAGGGTTTGAGCCAATACCCCATCTTCTTGAATTCTTTATTTTTCCTTGGTGGATCACCTCTAGAGGCCAAACACTTGGGTGGCTAACGTTGATCGAAAGGAAGGAACCAAACCCGGTGGATTCAAGTTGAGCGCGAAAAGGATTGGAGGTGAACTTGTACCTGAGGAAGCTCGATCTTCAAGGGTATGATTTTATTCTTTATCTTTTCGTTTAATTAATAATTGTGCATAAAGGGTGATCCGGGTATATGGTTTGTAAAATTTTAAACTCGATTTTTACACGTTTAAGCATTTTTATGCAATTTGATTGCGTTCTTGAATATTACAAACCTAACGATGGCATCGAGAGCCAAACCTTTATCACGAATATTAATTATTTTAATTTGATATGTATATTGATATGTGTTTAGAACAATTTAATTGGGCATAATTTTGTTGTATAAAATTTAAATAAAAAAAAAAAAAAAAAAAGGGTCAATGTTTTTTGGCGAAATCATCCTTATTTTCACGTGAATTACATAATATTAATTTGGTGCTTTACGTGGCATCCTGCATATCAATCTTTTTTTTTTTGGATTGTGAGTGATCATATGTGATTTTAAGAGATTTTAAGTGGGCCACGTGAATCCTTCTTCTTCCTTTTATCCTATTTATTAATGCAACACGCTAAATATTTTCAAAAGGGGAAATATAAGAAGATGATATATATTACATTATAATATATAAGGAGGATTTGGCATATTATATATATATATATATATATATATATATATATATATATATTATATATATATATATATATATATATCATATATATATATATATATATATATAAATATAAGTACGTGATTATATATATATATAAATATATATATATATATATATATATATATATATATAATCTTATTATTTTATAATTAAAATAAAATGTTTATTTTAATTTTAAAATAAAAGGTTTATTTTAATATTAAAATAAAAGAGTTTATTTTAATTTTAAAATTAAATTTCATGCTAACTAATTAGAGTTGGAATTGGATTCCATGATAACTAATTGGAGTTGAAATTGGATTATATGTTTCCTTAAATAAAGGAGTTTATTTAGATATGAAATAAGATTTCATATTATTCAAAATAAAAAAAGTTTATTTGTGAATAGGAAAAAAATCCTAATTTCCTTAAATAAAGGAGTTTATTTAGATATGAAATAAGATTTCATATTATTCAAAATAAAAAGAGTTTATTTGTGAATAGGAAAAGAATCCGTGTCTTTTCTTAAATAAAGGAGTTTATTTAGATATGAAATAAGATTTCATATTATTCAAAATAAAGGAGTTTATTTGTGAATAGGAAAGAAAATCCGTGTTTCCTTTAATAAAGTTTTTTTTTACATGGAATTGGATTCCATAATTAATTAAAATAAAGGAGTTTATTTTGATTAAAGATTTTGATTAAAATAAAATAGTTTATTTTATTCAAAATTGGATAAATTAAAATAAAATAGTTTTATTTTGATTTAAATTTGGATTAAAATAAAGGAGTTTATTTTGATTCAAAATTAGATTTTATACTAACTAAATTTGCCCATTAAATGATATCAATATATATATTAAATGTTTATTATTAAGTAAAGATGAATGTTATTTATTGATGCATATGATGATGTGTATGATAATAAATGGGATTGATTATGGACTATTGACCCGATGTGATTGGATTTTATTTTAGTTGGATGCATGAATGTATGGGTTTTATTAAATGGGGTTACTGCGTACCTCGTCTTCTCTAATTTTTTCTTAATGTAAATTCTATCTCCTCCTATGTACTTTCCCTTTGATAGCGATCAAGGTTTCTATTTATTTTAAATAGTTTTGTAATAGGAATAGTTAGAATTAATTTTGAAAAATTGGAGATCAAGGAAGCGAGCGCTTGAAGACCAGTTTGTAATGGAGCCCGGTTTAAATGTAATAGTTATATTTAAATATTATTTCTTGCACCCCTAGGGTTTGACCTTTTGGTTCACTTGGTGGCTCTAGTGAACCAAACTAGAATAAAAGTCCATAATCAATCCGGTAGAATATAGTATTCTATATGTGCATGCTTATACTATATATATATATATATTATGCAAACATGCTTCGCATGTTAATTAATATATTGCGTATTTTATATATATATGTGCATGCACACTAAACAAGATGAGACAAATTAATAACAAACCCTCAATTTTTTATATTAAGTCCTAAGCGTTCAAAGATATTTGGAATATCGAGCGTCACCTTCTAGCATGATAAAATTAATAGAGTATTAAATATTTAATATGAGTTTGTTGTGTCACCACAAGGCAAGTATTAAGTATTTAAGATGTTAATTTATCACATTTGATGCTTATAAAGAAAATTGAACAATATTGTTTTGTTGTGTCACCACAAGGATGATATTTTTCTTTTTTGAATATATATGGAGTGCTAGGTTGGACTTAACTTGGATAATTTTGATTCGGATGTGCCACCACTTGATCAAAATAATCTAAGAGGCAAAAGAAAAGGAGTTGCATAGTTGATGTAATTGACAAAAGTTGTCTACCTATTTATTTATATATAGTTTGTTGTGTCACCACAAGGCTATATACATTTGAAATGGGATCCTTATTCTCACTAGCAAATCTTTAATTAGATTTTGCCGAACTATATAAGTGAGGGTAATATAGTTTGAAGAAAAAATAGTGGGAGATACCAATTTAAAACAAGACCTAAATTATTTTGGTAATTAATAAAAAGAATGTATGTTAAAATGTTGTTAATTACAAATTCATTTACTGAAATTTTACAATGTCTAAAATTACTATCAACTGCGAAGCATATTAGATGCTAAATTAACGGAATAAGATTAAGCAGGATTGGTTAAGGAATTTGAGAATAGTTCTCATAATTTGAAAAGCTATCTTATGTCCTTAATACGCTATCCTCGCAATGGTTGCGAACAATGCCTCGAGGAAGAGATTGCTACTTTTAGAAAGTGGCAAGATGATGCACAGTTGGCTCGATACATCATGCTCGCATCCATGAAATAACGAGCTTGACGTCGGCATGAAACTATGGATGCTCTACTATATTCTGCACACATCAAGTAGTTGATGGTGAGGAAAGTAGGGGCCGATAGATATCGAGATATCTAAGGAGCTCTTCCGATCTAGAATGGCCAATGGCACTATAAATGCAGATAAAAGTTCTTAACATAATCAATTTGATTGATCAATTAGGACAACGGGGTTTTGTCATGGATGGAGAGTTGAGCCAAGATTTGATCTTGCACTCACTCCGGACTCCTTTCACAATTGTTGTGAATTTTTCATATGAACAAGCTAGATATCGACCTCCATTGATTTGCTTAACATATTGAAAAATGTTGAGAGTCACTTTCCAACCAAGAAAGATCAAGTCTTCTTGGTAGGGGCCAAAGGATCTTCTAAAAGAAGAACGATTCAAAGAAGGTAAATAGAAAGGCATAAACAAAGGATAATAAGAACAAAAAGCGTCACGGATAGCAAAGGAGTTTGCTTCCTTCTGCAATAAGCTTTGACACCTTTGGAAAGAAAGCTGAGAAGCATCTTGCGAGAGGCTAACCAAAAGAAGCTTAGTGAAGTTTTGATTCTGATACAATTTTGTTCATGATTTAAAATAAATTTTTCTTTAAGTCGAGGTTCTACTTGGGTATTGGATATCGACTTTGGTTATCATAAATATAGATTTATGAAGGGACCAAGAAGAAGTAGAAAGCTAAACAAATATAAGTAATCTATATGTGTGGAAATGAAGCAAAGGTTGCTGCATTAGCCATAGAAACTTATAGTTTAGCAATGCCTACGAACAAAATCTATTAAGTCGATAAGTTGTTATTGTATTCCAATTCTTGTTAAAAATATTATTTCCATTTTATTGTTGGACAATGAAATCTTTGGTATTATAATTAAGAACAATTATTGTTCTATTTATAATAATAATGTTTTTTGTATAGAATTGAAATATTACTTAATAAATTTTGTATACTTGACTTACATGAAAATAATTTTGCATAATTGAACAAATTAGTATAAGAAAAGGAGATGATCATTCAAAGAGTTGAATGTGTGTATTTGCTAAAATACAAGTGTGAATTATTTGAAAGGTTCAAAGAATTGATAAGTGAAACAAATTGGCAAAGTATTAAGATTCTTTGATTAGATCAAGGAATAAATACTTGTCTTGATAAGTTTCTAGATCATCTCAAATGGTTTTCTCATAATGGACACCTCATGATACGTAATAATTGATTGATGTATCTGAAAGGAAAAATCATACCTTGTTGGACATGAGTGCGGTCCATAATGATTTTACCGACATTCCAATATCCTTCAGGATCATGTCCTAGAAATGGTTGCATATCTACTGAAAAGGTAACCTCAAAATCCATTGAAGACTCCATAAAAGTTATGGATGGGGAGGATTCTAATCTTAAGTATGTTAAGATAAGGGTTGTCGAACTTATGTGAAAAGGTTTCAAAAGGATAAGCTTGGGACAAGATTTGACAAGTGTCAATTTGTGGGACATCCTAAAGTAAGTTTAGGGTATATGTTCTATAATCCTACTTAGCAAAAGGTGTTTGTTGCGAAACACGCTGCCTTCTAAGATAAAGGTGTTTATCATTGAAGGGGCTAGTGGGAGGATAATAGATCTTGAAGAGTTCAAGAACCACAAAACACTATAAGTCAAATAAGAGGAACTTGTAGATAGACCTATTGTACCACAACCAATCGTAAATACGGAATAGTACCAAAGATACCTAGGAGGTATGGATTCATCATGGATGATGATGATGAGGTACACATCATCATAGAAGATGATGATCCGATTACATACGATGAGGTAAGTGTTGTAGACACTCAGAGAAATGGATTGAAGCAAGTTTCTCAAATATGGAACATTCGTTTTGATGAGGCAATCAAAAGAGTTTGATTTTATCAAAAATAAGAATGAACCTAGTGTGTACAAAAGGGTCAGTGGGAGCATCGTGAAATTTCTAGTATTATATGTTGATATACTACGGATGAGGAATAACATACCAATGCTACAATCAGTAAAGATAAAGTTGTCTAAACATTCCTCCATGAATGATTTGGAAGAGTATCTTAATTGGGGATATAAATCTATATAGATAGATTTAAGAGGATGCTCGACTTAACCCAAGGAACGATATATTCATTTGATGCTAAAGTCGTTTAGCATGGCAAACTCAAGAGATGTCTCATGTCGATGAGCTATGGAGTGTATCTCTCTTAATAGTCCCCACAGACTCTCACGAAAGAGAGGTCGCATGAGTGACAATCATGTATGCAATGAAATATACGAGACACGATGTTGATCGGTCATATTATGGAGAAGTTCACTATGAGTCGATGAAAAACATCTTAAAGTGCTTAACCCAAGCACTAAGGATGTGATCATATTCAATGGTGGGTCTAAATTAAAACTAGAGGGCTAACGAGACTCAAGTTTTTCGAGACGGACCAAGATGACGAAAAATCCACTTTAAGGTAAAGCGTTATCTTGAGCGAGGTGGTGCGATGAATTGGAAAGGTTCCAAACAACAAAGAGTTCTTTGGTTTAGTGATAAAGACAAAGTATATAGCTATAAATGAAGGCTGCAAGTTGATTGTTTGGATTAAAAGTTCATTCTAGAACTAGGAATAGTTCTAAGTCTCATCTTGGATCTAAACATGTGTTGTGGCACTTTCATTTGATTATTAGAATCATTGAAAGATGGGAAATCACTATAGAGATAGTGGACTCTCAAGAACAACATTACATATCCATTAACTAAAGCTTATCCAACAATGGGATAATCGTCACTTAGAGAAGAAGAGTATAAGATACCATGACGATTGGCTTTAGTGCAAGTGGGAGATTGAAAGTAGTATGCACACAAAGCCAATCATGTTTGATGATAAAGCATA
Organism: Panax quinquefolius; assembly: GCA_020205615.1. Classification (NCBI taxonomy): domain Eukaryota; kingdom Viridiplantae; phylum Streptophyta; class Magnoliopsida; order Apiales; family Araliaceae; genus Panax; species Panax quinquefolius. Next base: position 127,210,270 of record CM035152.1, read on the forward strand.
TACTTTGTAACAATCTTATTCATTTATTAATAAAAAGTATTAATTTATTAAAGGCTTTTAATTATCTACATGATCTTTGTTTTATAATATGTGATAAACCCATAGTTTTAAGCAATGCTTTTAGAATAATGATGATGATCATTCTAATGAGATCTAAATTCTTAGAAAGCTTAAAACTAAAATAGTTCCCAATCATTGGATTACTAAATTGGGGATTAGTGAATCCGGATAGATTGGTACATACGTTCTTGCTCGTTGGATGAGGATGATTGATCTCATGATCATTTGTGTGGAACACTAAAAGCAAGTATGTGTAGGTGCTTATTAGAGAATAAGTTCAACGAGCGTGGCTCGCTAAGGAATACCTAATGGAGTTTTACTTGCTTGTCATAGGAATTCTGTAGTGATAGTAGTCTGAGTAATCCTTGGACTTGAGATCATCATAGTATCTTGTGTATGATGAGTTATACTTTGACTTATTCCTTAAGACCCTTAGGGTATATCAAAGGGTATGCTTGGGTATAATAAGTTGTACATGGAGATAATAATATATGATCGATAAAGAATCTACCACTTCAATAAAAGAAGAGAAATGTCTATGTGATTCGATAAATGACAACCCAGTGAGTCCTTGGCGAAGGCGAGAATGAAATTAGAAAGGAGTTTCTAATTTGCATTATTTGAGTTGTGCATTTAAGAGTCGAAATACATATAATTAAATAAAATAAGACTTGTGATAATTCCATGTCTTATATTTAATTGGGACATTGTATAGGTGGAAGGATTGAATTATCGGTAACTATTTACTCAAAGGTTCTTTTATGATTAATGTTGAAATCTATATTATCTGGAAAGTCGTTGATCATTGGGGGAGAGCTTATCCTATTGTAGAATAAATATTATTTATTTAAATAAATTAATTGTTTAATTTATTTATTTAAATAAGATTAAATTGTTCTAATTGATTTATTCACAACCGGTTTTAATATGGAGAACCTAAAGGGTCACACCATAAAAGGAAGAATAATTATTTAAGAAGTTAATGGCATAATCGTAATAATATGTTAAGTATATTTAATTTAATCTATGGTGATAGAATAAATTAAATAGCTTAATATTATTATTTAATATTTTAGAAATATTAAATATAAATTAATAAGAGGAGTCTTATTAATATTATTACAATTATTATTATTTTTTAATTCTAAAAGAGTTTAGGAATTAATTTAATATAAGTACTCTCATTTATTCCTAATAGGATTAGGAGGAAAATTAGTTAAAGGAGTTTAATTAATTATCCCTAATAAGATTAGGGAGCTTAATTAATTAAAAGAATTTAATTAATTAAATAAAATCCAATTCCTTAATTGTTAAGGTGGGTTTGCCCACATCTATAAATAAGAGGAGTCTTATTATGGGTGATATTGTTGTTGACTTTTACAACATACGTAATAATTCCAATTTGTTGGAGAGTACGCCGCTTTTTTTATATAGAGTAGAAAACTAGGGTTTGCCAATACCCCATCTTCTTAAATTTTATTTTTCCTTGGTGGATCACCTCTAGAGGCCAAACACTTGGGTGGCTAACGTTGATCGAAAGGAAGGAACCAAACCGGGTGGATTCAAGTTGAGCGCGAAAAGGATTGGAGGTGAACTTGTACACGAGGAAGCTCGATCTTCAAGGGTATGATTTTATTCTTTTATCTTTTCGTTTAATTAATAATTGTTCAAAAGGGTGATCCAGGTATATGGTTTGTAAAATTTTTAAACTCTTATTTTTCACGTTTCCGCACTTTTTTTGCAATTTGATTGCGTTCTTGAATATACAAACCTAACACCTAACCTCGCACCGCAAATCAACGAAAGCTTGAAAAGAGTGGAATTCTTGGAGACTGAAGAGCTTTGACAGAGTTTATTCTTATCCATCTATTTCCTTTGAATTTGTAATCTAGAGATGTTGTCTTTATTGCTAATTATATCTTGTTCAAGAGCTATGAACTAAGTATTGACTCTAAGGTTATAATGGAACCCTTTGTTAATTTGAATTGATTGTCCTATCTCTTTGGTTAGCACCATATGGTTTGGTTTAATATATTCATGCTTCATGATTCTTGCTAAGATATTAGTGATGATTTTGGTAATCTATATGATGTTGAAAGAGGGATCGTAGATTTACACCTTAATATATTGGCATGTGATTATGAGTTATCGACTTGTTTCGATGGCATAAGTTGTGTGTAGAATAGACATATATTTGTGCACCACGTGTGGCATATTTGAGAACTTAAGTTTTAAATCCTTGACATGGTTAATTCACATAGACATGTGTATCACCTAGCTTGGATGTTCTTCTCTGTTCTATTCCCTATCGGGTGGATCTAGAGAGGATATGTTTGTACATACCTCGACAGAGGTGTATGAGCACTTGTGTGTTCTCAGTCGACAAACTGTCATGACGACTAAGACCAAAGAGAGAAGGGTAGGAAGTTTGATGAAGCATAGCACACTAGGTGTTTGACACAATGCCAGTGTGGGGTGAAGTTATGACCTTAGCTTGTAGTTCCTTCGATTCCATTCGTTATCCATTTACGTGCTTTGATAATTAGTTATAACTAGATTAATCACACTTCTATTAGTCTATTATTTGAATAAGACTTAAGCGATACAAAGTCGATATTTGGTAAATATTAGTGATAGTTCCTCCTGGGTATGACACTTTCCTTATCACTGTATTACTTGTTAAACCGCATTTACTTGCGCATGTTTAGTGATCGATTTTCCAACCAACACGAGTGTCCTTCCTCAAGGTGGTCATTAACATCTGATGTGACGCCCCCAAATCCGGGTTCTCTAACCTCGGATTCAGTGCTCACGATTCATTAACAACATACGCATTCTATAACTATAGCGGGATAATAAACATTCATTGTTCATCATAATAAAGTCTTACAATATAATCCCAGGGTTCTATTAACCTTAACATACACATACCTCTAATATTATAAAAGGTTCACTTAATCAAATTACATTAAAGTAAAATAACACTTAAACAATCTCATTGACTATTCCTACACTTTTCCTTTTCCTTTGTCCCTCTTGGACGTCTCTAGCTTTACTTTAATAAACGTCATGATATAACAAAGGTAAGAAACTAATTTTCTTAGCAAGTTCACATACAAAGGGGATAAATCATGATTAGAAAGGAATTTAGTTTTCAAGTTCAACAATAGAAATCGATTGTGAAAGAACATGAATTAATTCTCAATAATTGAATACTCGAATAATAGAATATTAGGTGTTGAGTGGTTTGAAAATAACCATGAACATACACTAAGTTATCAGTATTTAAACTGGTCCTTTTAAATAGTTTTGGTAATCAAGGGGATTAACCTTTCATACCCGGTAACTTATGCATAAACACTTAATAATAGTGCAACAATTATTTTTCAATATCATGCTTTAATAAAATTGTTCTTTTTCTTAGTCAAGAGTTCTTATCATAAAAATAGATTAAGAAGAGCTCTTAAAACGGATTTGATTTAACAAATTTAAATATACTTGATCTAGCTGATACAACTAGCATAAATTTATCTCATAAACAGTTCATGAATGAAAGAACTTTAATTAATTAATTCACAGTTCAATAATAATAGAATAGAAATTCGATTTCACAAAGTGCGATTAACAATAAAAATTAAAGATGTGGAGTAATCAACAATAATTATCCAATAACATGCTTCGAAAATAATAACTTGAGTTTGAGTTAGAGAACTTGCCTTATTTGCGGTCTACTGCTACGAAACTAAATTTATCCAGTTAAGTAGTTTAATATACCTTCCTTTGAAAGACCAATGATTGATTTTCAAATTAGTAAATCATATAATATCATTACTCTATATTAAATCATTGAACATTTAGTCATTACATTACTTCCTTAGTAATATTATCATCCCTTGAAAATATTACTATCACGTAAACATTATCTTAAACTCATCTAATATTATTATCCTTAAAAATATTTTATATACTTCTTAATATTATTAATCAACTAATAACACTTTATTCGCTTACTAATATTAGTAACCACTTAATAATATTTTAATAGATTTCTAATATTCTTAATATTTACTTCTTTTACTAATATTATTAATCATTTAATAATATCTTAATCCTTAACTAATATTATTAATCATTTAATAATATTTTATTACTTTACCAATATTATTAATCTTTTAATAATATTTTAATCATTACTAATATTATTATTTATGTAATAATATATTATTCATTTACTAATATTATGAACATTTTAACAACATTTTATTTAATTTTGAATATTATTAATTATTTAATAATATTTTAATCATCTAATAATAATTTAATCAAATATTACTAATATTTTAATTTAATATTATTAATAAGATTTTAATCTAATATTATTAGTTATTTATTAATATCTTAATCATTTATTAATGCTTTAATCTAATATTATTAATCATTTAATAATATTTTAAATTGAATCTTAATCTAAATATTATTGATTATTTAAAAATATCTTATTCTAATATTATTAATATCTTAATAATATTTTAATAATTTATTAAACTAATTAAACAATTTATTTTAATGGTTTACCCTTTATTAATACCTTTATTTAATAACTCTAAAAGGTCATAGATATTAGTTCTCATCAAAATTACCAAAATACCCTCCAATAATTAGAATACAACATATTTAGAGTTTTCAAGCACTAACATCACATTTTTACCATTTATGACATCATATAGCTAATCAATTTCATTTATTCATTATACAACTATTTACATGAAAATACCAAAATAATTCTAAAAATATTTCTTTTCTGGAATCAGATAGAATATAATATCCAGAGGTTTTCCAATTTTTTTAAAATTTTCCAACTTGATTTACTAAAACAGCCGGATCTTGTCACATTTTTAATAAATCAAAATTTTGTCCAAAAATCATGAAACTTTCAGGGAATGTTCTTGCCATATATATGTACATCTAGTAAAATGTTTACCATTTTTGGAGTTACGCACAAAGAGTTATTCATGTTTACTTTTAAAAAAGTCATTTCTTGTAAAGTCCATAACTCTCATTCTACTCATCCAAAACTATTCATTCTTTTTTCTAAATGTAGATAACTCTTCAAAGTATCTCCCTAATTTTTTCTCATAATTTTTATAATACAAAATGTGGGCGAAACTGCCCTTATAAGTTGCTAGCCAAGAATTGTCCACTACCCTTTTGTCTAGTATGGATTGTTTCGGCCCCAACAAAAATTAGTTTTTTTAGTGCTACTACTTGGGTTTACTAGATAACTTATATATCTAGACACCCCCCCCCCCCCTTGAAGGATCACAAATCAGAGGTGTAGAACTCAAGTTATAAATGATCCAAGTGAAGAAAAAGCTAAGGTTTTTCACTCTTAAGGAACCTAAGTTCATTTTCTTCCTTTGGATCTTCATTCTAACACTCAAGAGGGTTAGATCCTTACATGGAACATAAATATCTAATAATTCTTGAGTCTTAGAACATAACATCTCTATAACTTTGAAAATAAAACAAAATAAAAGGAAAGAAACTAAAATAGAACATCACCTTGATCTTCTAGCTATTCTTCTTGTCTTTCCTAAGTATCTTATGTGCTTAGGATGCTTAAGATATGAAATTCTCTCCTTTCCTCTCCTTCACACCCCCGATATCCTCTCTCTCTCTCTCTCTTATGTTTTCTTTTGTTTTTCTAAGAAGTGAAATGAGAAAAGAATGAAATGAAATGAAATTGCAAGCATTAGTTGTTTTAGTAACTAAAAATAGATACACCCATGTATCTATATTTCTTTTAACCCTAATACCCCTTATCTCTTATCCTTTGAGATTTTTAACCAATGTGATCTTGACACACAAGTGCTTAGTGTAAGAAAAGAGATTAGCTAGCCAAAAATGGTAAGATAATTATCACATCACAAGGCGATAAATGGCACTATAATGCCCGACCACTCTTCCCCATTTTGCCCCATTTTTCTCCTTATTTTTAATTCTAAAATTAATTAATCAAATGTCTAAAAAGTCCCTTAACACTTGGGATAAAGATTGGTTCTTTAATTTAATTCCTTTGGGCTTTCTAATTAATTATTTGGACCATGTGGGAAACATAGTCCATTACTTTTAATCTCTCTTACCCTAATTGTTTATTTAGGGTTTTTATCCCCAATCTTTTAGAATTTAAATACTTGCTCATGTCTATTTAACTTTATAACCCAATTAGGCTTGCTTTAATTAGGTTTGAAATAAATAATCAATCGAGATAATAAGATTAAGCTTTTAGGTTAGTATAAATCTTAAATACTAACATTTCTCAATGTTATAACCCTTAGGTTACTTATTTACCATACCTAGGGTATAATTAGGTTATGTAGCTTTCTTTTTTAATTATGATTACATAACTAATAATTACACTTATTCATACACACAATGTAATTATTTATTTAACTATAAACCTTTCCCACATAGTCATCACATATTCATTCACAATATGCCACAAAGTATTCAATATCATTAATGTATTTACTTACAAAGTAACTTTAAATTCTTGATTATTACATCTGACACTTGGCCGCGTCTGATTAGTCATAGTAATCCATCAGTCGGTCATAAGCTTGATTGTGCTCATAAAGGTCTCCCGAACCATCATAACTTTCGATGTGAGAGAGATTTTTTCCCGGGTTAGCTTTTTCCCAAATGATTTCTGGAGAGAACGTGTGATATCCTGAATATTAGTAATATTTCTTTTAAGGGAAATATTAAATAATTGAATAAAGTTTAGATATTTAACCTATTTTTAATAAGATAAATATGAAAAGAGTGGATTATTTTTTTTATTTTCTATGTGCTATAAAAAACACATAGAGTATAAAATGATTGTGAAAAGAGGACTTTTAAAATAAAAGACTCTAATTAAGAATGTACAAGACATTATAAATATTACTTATTCACAATGAGGAGAAATTAATATAAGGAATTAAATAAATTTTATAAGGCGTAGTAAGTAAATGTATTGCTAAAAATATACATTTATTATTCAAAATGAAAAGTAAAGCCAACATGGCTTAATTGTGAAATATTATTGACATAAATCTACCTATGAGATCAATAAAGTAATTATATCATAATATAATTCATTTCATTGATAAGTACATTTTGGTGATAAAGAAGGAGAATGGTGAATACTACCATGAGTTATTTAAATTACATGAAACCATCATTTTTAATGATGTAGGTGCTAACTATTTTGCTAGCTTAAATAAATGTGATGGGCAGAATGTATAAATACTTATATGTATAAGTGTCCGCATTTAACTATTGGGCCATATTAAATTGGTACTTAGTATTCTTGCAAGCTGCTACATTAATCTTAGTGTTAATGTTTTTCTTGTTATACCAGAAGAGGGTAATTGTAATACCCGAGAAATTTGAAATATTATTATTAAAGAAATAAGTATTATTTTGTCATAATTTCTTGCATTTATGGGTAATGTGTGTATACGAAATTTAGTGAATGCAATGAAATCTCATCATGAGAAGAGATAAAACTGAGACTATAACATGCGACAAGCTTGAGTTATGCATTAACTAAGCTTAAAATGATGAGCCTTGTATAGCATAATGATTCGTGAGGAATTAACTCTAGTGTTTAATTAAATCATGAAAAGGGGAATTTTTATAGGTCCAAAGGATAGTTGGTATCAGATTGGTAATTAATTAGTGTTGATTATGTTAGCATTATATGTGATTTACCAAGTTAATTGCGGGTCATGGAAGGATTTATAATCTGGTGGAATAAAGATAGTGGACTGAAGTGGGTAGTTAATTTAGTTGAGCCTAACTGAGTAGTGCTTCTAGCCCAAATTGATGGATATGGCAAATAGGCTGTTTGAGCCCCATGAATTGTGCATATGGTAATAGACAAACCAAATGATACTAGGGTCCAGGTCAGTGAGCTTAAAGAGGGGAACCAGCTTGGTGAATTGTTATTCACTTATGGTATTAAAATTATGTACATACTGGACTTTCTGATTAATTACTTTCTCTCGACCAAACTAGACCAATGGTTACTACTGACCTTTATGGCGCCCCCAAAATAGGTATACATCACCCATTACGAGTTGTCAATACATGATGCGAAACAACTACAACTTTATTATTACAACAATGAAAGCGTGAGTTTAAATACAAATATTATCTTCTAGACAATATTTATACTCAAATAAATCCTCATCACATTTATTGATACATTATTTTACAAAATGGTGAGGACTACTAAACAATCCTTTCTAAAACCTTCATTCCATACCCCAGGCTAAGTACTAAGCTATATTCTCGCCTCCCGAGAAGAATGGAACAAAAAGGAAAAGGGTGAGCTCAACTAGCTCGAGTAAAGAATATTATGACTAAGATAATATCAACAAATTATCGTTAGTCTTGATAAGGAAAAATCGATAGAATCTGATGAGACAACAAGTTTCGAGATCAATATTCGCGTGAAATAATAATTCATAGAAGAGTTACGTAGAGAATGAAATCTACTATAATCTATGAATTTAACGATCCATCATCAAAATTTTATCCTGTAACATCAATCAATATTCATCTCAAATCAAACATTTATCTTTGCACTACTGAATGAAAGATATTCATCGATCGGTCGTGTTCATCTCAACACTGTTCATCTTTGCACTTACTGGGCCAAAGATATTCATCGATTAGTCATATTCATTTAAACACTGCTCATCTTTGCACTACTGAGCCAAAGATATTCTTGAAAATCATTCATCTTTGCACTACTGTGCCAAGATATTCAATAATATCATCATTTAAGGCGAGGATGATGAAAAATATTTTTAAAGAACGAATCCGATGAAACAAAATGACAAGGATTAAGGATTAAGGATTAAGTACTTTGTTTTATCCATGTCCAACAATACCTCAAAAATAATCATAGTGGTGTAAAATTCAAGAATGATCAAAACATGGATCTGATCAAAGCTAGTATCCGAATAGATATTTTGACGAAAAAGAAGAAATTTTATTTTTTCGATGAATAGTCAAAGTATCGTGAATAGTCAGAGTATCGTGAATAGTCTTGCCGATATCGTGAATAAGTAACTCAGACACCAAAAGATAGAAATTCCACAAAAAACATTTTCACGCTTCATGAATAGTACTCGTGAATAGTAACTCGTGAATAGTAACTCATGAATAGTAACTCGTGAATAGTAACTCATGAATAAGTAACCCCAGAGCATGAAAAAGTTCCAAATTTGATAAAAAGTTCCAACCAATATTTCAAAGTAATGATATTGAAGAAATAATATCATCCGAAAAGAAAATAACATCCCTTACCTCAAAGAATCGATTGCTTCGGAAAAAGGTCGAAGTGATCTTTGAATGAAACTTGTACTAAACAACTCTCAAAGTATCTAAATACTCACAAAATCGCTCGATAATATAGAGAGAAAGAGAAAACTTTGTTTACGGTGTGATTTTCAATTCTAACTTAGCCCTCTATTTATAGGAAAATGTTAGCCCTACCAAAGCGAGACTTGACTTTCTACTGATGGCTTTACACACTACTATTGCCACCCACCACATTTGAAATAAAATTCAGCACATTTCTTCACCAACCACAAGTGGGGCCCACTCAATTCTAGAATTTTCCACCAAAATCAATTATAAACCTAATTTTGAATCAGACACCTCTTAAAATTCACAACAAATCATTCGTGCATTTTAACGGTTCAAAATTTGTGGACATATACTCAACTTATGTATGTATAACATACCCAAAAATTACCACAATCCAACGGTCGGATTAAAATTATAACCCCGCAATATATCTCAAAACCCACGATTTAATTTTTAATACCTCGATACTGTAAAATCTTGATAAAACACCTCAACAATAATTTCTTCATTTATAACCACATAAATAAATCCATCATTTATATCCACATAAAATAAATATTTCTTTATCATATGAATCAATAATTAATTATTCACAAATAATATTACGAATCACAATTATGAATGACGGTAGTTCCTCGGAAAGAGGGGGCTTTCAGATAAGGATTTCTCCTTCTTGGCGGCCTGATTAGGTGACCAAACCTCTCCTTGATGAACTTTCTAGACATTGCCAATAATGCTATCTAATAATATTATTCAAATAATATGAATTATTGATCGATAATGGAGATAATGTGCGTGACAATTATTGAACAACAATAATATAAAATATCAACGCAAAGAATTATTGAATCAATAAAATAAAATATTGAACGATAACTTCACTGTGAAAATTATTGAGTAGTGCCTTCTTACGTAAGGATCAATAATTCAACAATCTTGTAATGTCTGGTGCTCTTCTTGTCGCAACAACCAGCATTCATCGTATTTTAACCACCGGGTATTCAGCGATCTTAACTTGTAACAACTACTGTAGTTATTTTTAACCAACTTCTATTTGTCATTTTCTTCATCCAATCGCTTTTCCGTTATGGGGCCCACATTGGCTTTTGCTTGATAAATGCGAATATTCCCAAAGCGGTATGAATATTCCACGACCAAACGAATATTCCCAAGCAAAAATGAATATTTTATAACCACTTGCTTATTTTGAAATATTTGCGTATTTAACCCTTAACTATCCACATTAATCAAATCAACCCTTACTATTTCAAAATAATAAATAAAGGAAATTCCTTTTATTTAAAAAATTTCGAGGTCTTACAACCTCCCTTCTTATGAAATTTCGTCCTCGAAATTGGCGTCGACGTACTGGTGTTTGAAAAGATGAGGATACCTCGCTTTCATTTCGTTTCCAATTCGGTCATTTCCTCTATAGCATGATTCCTCCACAAAACTTTAACTTGTGGTATGACCTTTCTTACGTAGGACATGCTCCTTCCTATCCAAAATCTTGACGGTACCTCCTCATACGTTAAGTCTTGGCTATCTCGTCCGGTTCTAACTTCTATAACGTGGTTCGGGTCTTTCACATATTTACGAAATACGAGATATGTGAAACACATTATGAACACGAGACATACTTGGAGGTAATGCAAGTCTATAGGCTACATTTCCTACTTTCGGTCAAGAATTTGAAATGGACCATAAATCGTGGATTGAGCTTTCCTCTCTTCCCAAATCTTGTAACTCCCTTCCATGGAGCAACTTCAACAATACATGATCCCCACATTAAATTCCACGTCCTTTCGATGAAGATCCGCGATAACTCTTTTGTCGATCTTGAGCCGTTTGTATCGTTGTCCGAATCATTTGGATCTTTTAGGTAGTCATACGTCTTAACTTTCGGGTCCCAACAATGTTGCTTCACCCAACTCATCCCAACATATTGGAGAGCGACATTTTCGTCCATATAATGCTTGAATGGAGCCACACCTATACTTGCACGATAACTTGTTGTTGTAGGAGAATTCCACCAATGGTAAATACTTATCCCAATCGCCTTGAAGTCTAGGACACGAGTCTTAATAAATCTTCAAGAGTTTGAATAGTCCTCTCGATTGTTGTCCGTCCGGTTTGGGGATGGTATGCGAAACTAAATCGCAAATCCGTGCCCATAGCTTTTTGCAAGCTAACCCAAAATCTTGAAGTGAATCTTGGGTCACGATCCAAACTATGGATACTGAGGCATGCCATGCAACCTCACGATCTCATTTACGTATATACTAGCAAGACGTTCAAGGAATAAGTCTCCGTGACGGCAAGAAATGAAAGCGGACTTGGTTAATCTATCAACAATAACCCAAATAGCATTGATGCCTTGAGAAACCGTAGGAAGACCCGTAACGAAATCCATGGTAATGTGTTCCACTTCCATTCCTAATCTCAAGTGGTTGCAACGGACCCTTAGGTACTAGATGCTCCGCCTTTACACGTTGGCAAGTTAAACACATCGAGATAAACTTTGCAATCTCTCTCTTCATATTATTCCACCAAAATGTATGTCAAGATCACGATACATTTTAGTACTTCGAGATGGATTGCAAATGGTGTATTGTGTGCCTCCATCATAATCTTGTACTTCAAATCGAGTCGTTAGGAACACAAAGTCTAGAGTGGACTCAAAGTATTCCTTCTTCATCAATTCTCGCCTAAGAATAGCTCCTTCTTGTACTTTCTTTCTTCTTCATACGCATCATTTCAAGCCTGGGGTGGCTTGAGCAACCTTAACTTTTTCTATTAAAGTTGGCTCTGTCGTATACTTGACATCATCGCACTTTTCGTTCCGCATATGATCTTCTACTCAATGCGTCGCCTACCACGTTAAACTTTACCGGGGATGGTATTGAATAGTGTGGTCGTAGTCTTTCAATAGCTCGAGCCAACGTCATTGCCAGCGTGTTGAGTTCTTTTTGAGTGAAGAAATATTTAAGGCTTTTATGATCTGAATATATCTCCACTTTCTCCCCATATAGATAGTGCCTCCATATCTTTAGCGCAGCTTACGATTGCACGCCAACTCTAGATCATGAGTAGGATAATTCCTCTCATACTCTTTAAGTTGTCATGAGGCATAGGCTATGACTTTCCCACGTTGCATGAGAACACATCCTAACCCTTTGCACAAGCATCGTAGATAACAAATCCATCCGAACCAGATGGTATTGTTAGAATAGGTCTTAAAATAAGTCTCCTCTTAAGCTCTTGGAAACTTTTCTCGCATTCTTCGCTCCAAACGAATTTTGTATCCTTAGAGTTAGTTTGGGTTAATGGAGTAGCGATTCGAAAAACCTTCCACGAATCTCCGATAATAACCAACTAAGCCCAAAAAGCTACGTGCTTGATCCACCGACTTGGTTGCTCCCAACTTTGTATTGCTTCAATCTTCACGGATCAACAGATACTCCATGTTTTGACACCATGATGCCCAAGAAATGCTACTTCCTCAAGCCGAACTCGCATTTCTTCAATTTGGCATATAGTTGGTTTTCATGAAGCCTTTGGAGTACCGACTTCAAATGGTGCTCATGATCTTCACGACTTTTGGAATATATAAGGATGTCATCAATAAAGACAACAACGAATCGATCCAAATATTCCTTGAATACTCGGTTCATCATATCCATGAAAGCCATGAGGAGCATTAGTTAGTCCGAAAGACATGACTAAGAATTCATAATGCCCATACCGAAGTTACGAAGGCGATCTTTGGAATATCCTCGATTCTAATTTTCAAATGATGATATCCAGCGAAGATCGATTTTTGAAAAGAATTGTGCCTTGCAATCTGGTCAAACAAGTCATCAATACGAGGTAGAGGATACCTATTCTTGATGGTGACATGGTTCAATTCCGATAGTCAATACAAAAGTCGCATACTCCCGTCTTTCTTTTTACAAATAAAACAGGGAGCACCCCAAGGAGACGTCTTGGGGACGAATGAAACCGATGTCCAACAATTCACGTAGTTGGACCTTTAACTCCTGAAGTTCAATAGGAGCCATTCGATATGGGGTTTTAGAAATGGGCTTTGTACCGGTTCAAGATCAATAAAGAATTCAACTTCACGTTACGGGGTAGGCCAGGAAGTTCTTGAGAAATACGTCGGGAAAGTCAATAACAACAGAATATTATTCAAATTTGGCGTGTCTTTATTCAAATCCATAACATGGGCTAAGAAAGCTTGACATCCGTTTTTCAATAAACGAATAGCTTTATGATTAGATATGACGTGATTGATTTTAATGGTTTAGTTGCTTGAATTAAATAACAACGGGTTGGTTAGGAATATGAAAACTAACAACCTTACGAAAACAATCAATTTTGGCATGATGAGTAGTTAACCAATCAATTCCTAAAATCACATCAAAAGCAAGTATCTTTAAAGAGATAAGGTCAACGGTAAGGTAATGGTGCCAACTTGAATCAAACAAGATTTATAAACAAAGGGATGTGATGAAAGTTTCTCCTAACGGAGTTTCCACAGATAGATCAAAGTCTAATTTCTCTGAGTCAAGTTTAAACGTTGAGCACATGCAGAGAGATAAATGAATGGGTAGCAAGACCCGGTATCAAGTAAGGTATAAACTTCGCAAGAATTTATAAATAGCTTACCCGTGATAACCTCGTTTGGGTTCCTCGCATTATGACCGATCACAACAAACGCTCTTCCTTAATCGTTGACTTTGACTTTTAAGGGATGTCTTTTGAGTCACCGCCCCCCCCGAACTAGGTTTCGCTACTGCATAATCTCGAAAGATATGTCCTTCCTTTCCACAACTATAGCATACCTTGAATCTGTTGTGGGCGCTTTGGTGATATGTCCTCTCTTTTCGCATTTGTAGCATATGACCTGGGTGGTCGATCTCCTCCCTTAGAACCCGGTTACTCAAGACCTGCATCGTCTTCACATAGTCGTTGTTAAATCTCCTCTTTTTAAAATCTCCTCCTAACTTCGCTTCTTCTGCTTTTCATGGCCATGATTACCACCAGAGTGGTTACCATTTCATCGTCTGTTTCTTTCTCCGCAGTTATCATTATTCTCATTGATCGCTATCTCTGATACGATCCAGGTTATGGTCCCTCATTGACCGTACTTCGTTATCTCGCTCTAATAATTGAGCCCCGCTTTTACAACATCTCAATAAAGAGAAAGTTTATGAAAATGAGATCTTGGCGTATCTTGGGTTTCAAACCTCTAAGAAACATCCGCGTCATCGTTCCTCATCCTCCACCAAATGAGGTGCAAACACGATAACTCGCAAACTTTGCCTCGTCTTTGAGACACCGCCATGTTGTTTTGTTCCAATCGATGAACTCCACTTCCTTCATATATGACGAACACTTTCGGAAAGTATTTGTCATTAAATAGTCTCTGAAACGTCTCCCAAGACATGCTTTGAGTGCGGTGGATGGATACGCTTCACGAGACTCCCGATGGTCTGCCTCGCCACGGAACATAAAGGTGGCGAATGGAACCTTCTGTTCCTCCGTGCATCCCAAGACATCGAATATCTTGGTAATTTGTTTGACCCATGTTTCCGCCATGATCGGATCGGCTTTCCTTAAATTCGGTGGTCCCAACTCTTTGAATCGCTTGGTTTGTGACAACCCGTGAATTGCTATCATTTCCTCCAGTATTTTGAACACGAGTCTCCTCGTCGATTTTTGCATGAACCGCAAAAAGCTTCTAAACATCCCCTCGTTCATCATCTCGTCGATTGGTGTTGTTGTTCACAGGGAGGAACATTGCCACTGTTGCACGTTCTCCTCGTTGGTAAGCACAGCATCTCCACGGTCTCATTTACTCCACTCATAATATTCTCAATCGACATTCTCAAATCTTGTCATAAAACAAGGGTTAATTAAGGAAATCAATATATCACATAATATCCCTATATCTTGACCAACTAACAAATAAGCTTAGGTAGGACACACTTAGCGAAGGATTTACTCGTCTCTCCCTCCTAGTTCTATTCCCCGATCTCCTTGGAGAGATCATATCCCTAAGCTACGATACCAACCTGTGACGCCCCAAAATAGGTATACATCACCCATTCCGAGTTGTCAATACATGGTACGAAACAACTACAACTTTATTATTACAACAAAGAAAAGCGTGAGTTTAAATACAAATATTATCTTCTAGACAATATTTATACTCAAATAAATCCTCATCACATTTATTGATACATTATTTTACAAAATGGTGAGGACTACTAAACAATCCTTTCTAAAACCTTCATTCCATACCCAGACTGCATACTCATTTATATTCTCGCCTCCACGAGAAGAATGGAACAAAAAGGAAAAGGGTGAGCTCAACTAGCTCAGTAAAGAATATTATGACTAAGATAATATACAACAAATTATCGTTAGTCTTCAACAGGGAAAAATCTGATAGAATACAATAGACAACAAGTTTCAGATCAATATTCGCAGCGGAAATAATAATTCATAGAAGAGTTACGTAGAGAATGAAATCTACTATAATCTATGAATTTAACAGTCCATCATCAAAATTTTATCCCTGTAACATCAATCAATATTCATCTCAAATCAAACATTTATCTTTGCACTACAGGCCAAAGATATTCATCGATCAGTCATGTTCATCTCAACACTGCTCATCTTTGCACTCTGAGCCAAAGATATTCATCGATTGGTCATGTTCATTTAAACACTGTTCATCTTTGCACTACGGGCCCAAAGATATTCTTCAGAAATCATTCATCTTTTACTACTGAACCAAAGATATTCAATAATATCATCATTTAAGACCGAGGATGATGAAAATATTTTTAAAGAACGAATCCAAAGAAACAAAATGACAAGGATTAAGGATTAAGGATTAGTACTTTGTTTTATCCATGTCCAACAATACCTCAAAAATAATCATAGTGGTGTAAAATTCAAGAATGATCAAAACATGGATACAATCAAAGCTAGTATCCGAATAGATATTTTGGACTGAAAAGAAGAAATTTTATTTTTCGATGAATAGTCTGCGATATCGTGAATAGTCTTGATATCGTGAATAGTCTTGATATCGTGAATAGTAACTCAGACACCAAAAGATAGAAATTCCACAAAAAAACATTTTCACGCTTCATGAATAGTACTCGTGAATAGTAACTTTCGTGAATAGTAACTCATGAATAGTAACTCGTGAATAGTAACTCATGAATAAGTAACCCGACATGAAAAAGTTCCAAATTTGATAAAAGTTCCAACCAATATTTCAAAGATAATGATATTGAAGAAATAATATCATCTGAAAAGAAAATAACATCCCTTACCTCAAAGAATCGATTGCTTCGGAAGGAAAGGTGGGAGTGATGTTTGAATGAAACTTGTACTAAATGAAGAACTCTCAAAGTATCTAAATACTCACAAAATACGCTCGATAATATAGAGAGAGAGAGAAAACTTTGTTTACGGTGTGATTTTCAATTCTAACTTAGCCCTCATTTATAGGAAAATGTTAGCCCGCACAAAGCAGGACACTGACACGCTACTTCGATGGCTTTACCTCGCTACTATTGCCACCCACCACATTTGAAATAAAATTCAGCACATTTCTTCACCAACCACAAGTGGGGCCCTCAATTCTAGAATTTTCCACCAAAATCAATTATAAACCTAATTTTCGAATCCGACACCTCTTAAAATTCACAACAAATCATTCGTGCATTTTTAACGGTTCAAAATTTGTGGACATATACTCAACTTATGTATGTATAACATACCCAAAATTACCACAATCCAACTCGGATTAAAAATTATAACCCCATAATATATCTCAAAAACCCACGATTTAATTTTAATACCTCCATACTGTAAAATACTTGATAAAACACCTCAACAATAATTTCTTCATTTATAACCACATAAATAAATCCATCATTTATATCCACATAAAATAAATATTTCTTTATCATATGAATCAATAATTAATTATTCACAAATAATATTACTGAAATCACAATTATGACAACCGTGTAGTTCCCTCAGAAAGAGGGGCTTTCAGATAAGGATTTCTCCTTCTTTGGCAGCAATTAGGTGACCAAACCTCTCCTTGATGTAACTTTCTAGACATTGCCAATAATGCTATCTAATAATATTATTCAAATAATATGAATTATTGATCCGATAATGGAGATAATGCAAGGACAATTATTGAACAACAATAATATAAAATATCAACGCAAAGAATTATTGAATCAATAAAATAAAATATTGAATAATAGAATCAATGTGAAAATTATTGAGTAAAGCCTTCTTACGTAAGGATCAATAATTCAACAATACATGTGCAATACTGCAGTCTTTCTTTGTGCGACCACGCAGACATTCTTTATATTTTAACCACCGGGTATTCCAACGGTCTTAATCTGTAACAACTACGCCTGTTATTTTTAACCAACTTCTATTTGTCATTTTCTTCATCCAATCGCTTTCATGGGGGCCCACACATGGTCATTTACGCGGTCGCATTTAATATTCCCCGAAAAGATTTAATATTCCACGACCAAACGAATATTCCCCGACAAAAATGAATATTTTATAACCACTTGCTTATTTTGAAATATTTGCGTATTTAACCCTTAACTATCCACATTAATCAAATCAACCCTTACTATTTCAAAATAATAAATAAAGGAAATTCCTTTTTATTTAAAAAAATTTCGGGGTCTTACAACCACCCTATGTTACTATAGATTAAATTAATCCCATGTGAGCTGAAATGATTTTCGGCAGTATGGCTAGCAATGAGTTGGTAAGAAACATTTCACCAAACCTTTATTAACCAACGGTTGACTCAGTTAGAGCCTGTCCTAAGATCTGAGTAATGACCAATGATTGGACAAAATGTCTCCCTATAAATAGAGACCCTGATACAACTTACAGAGCTTGCTGAAATTGTTAGTTCTAATAAAGAGAGGGATACTGTGAGTCGAGAATTAAAGAACCAAGAGGAACTCTTGTAGTTTGGTGAGCATAGGAGATGGAAGGGAAGAAGTAAGCCAATAGCTTACACCAGTATCTTAACAGTAGAAGGGAGCGTCAAGAGGTATACATTCATTCGACCCTAAATCATTAACTTAACATGTTATAGTTAATTTTGGCAAACGAAGTTAACAGTCAGTAAGAAGTTTTTAAACTATTCATAAACAACATTTAAGAGTTGTTCCTTAACTTAGTTAAGGTCTATATTGAGTACTACTCAATTTTCACATCTAAAGGTCATGAAAAGTAAGCTTTAAAGTGTCATCTAATACTTAAATGAAGAAAGGTCGCACCTAAACCTTGTATCCAAGATTCAATAGCTATAACATGGCGTAATTAAGATATACAAGCTAAAAGAAACCAAGTCTAAATTGTTTTAGAGCATTGGTCTTGTTAAAAATCATGTTTTAGGCCAAAAGTGTCTGTTTTGGGTAATTATTAGTACTTGAATTTGAAAGACTGTAATGAGCTTATATAAAGTTACTAATACATGTTATAAATGATTCCCAAACATGGCTAAGGCAAAAGTTAACAAGAAGTCTAAGTTCTTATGCATCTTATAAGCCTAAAGTGAGCTTTAATAGACTAAATTTGACTAGGCCACTAAACAAAGTGAGGTGATGATAAAAGTAACCTTATGCAACTAAAATACACATGCCTAGACATTTCAAGTAAACAAAACTGAAAGAAATTTAAAAAATGACAAAATCAGTTTTGGGAAAAAAGTGTTAAACTGTCCAGTTTGAGCCTCAATTAAATTAGGCCTAATTGATATGGATGAAGAACCTAAACCCTTATTAAAATACCTTGGTATGTGGTCTAGAAGTAGAGCCAGATGGTAGAGCTAAAAGCTTAACTAAGAAATTCAAGCAAATCATCAAAGTAGGCAGTAACTCAATTCTACTACAGTTAGGTAGTAGAGTGCAAAACCGTAGAATGAACTCTGCAATCATAGAGTGAATTTTGAAAATCGTAGAGTGAATTCTGAAAATCATAGAGAGAACTTTGCAAATCGTAGAGTGAACTCTGAAATCGTAGAGTGAATTCTAAAAATCGTAGAGTGAACCCTACCAACGTAGAATGGTTCCATCAATCGTAGAATGACTCTCAAAATCGTAGAGTGAAAATCGTAGAGTGAAGATAGTAAAGTTAAAATGGGTAAACACCTTAGTTTGTGCTCAGTTTAGGTTAACTTCCATAACTGAATTCAAGAAATCAAACCCACGAAAAGATACTATGATATATGATTTAAATGCTTGTACAAACATAAGATCAAATGGGCTAACCCATAAAGTCCAAAAACATCATCAAAGTGGCCTAAAAATTCACTTCTTCTGCAGTTGGTAGTAGAGTGGAAATGTAAAACACCCATTTTGAGGCACTATCTTGAGAAGCCATAAGAGGTTGTTTCAGTTGACTAACTATGGAATAAAATACTATGATGTATGGTCTAAAAGTTTGTTTAAGACTTGAAAGTTAAAAGTTCATTACAAAGATTCATAAAATCCCCAAGGTACCCTAGAAAATTATATTTTCTATTTTTAAACAATGATGGAATATTGGGATTTGATTCTTGGAAATGATATAGCATAACGTAAGATGATATTTGAAGTGTATAATGACCAATAATTTTTATCACGTATTATGGGACCGAAATAAGTTTGTATAAGAACTAAGTATGTAATGTATACCATGTGTGTATAATCACAAAGTGGTGAAGGAAGGCTATATTCATAATCTAAGTCTAAAGAACTTAGATGAGTAATGTTTAACCAAGTGTGGTATGTGGTAATGGTGTGATACACACGAGTAAACTACAAGTGCGATAAGCTAGCACAAGTAGTGATAAAAGGAAAATAAAACTGAGTTACATAAATAAAGAAGTAACTCAGTTGAGCATAAAAATGGTATAAGGACAATATAAGTTAAAGTAGATTATTAAAGTAATGTTAACCATGAGATCAAGTATTGATGATGTTTATTATCAATCTCACATACCGTGTAGGTTATGCAAAGGATCACAACAGGTTAATGGTAAAACGTTGGTACAGGTAAGTTTTTCAGAACTTGTTTTTTTAATGTAAACTTGTTACTTGTAATGTGTATATAGTCCCTGTATTATATGTACTCCTTGTAAATAAATTGACATGTGCATTATGTGTTATATTATGATATAAATCTATTAAATCAAGTTAATGATTGATGTGGATTGAGTTATGAAAACTTACTATTTTCATGATATGAGGTATATGATAAGTATGAAGCATGTATAATTGTTGAGTATGAGCATTATGATGCCTGAATAAACGCAATGTATGAAAAATATTGTGACGCCCCCAAAATAGGTCCATACAACCCATTCTGAGTCGCTAAATACATGCTACAAAGTTCAAATACAAACTTCATTAATACAACTGTCGTGCAAAATACAACAACACTAAAGTTGTGAGTTTTAATACAAATATTGTCTCATAGACAATATCCAAACTCGAATAAATTCCTCATTATAATTATTGTCAAACTATTTAAAATTAGTGAGGACTACTATAATAACCATCTTAGATTATTACTCCACTCCCCGATTAGTCCCAGCTACATTCTCGCCTCCTAAGAAAAACAATGGAACCAAAAGGAAAAGGGTGAGCTCAACTAGCCTAGTAAAGAATATTATAACTAAGATAATGAAGAACAAATTATTCTTAGTCCTCAACAGTGAAAAATTTGATAGTATACAATAGACAACAAGTTTTAGATAAACAACTGCAGCGGAAATAACAATCCATTTGAAGAGTCAAGTAGAGTGTGATGTCTACTATCATCTATGATTTAAAAGTTCATCATCAATATTTTAGCTCTATAACACCAATCAATAAATGTTTCAAATCAACGAATTATCCATGCAGTATGGGCCAAGGATATTAGTTTGTATCACCAGTGGTCATGATCATATCATATATCTGTCCATCAATGCACTACGGGCCAAAGAGGAATTTTACCACAAACCTTTATCTATAACTTTAAGGTCATGATTATACCAATACATAACTTTTGGTCATAATCATACCAATCAACAGTCCATTTTTGCACTACAGGCCAAATATGACCAGAATATAAACACGACGATGATGACAATAATATAAATAATCAATCAAGTGAGATCAAGGATAAATATTAGAGATTTATAATTCAATTTATCCAGAGTTCAAAACGTCCAAATTGTCAACATGATAACTAATTTTGGAGTAAAATTTAAGAAAGACATTCATGTATCAAAAATAATTTGGACATAAAAGAAAAATTAAATTCTATTGTGAATAGTACTCATTTAATAGTATCGTATGAATAATACCATGAATAGTACTATATAAATAGTACCCATGAATAAGACCCTAATGAAAAGATTAAAATTTAATAAGAAAGTTCAAACTAATATTCTAGTGAAATTATATTAGATGAAGCTCAATTCTTAAGGAATTTCTAAACATTTCGTAAATTATAGAAGCAATATTTACCATAATAAGTTTAAATTTAGGAATAGAAATAAAATAATACTACTTACATAATATGGAGGAGTATGAAAGAAAATGATATTTCTTACGATTATTGAAATAAAATAATATCCTTTACGAATATTAAAAGAAAATAACATCCTTTACGAAAAAAATAACATTTGTTACCTTAGTAAAAAACAAGATTTGACTGGAATATCGGATATTATCCTGAGAAAATCTTGCACTAAAAGCTACACTCAAAGTATTCTTATACTCAAAATAAATACTCACAATATTTTAGTAGGAATGCTTGAGATTTTTAGTGTGTTTAGGAATGAGGGTTACCTCCCCTTTTATAGTGCAGCACGGAGGAAGGAAACTAACTCAATCTACCTAACTTTGCTTTTTCTTTTTTCTCCGCCTAACGTCTAATTTTCTTTGCCTAACTTCTCATTTTCTTATAAGTGAGGACCACTATTTGGAGAACAGAATTGCAGGAGGAAACATCTTCCTTTCTTTCTTTCTTTCTTTTTTTCTTTCTTTCTCTGCCTAACAACCTCTCATTTTTCAATGGTTGAGGGCCCATAGTTTTGCAACAATTGATTTGCAGGAGAATTATTCACGTAATTATTTTGGAAATTGAATTCAAAACCAAAATGATAACCTTCACTCCACTTTTATTCACATGCTAAAAATTATATATTATTATAATAATATTATCATTTAAATTATAAAATTATACTATTATATTATCACATTATACTATTATAATGTAATATAATAATAATATATTTAAATGAATATTTTATCAAAGAAAATAGTTGTGATTCCATAGAAAAATATGTCAAACTTTCAACAAATGTTTCATGCTAAATTCCTTCATTTATATCAAAATTGAACGAATATCCACCACATAATAATTATTCATAATTAATATTATAAGCTCACAATATTAACAACCAGATCATTCCCAAGAAAGAGGGGGCTTTTCGATAAGGATTTCTCCTTATTAACGTGCAATTAAATAACCTAACCCCTTTCCTCGACAGAACTTTCTAGACATTATCAATAATACAAATAATAATATGAATAAATGTGTCATCTCAAATATTGATTTAATAATATAAAATATTGTGCAGATGATACTGTGAAAATAATTGAATCAATAATATGAGATACTATGCAACAACTACTATGACAATTATTGAATGAAATTGAGTGAATTCTTACGTAAGAATCAATAATCACAAATACTATGCAATACCGCGTGCTATTGTTCAACAACGTGTATTACTGTACTTTTATCATCGGGTATTTCAATAGTCAACGGTAAAAGTATTACCATTATTTTTTATAAAAAGGTTAATTCTGTCGCTTTCTATATCTGACAGTTATTCTGTTATGTGATCAACCAATGATTGCGCCGTCGTACGGATATTCCTTGACAAAAAGAATATTCCCCAACTAAACGAATATTTTATGACCACTTGCTTACTGTGCAAAATTTACACATATCACCCATAACTACAACATTATATCAAATCAACACCTTATATTCAAAAATAATATTTTAAAAAAATTAAATCTTTATTCATAAAAAGTTGGGGTCTTATAACCTCCCCTCCTTAAGAAATTTCGTCTTTAAAATTGATGTACGTACCTGGTATGTCGAAGAGGTGAGAATACCTTGTTATCATTTCAGATTCTAACTCCTAGGTCATTTCCTCAATATCATGGTTTCTCTATAAAACTTTAACTTGAGGTATAACCTTTGAGTATAGAATATGTTCCTTCTTATCCAAGATTTTGACAAGTACCTCCTCATTCGTTAAATCTTCCGTTATCTCATCTGGTTCTAATTCAATAATATGGTTCGGGTCTTTCACATATTTACGTAACATAGATATATGAAAAACGTTATGAACATGAGACATACTTGGCGGTAAGGCGAGTCTATAAGCCACAGTTCCTACTCGATCGAGGATTTCAAATGCACCAATGAATTGAGGGTTTAAGCTTCCTCACTTCATCGATTCTTGCTTATGGAATAACACCTTCTTGTACTTTTTTCTTCATATTTATCAGCTCCTGGATATGTAGATTGAGTAGCTTTATCTTTATTGATTAAAGTCGATTCTAATCGTATAGTTTTTATCTTCACGTGGGTCCCTAACGTCTTTAACTCTATTTTCATCCTTTGTAAGTCATACAAAATGGGTCTTTGTTTTGACAATATCGCACTTGTACCCACATATGATCTTCTACTCAATACGTCGGCTACCACGTTCGTTATTCTAGGATGGTATTGAATGGTATGGTCGTAATCTTTCAACAGCTCGAGCCAACATCTTTGGCGCATGTTAAGTTCGTTTCGGGTGAAGAAATATTTAAGGCTTTTAGAGTATATTAAGATGTTATCAATAAAGACAACCACGAAATGATCCAAATATTCATTGAATATTCGGTTCATCGTGTCCATGAAGGCAACATGGGCATTAGTCAATCCAAAAAACATAACTAAAAATTCGTAATGCTCGTACTGACTTTTAAAGACAGCCTTTGGAATGTCATCAGTTTTAATCTTTAACTGATGATATCCGAAACTGATGATTAATCCTTGCAAGATATTAACAGATAACTTGTGTTGCTCCAACGGTCAAATGACCAAAGTTCCAAATGATAGGTCACAAGTTCGAATATGTTCATTATATTAATTTAAGGCAACATTTTAATAGTCGTTGCAAAAAGTTGTATAAAATATGCAACGAAAATAAAAATTGTTGCCAATGAATGTTGTCCATATTAAGCAACGAAATATAGCAACAAAAAAACTTTCGTTGCCTATGATGAGGAGAAATCAAGTGGTTAGAAATTTTGAAACGAATTTCTAACGAATTTTGTTTCCAAATTTTGCAACGACTTATGAATTTCGTTGCAAAAAGTGAAAGCCTAACACAATCTGCAACGAAGGACAAGTTTCGTTGCTAAACATATACTTTTAGCAACGACTTGTAAAGTCATTGCCTGAAAAATCGTTGTTAAAGCCCCATTTTTAGCAACAAAAAAACTTTTGTTGCCCACGATGATGGGAAATCAAGTGGCCAAAAATTTTGCAACAAATTTCTAACGAACTTTTTTCCCACGAATGAATTAGCAACGAAATTTTACAACGACTTATGAATTTCGTTGCAAAAAGTGAAAGCCTGACACAATCTACAATGAAGGACAACTTTCGTTGTTAAACATATACTTTTAGCAACGACTTATAAAGTCGTTGCCCAAAAATTCATCGCTAAAGGCCCATTTTTTTGTAGTGTTGTAACTGGTCAAACAGGTCATCAATAAGAGGTAATGGGTACCTATTTTTGATGGTAACATGGTTCAACTCCGGATAGTCAATGCAAAGTCGCATACTCCCATCTTTCTTCTTTACAAATAAAATATGAGCACCCCAAGGAGATGTACTAGGATAAATGAAACCGATGTCTAACAATTCCTACAGTTGGGTTTTTAACTCCTGAAGTTTAATAGGAGCCATTCGATATGGAGTATTGAAAATAGGTTTTGTATCGGGTTCAAAGTCAATACAAAATTTGATTTCATACTCTGGGGTAGGCCAGAAAGTTCTTCAAGAAATACATCAGGAAATTCATTAACAACAGACATATCATTCAAATCAGACGTAATTTTGTTTAAATCCATGACATGGGCTAAGAAAGCTTGACATCCGTTTTTTAATAAACAAATGGCTTTATGGCTGGATATGACAGTAATTGACTTTAATGGTTTGGTTACTTGAATTCTCATAACGAGTTGGTTAGGAATATGAAAACTAACAACCTTACGAGAATAATCAATTTTAGCATGATGACTAGTTAACCAATCAATCCTTAAAATCACATCAAATACAAGTATTTTCAAAGATATGATATCAACATATAATGTGAGGGTGTTGATTTGAATCAAACAAGATTTATAAATGGTGGATGTAATGAAGGTTTCTCCCAATGGAGTTTCAATAGATAAGTCAAAGTCTAATTTCTCTACAATCAAATTTAAACATTAAGCACAAGCAGGTGAAATAAAAGAATGGGCAGAATAGGTATCTAATACACTATAGACTTCGCAAGAGTTTATGATTAGCTTACCTATGATAACTTCGTTCGGGTTCCTCGCTTTTTGGGAAGTCACAACAAACGCTCTCCCTTGAACCATCGACTTTGACTTGTTCGGGACAGCCTTTGGTGCCACAGTCCCAACTAGACTTGACCTCACTATAGGATAAAATTGAGCTATGTGACCGTCCTTTCCACAACTGAAATACACCTTGGAAGGTTGTGTACTGTTTAGACTGATATGTCCCTCCTCTCCGCATCTGTAACATCTAACTGGTGGTCGTTCTCCTTCCCTAGAAATGATTGTTGGTGCTACTGCCGATGTCTTTATGTTATTGAATCTCCTCCTTTTGAAATTGTTTCCACTTGGTTCACCTATCCTATTATCTTTGCCATGATTACCACCAAAGTGGTTACCATTTTGGCATGATAATTTCCTCCACATTTGTTATCATTGTTCTGATGGTCGTTGCCACCGGTACGATTATTATCGTGTTGTTGGTCAATGTCTTTTGGTTTAACTGACTCACTATCTCGCTCCAATAATTAAGCCCTATTCACAATGTCTGAATACAAACAAAGTTTATGAGAAATGAGATATTGACAAATTTTGGGTTTCGAACCTCTCACAAACATTCGTGTTATTCGTTCCTCATTATCCACCAAATGGGATGAAAACTGGGATAACTCCGCAAACTTTGGCCTCGTATTACGATATAGTCATATTGTTCTGTTCCAGTTTGATAAATTCCACTTCCTTCATATGATAAAAACTTTCTGGAAAGTACATGTCATTGAACAATTCCTGAAATTTCTCCCAAGACATCTTAAGTGCAAAAAAAGTGGGTACGTTTTACAGATTCCGACCACTAATCTGCCTCTCCACGTAACATAAAGATGGCGAATGGAACCTTTTGCTCTTCTTTGCATCCTAAGATATCAAATATCTTGGTGATCTGCTTAATCCAAGCTTCTGCCTTGAGTGGCTCTAGCTTTCCCAAAAACTCTGGTGGTCCCAACTCTTTGAATTGCTTAGTAGTGAACAGGCGTGAGTTGCCATTGATTCCACATTAATTTTGAATAGGAGTCTCTATCGTTTGGTGTTGCATGAATTGTAGAAAGCTCCTAAACACCCCATCGTTCATCATTTGGTCGGTGTTGTTGTTTACAGGAGGATTATTGCCTTCTGATGAACATTATCCTGGTTGTTGATTGGAGTCAATGGTCGCATTCGCTCCATTTCTTGTCTCAAAATTTTTAGTAGTCATTCTCAAATAGTGCCACAAAAAAGGGTTAATTAAAGAAATTAACATACTACATATTATCCCTAAATTCATACAGACCAATTAAATAACAAATAAGCTTAGGTAGGACACACTACCAAAGGTTTTATTCATCTCTCCCCTCCTAGTTCTAATCCCAAATCTCCACCAGAGATCATATCCCTAAGCTCTGATATTAACTGTGAGGACCCCAAAATAGGTCCACACAACCCATTCTAAGTCGCTAAATACATGGTACAGAATCCAAATACAAACTTCATTAATACAACTGTCGTGCAAAATACGACAACACATAAGTTGTGAGTTTTAATACAAATATTGTCTCGTAGACAATATTCAAACTCAAATAAAGTCCTCATTATATTTATTATCACTCTATTTTAAATTAGTGATGACTACTATAATAACCATCTTGGACCATTACTACACTCCCCGACTAGTCCTAGCTACATTCTCGCCTCCTGAAGAAGAACAATGGAACTAAAAGGAAAAGGGCGAGCTCAACTAGCCCAGTAAAGAATATTATGTCTAAGATAATGAAGAACAAATTATCCTTAGTCCTCAATAGTGAAAAATCAGATAGAATACAATGACAACAAGTTTTAGATCAACAACTGCAGCGAAAATAACAATCCATTAGAAGTGTCAAGTAGAGCGTGATGCCTACTATCTTCTATGATTTAAAAGTTCATAATCAATATTTTATCTCTGTAACACCAATTAATAAATAATTCAAATCAATGAATTATCCATGCACTACGGGCCAAGGATATTCGTTTGTATCACCAGTAGTCATGAACATGTCATACATCTGTCCATCTATGCACTATGAACCAAAGAGGACTTTCACCACAAACTTTTATCTGTAACATTAAGGTCATGATTATACCAATCAACAGTCCATCTTTGCACTACAGACCAAAGATGACCACAATATAAGCATGCAGATGATGACAATGATATAAAGAATCAATCAAGTGAGATCAAGGATAAATATTAGAGATTTATAATTAAATTTATCCAGAGTTCAAAATGTCCAAATTGTCAACATGATAACTAATTGTGGAGTAAAATTGAAGAATGATATTCATGTATCAAAAATAATTTGGACAAAAAATAAAATTAAATTATGTTGTGAACCGTACTCATGAATAGTACCGTATGGATAATACCCATGAATAGTACCCCAAAATGAAAAGATTAAAATTTAATAAGAAAGTTCAGACCAATATTTTAGTGAAATGATATTAGATGAAGCGCAATTCTTAAAGAATTTCTAATCATTTCAAGAATTATAGAAGTAATACTTACAATAGTAAGTATAAATTTAGGAATATAAAATGAAATAATATCACTTACATAATATGGAGTATGAAAGAAAATGATAGTTCAGATGAGTATTGAAATAAAATAATATCCTTTATGAATATTAAAAGAAAATAACATCCTTTACTTAAAAATATAATATCATTTACAAAAAAAACAATATCATTTACAAATATTGAAAGAAAATAACATTCTTTCTGAAAAAATAATATCCTTTACCTTCGTAGAAAACTAGATTTAACTTGAATATCGGATATTATCCTGGAAAATCTTGCACTAAAAGCTACACTCAAAGTATTCTTATACTCAAAATAAAAACTCACAATATTTTAGTAGGAATGCTTGAGATTTTTGGTGTGTTTAGGAAGGAGGGTTACCTCCCCTTTTATAGTGCATCACAGAGGAAGGAAACAAACTCAATCTGCCTAACTTTGTTTTTTTTTCTTTTCCACCTAACCTCTCATTTTCTCTACCTAACTTCTCATTTTCTTATAAGTGAGGACCACCATTTGGAGAAAAGAATTGCAAGAGGAAACATCCACCTTTCTTTCTTTCTTTCTTTCTCTGCCTAACAACCTCTCATTTTCCAATGGTTGAGGGCCCATAGTGTTGCAACAATTGATTTGCAGGAGAATTGTGCATGCAATTTTTTTTAAAAGGAATTCAAAACCAAAATGATAACCTTCACTCCAATTTTATTCACATGTTAAAAATTATATATTATTATAATAATATTACCATTTTAATTATAAAATTATATTATTATATTATCACATTATACTATTATAATGTAATATTATAATATATTTATATGAATATTTTATCAAAGAAAATAGTTGTGATTCCATAGAAAAATATGGCAAACTTTCAACAAATGTTTCATGCTAAATTCCTTTATTTATATCAAAATTGAAAGAATATCCACCACATAATAATTATTCACAATTAATATTATAAGCTCCCAATATTAATAACCAGATCATTCCCAAGAAAGAGGGGGCTTTCCGATAAGGATTTCTCCTTATTGGCGCACAATTAAATAACCTAACCCCTTTTTTGTACAGAACTTTCTAAACATTGTCAATAATGCAAAAAATAATATGAATAACTGTGTCGTCTCAATTATCGTTTTAATAATATAAAATAGTGTGCAGATGATACTGTGACAATAATTGAATCAATAATATGAGATACTATGCAACAACTACTGTAACAATTATTGAATGAAACTGAGTGACTTCTTACGTAAGAATCAATAATCAAAAATGTTTGTGAAATACCGGTAATAAGCTATCTTATGCAACTACGCATATTACTATATTTTTATCACCGGGTATTTCAACAGCTTAACGATAAAAAGTCTCGTAATTATTTTTATAAAAGGTTATTTTGTCGCTTTTATATCCGATACGATTATTCTGCTTTTGTGGTCCACCATGATTGCAAGGCGTCATCTGATATTCCTAACAAGAAGAATATTCCCCGACCAAACGAATATTTTATGACCACTTGCTTACTTTGCAAAATTTGCACATATCATCCATAACTACAAAATTGTATAAAATCAACACATTATTATTAAAAATAATATTTAAAGAAAATTAAATCTTTATTCATAAAAAGTTAGGGTCTTACAAATATGAATTATGTATAAACTGCGAGGCATGAATAATTTAAGTTGTGGTTAAAATGTTAAAAATGTGTTATGTGATAACTGTTAAAGTTGTTGGGCAACGTAGTTGCTCACCCTTGCTATAAATAATTATTTTCAGCTAAACCAGAGCAGATCGAAGGATTTGGGATAGACAAAGGAAAAAGGAATAAGTACTTACTGAATTTTTTTTGTATAGCTCTAGCTTTGCTAGATAACGTTCATATGACATATTGTAATTGCATAGTAAAAGAATATTGTATAGAAGAATAGTTAAGTCTAGTTGTGAGTTCATAGATACTTAAAATCAATATATCTAAGTGAAAAATATTATTTATAACTTGAAATGTATAATTTAAATCAATATGATTTAAAAGTGTAACACAAGGATGTAAAGGTTGCGGGTTCTGGAAATAGAAGGAATTAATGTATTAATTGGTATTAAAGCAAGGTTGTATTCATTATTTTATAAATAAAGGATATAAATATTCAAATGAAGGTTGTATTATAATGCACCAGGTCCGAGGTTCAAGGGACACGAATTTGGGGGAGTTACAGGACGGGGATGCTTTTTTGGTAGGACTCTCTTTCTCTTTTCTGACCTCAGCTAACTTCTTTTATATTTCTTCAAGTTTTTGGGCCAGTGCCTCTACCCCTTTAACCCTGGGAGTTATATCTTGCCTGTACTTTCTTTCCCGATCAGGAGAGCGATCTGGTTCCCTTTTGTTCGATCCCCTCCTACCTTCCTAGTTGGCTGCTCTGGAGTGACTTTGATGCCTGCTCACAATGAGCCAAGAGTCGTCTAGACGATATGTCCTGGACTGGTTCCTAGGTGAACGATCTCTCGATCTGCTTATGCACCTGCTCCTTTCCCAAGAACGACTCCGAAACTTGCTCTCGATCCTCCGGGATTCATCCGGACGATGTGTCCTGTGTAACGCCCCTAAATTTAGGTACTTAAAACCCGAACTCAATGCTTTACGATACCATTTCTATGAGCGGAAATAATAATAATATTGTCATAAATATCAAACTTAATTTACATATCAGAGTTGTCTAAATCCCAGGTACGCGACCTTAAAACATTTCATTACATGATAGATAATAAATATAATCATCTTATTTAAGTATAGCTATTACATAAGATAACACAAACTTATTTTGATAGCTTTCCTTTCCTTTTATTCTTGGCAGAGCCCTCTAGCTGATCATACTTAACTGAAAACATTTACATTAAGTAAGGATGAGCATTTGAGTGCCCAACAAGTAATAGTAAACAATAAACATTAGCTGAAAGGATTAAATGTTTTCTTTGAATGACACTTCTACAACGAAACAATAGTTGTGAAGTAAATTGAAGCAACATTAAACAACATAACAATTCTATTTCAAATTTTTGAAACTATGTACTGACTATAAATAAAGATCAGTTGACAGACTATGAACATTGTTTTTCATTTTCGCTAAGGTTTAATAGAACTTCATCCGCAAACTGTCATAACTTACGGGCACGAGGGTGATTTACCCAATGTGCCCTGTATTGATCAATACTACATACAAGAATGATATTTTCATTCAACATATCCGCCTTAGGCGCATAAAAGTTTCCCAGATTCGGGATGTTCATACTTAGTCTGGAATTCGAACCAAAACAATTTCGTTGGATACAATAAAGTTCTATCACATTCAACGATATTTCTAAATCTGTGTCTAGCCGAGTCAAATAGCTTAGACGACCTTTAATTAATATATACATATCGGAAATCAATAGGTATGTATTAACATGTGATTAAATACAATGATTATCTAAGTGGGGACACTTGTATAACCATATTGATAAATTAACGAACAAAATAAATATCTGGATTATACAATAATATTTTACTGATAAACAATGAATGAATAAAGTTAGAGAACTTACATGAATACAAATGATTGGATACATAATCGATAACAATGGAGTTAATAATCTGGCATAACGATAATATAATTCTAAAACTTTCTTACTCATATCCATTGCATAAAGTAAATGCAAGGGTTAGGATACTTTCTCAATAATAATTGGAGTAAGTTTACGAAACTTGCATAAACATATACATGTTTGTACAAAATAAAGGTAGTGCGTTAGGTTTAGATACTTGTCTGGTCTGTTGCTTACAATATGCAACTTAGTGATAAGTAGGTTTTATACCTATTTATCTGGTATCTGTTACTTGAATTAGTTGCTTATACTCATGTTTCTTAGTTACTTTTCATGCATTTTGTGTTCATTTTGTAGATCTTAAGCTTGGGAACGATGTGAGCGACTATTGGTATGAAAACGCAAGGAAAAACAATCCGGGGATCGTTTGGGCTTTCATGTTCATTTCATGTTCTTGGCTTGGAACTTGGATTATGTTGTAGAGCTTCTTCTCAGCTTTCTGGAACATCTTGAATCATTCCAATCGGAGTTCGGATGCAAGAGTTATGACCTTTGTACCAACAAACGTTGAACGTCACTGTTTTGGGTGGCATTTACATAGCTGTCACTTACAACACAATTTCAGCCTTCATCCATCCATTATTTCTCAATAATCAAAGAATCAAGTTGTAGAGCTCGTCGAGAGCTTTAATTTGATAGGTGGCAGGCCCCATAACTCCTCCCGGATCAAAAGTTATGGCTATTTTACCAGAGGACACTGCAGTTAGAAAGCAACAACAACAGGCGCATGCATTTCTAGGCTTTTTCCTGCAAGGCATGTTCCCTGGAGAAAAAACAAATGCAATTTGATACTTGAGTGTTGGCGCGCCCAACTTCAGGCCAATTCTAGCGCGGCAGCGCCACTTCGGAAGTTGACTAGAGATGACTTTTTCACTAGATAGTGCGATTGAAGCGTAACTTGGAGGGGGGGGGGTCAATTAGGGCTTATATATTAGACATATTATCAGTATGTAGAGGGGATTCCACCCTAGTGGGGATCATTTTTACATTACATATGCTCTTTTCTTTTCTTTAATTTCCTTATTAGATCAGAGTAGATTAGAACCCTAGAAGAGCTAAGATTTGGGGATCGAAGCAATTGAAGATCCTTGAAAGTTCAGAAGTGAAACAGGAGAAGAAACTCAGATTTGCTATTCTTAATCCCTAACTCTCTTTACTTCTATTTGTATCTTTCAATATATATTCAATTGTGGATCATGGATTCTAATTCAACTATGAGTTAACCTCTATTTTGGGATTGCAATGGAATCTATTGCTTAGTTTATTTTGACATACTTCATTGTTAGTCTTATTAATTGTTATGAGATTGTCTATTAAGATTCATACTTATTTTCTTAGTTGATTGGCCATCAATTATTGTGATAATCCATATGAACTTGAAAAATGAAGTATGGGTTTAGATCTGATCTTGATAGCTTGTGTTTGTATGTTCTACATGGTGATGGAATGTATGATTCATGCTTAGGATAGACGTATACCGAAGCACCACTCGTAGTCAATTGAGAGCTTGGTCTTAAATCCTATTTATTTGTAAATTGCATAGACATATAGCGGTTTAGATAATGTGGGTGTTCATGTGTATTTTATCAATTGTGGATTACATGTGATATGGGTATGGTACATCGAAAGATGGCTATATTTCACTTTTGTGTCCTCGACTAACAATCCACTATAATTAATTTGGCTTAATAGGAAGTGTGTCGATTTAAATGATTCAATAGGGGAAATTGTAATATCGAGTCTTCATTATCTAGTTTCATTCTAAAGGTAGTTAGTATTATTTAATTTTATAGTTTTCATCACTATATTAAATCATTCGTTTAAATAAGATTGAAATGGTTATGGGTTAGTGCTTGGTAAACTTTATTAGTTAATTCTCCGTAGGAACGATACTTTACTTACTCTTTATTACTTGTTGACCGTGTATACTTGCACGCATATATTGATCGGTAAAACGACCAACAAGTATTTGATAAGTAGGTTTTATACCTACTTATTGGATATCAATTCACGAGAACTATGCCCATCTCAAGTACATTTTAGTATGTTTTTAGTTCCATTTTGTGTTATTTTGCATTGCATGTAATGAGAACTTCGATGGTATGAAATTGCAGTAAATGGCATAGTTCGGTAGTGGTAGGTGGCACAAGACTAATGAAGGCATGAACGAGTGGAGAAAAGGAACTGAGCAGTGATGGACAAAGAAACAATAGCAGCATGACAAAGAAGCAACAACAGTAGAACACAAGAATGCAGACTACGTGAAGCCATGTGGCGGACATAAGCTAGAATTCGTGAGCAGCGCCATCGCCCTCTCGTGAAAATGTATACATGCACGCGCCACCAGTATTGTATTGGGATCACATGCCACATGAGTCATCGAAAGCTGTTGTTTAACTTAGTTTTAAATTTGAAATTTGAAGTGTTTTAACTCATCAAAACTACCCTGGTTGGTACCAGACGTGATTATCTTTAGTTTTTATCAATTTTTCATTTTAGAGAGAACTAAGGTTCTAAGCTTTGAACTATTTTTTCCCAAAGAGGATTTGAGCGTACATGAAAGATTGTCTACATCTTCTTAGAATTCAGTCATTGATTAGTAACTCCTTTTATTTTGCTGGAGATTATTGAAGATTTGAACAACGTTTTGGAACATAATCTGCAATTAGATTTGATCAATTCTAATTTTTCTCTCAATTGTTTTATTTATTTTCCACGTGTTACTTTAATCCCATAATGGCTTTCGGTTCAGAAATGAACTAAATTCCATTATGGGATTCTAATGGATTTTGATATGTAATCTAAAATTAATGACCTGATTGTTTGATTGTTTAGTTATCATGGAATTTCTATTATGATTGATTGGATTGCATGAATGTTTGATCACCATTCATTTGATGTACTTATATGGAATTGAAAAATGACATGTGAGTATGGTTGTAATCATGATAGCATGCGTGTATGAGGCTGAAATGTTTAGCTTTATATTTTGTGAACCAGATAGAAATATACTGTTTCACCGTGTGTAGTAATATAAGAGCTTGTGCTTAAATTCAATAGTGCTGCAACTTCAAATAGAAATATAGTGATTTTGGTTTTATTGATGATTACATAATTTCTATTTCATGTAGAGATTATGTAAATAGGTTATAATGCATTTAAAAATGGTTATGTCTAGTTTATGTGCTCTTGGCTAATTTTCCATAATACATGAATAATCTTGCATGATGGTAGTATTTAGATGAAGTATTAAATAAAGTTAGAATCTCATTATTTCCAGATTTGATTTATTATTCTATTATTCCTTTTTTATTCATTACTTGAGTTTAGATTAATTCAAAATTATAGCATTCGTTTAAGCATATAAAAAAATAGTGATACAGTTGATGCATAATAGTTTAATTTGGAAAACTTTCTCCGTGGATTGATACTTTTCTTACTCTGTACTACTTGTTGACCCATGTATGCTTCCATGAGTTAGAGTCCTTTTATTTAAACTAAAAAGGAGGCAACAAGTTTTTGGCGCCGTTACCAGGGAAAGGCGTTTAAAATTTTCATTATTATCATCAGTTTTAAACTATATTGTATGACTTAAACAAATCTAATCTTATCTCATTTCAATTTTTTTTTTGTTTTTGTTTCAGGTACTTGTATATATTTTATGCACACACTATCAACCAATCCCGAGTTGATACCTGCACAGGATAACATTAACGATAGAGGTTGGAAATCGAGAGCGCGTAGAAATTTACAAGCAGAGTTAGAGGGGACAACATCTAATATGGCAGCTGAAGAACAAAGAGAAGAGCAAAGAGAGGAGCATAGGGCTTTGAGAGACTATTCGATGTCTGAACATTAATGGACTATAGTCAAGTATAGTCAGACCAGCGATAACAGCTAAAACCTTCGAGATAAAGCCGGGCATTATTCAAATGGTACAGAATTCAGTACAGTTTGGGGGTGCTGCTACAGTTGATCCTAATGAGCACCTGTTGAGCTTTATTAAAATATGCGACACTTTCAGATATAACGGGGTGACGGAGGATGCAATTAGACTTAGACTATTTCCATTTTCACTAGAGATAAAGCTAGAAGTTGGCTTCACTCTTTACCTTTGGGATCTATTACCACATGGGAGGACCTAGCACAAAAATTCTTAGCCAAGTTTTTCCCAATGGCTAAGACTGCAAAGATGAGGACATCAATTTCCCAGTTTGAGTAGCAACAGGGTGAATCTCTATATGAATCTTGGGAGAGATACAAAGAGATGCTAAGGAAATGCCCACACCATGGCATGCCAGATTGGATGGTTATCAA
Organism: Panax quinquefolius; assembly: GCA_020205615.1. Taxonomy (NCBI): domain Eukaryota; kingdom Viridiplantae; phylum Streptophyta; class Magnoliopsida; order Apiales; family Araliaceae; genus Panax; species Panax quinquefolius. Next base: position 127,246,986 of record CM035152.1, read on the forward strand.
CACATTCTATAATGGATTGGGATGGCAGTCAAGGCCGATTGTAGATGCAGCTGCAGGAGGAGCTTTATGGGCAAAGAGTTATGAAGAAGCCTATAACCTTATTAAGACAATAGAAACAAATGATTTTCAAAACCCTACGAAGGTTTGTTGCAGATTTATTAGAAGTGGATGCTATCACTCAATTGTCAGCACAGATGGCATCCATGGCAAAGAAAATTGATTCGTTGACAGAGACCAAGGCGAAGATAGTTACCTTTGTGTGTGAGATTTGTGCAGGGTCACATTCAACAGACCAATGTGCTATCACTTGGAGTCTGTACAATATGTGAGCAACTATAGGAAGGATCAAGGACAATTTCAGAACACATACAACTCCAACAACTGCAACCATCCAAACTTCAGTTGGTCAAATAATCAAGGAAATCAACAGAGTCAGTTTCAACCGAATAACCAATATCAGTCACAGTCAGCTCAGCAACAGTTTGCACCAAGACCACCTTATCCACCTGGATTTTCTCAACAACAACATCATACTCCATCTGCACCTCAACAAGAAAAGAAATTAGAAATGGAGAAGATGATGATGAAGTACATGGCAAATACAAAGGTGATAATTAAAAGCCAAGCAGTGGCAATTAAAAATCTGGAAACTCAAATGGGTCAGATGGCGAACATGCTTAACAACAGACCGCATGGTTCATTTCCATGTACCACAAAGGCAAATCCAAGAAGAGAAGAGAAGGAACAATGTCAGGCGATCACACTCAGGTCTGGGAAATAAGTTACAGGAAAATCGTATGCGCTGCTACCGCTTATGTTTACAAGGGAGGATGGGCGGCCATGAGGCGTAAAAATTTGTCTGGTGAGAAAGTAAATGATGAAGATTCTGGACAACAACAAGAAGAGTAGGATAAAGCAGGTTCAGTTGAGAAGCCCGTGAATAAAATACCAATAGTTCACCCTCCAGTTCCTTATCTTCAGAGATTGCAGAAGTAGAGGGAAGACAAACAGTTCAGTAAGTTCTTGGAGGTCTTTAAAAAACTGCAGATTAACATACCTTTCACTGAGGCATTGGAACAGATGCCTAGTTATGCAAAGTTCGTGAAGGGTATCTTGTCAAGGAAGAAGAGATTAGAAGATTTCAAGACAGTGGCCTTGACGGAGGAGTGCAGTGCAGTGCTTCAGCGCCAATTACCTCCAAAGCTGAAGGATCCAGGTAGTTTCACAATTCCATGCACAATCGGGAAGATGAGCTTTAATAAATATTTGTGTGATCTTGGGGCAAGTATCAATTTGATGCCCTTATCAGTATTTAATCAGTTGGGATTGTCGGCTCCAAGGTCGACAAATATTTCTTTACAGCTAACTGACAGATCCATCACTTATCCACGGGGAATTGTTGAAGATGTATTGGTAAAAGTGGATAAATTCATCTTTCCGGTTGATTTCATCATTTTAGATTATGAAGAGGATATAAGTATACCAATCATACTTGGAAGACCATTCCTAGCCACAAGAAGGACCTTAAAAGACGTTCAGAAAGGGGAACTCACAATGCGTGTTCATGATCAAGAAGTTACCTTTAACGTATTCAAGGCAATGAAATTCCCGATTGATGAAGAGGAATGTTTCAGGGTTAATTTGGTGGACAAGGTCTTAAATTATGAAGTAGAGAGTTTGATGGATCATGAACCGTTGAGAAGTGTTATTACTGAAAATTCAGAACTAGAGGATGAGGAATTTGAAGAACTTGTGCACTTTCTTGATACTAATCCACAATTCAGAAAATTCAAAACACCTATTGAGCAATTGAAGAAAGCTAGAGAGACGTCAGTGAAATTGAAGCCATCTCTTGAGACACCTCCAGAATTTGAATTGAAACCACTTCCAGACCATTTGAGGTATGCATTTTTAAATAAAGATTCAAAGTTACCTGTAATTATTTCTTCTGCACTAACATCTTTTCAGGAAGAAAAACTGCTACGAGTTCTTAGAGAGTTCAAGTCAGCTATTGGATGGACTATAGCAGATATTAAAGGGATCAACCCTTCTTTTTGTATGCATAAGATCTTGTTGGAAGATGATAGTAAGTCGTCGGTGGAGCAAAAAAGAAGACTTAATCGATCATGAAGGAAGTGGTCAAGAAAGATGTACTGAAATGGCTGGATGTAGGCATAATTTATCTGATTTTAGATAGTTCATGGGTGAGCCCAGTGCAATGTGTACCAAAGAAGGGTGGTATGATCGTGGTTTCTAATGAGAATAATGAGTTGATTCCAATAAGAACAATGATGGGGTGGAGAGTCTGCATGGACTACCGCAGGCTTAACAAAGCTACAAGGAAAGATCACTTCCCACTGCCATTTATCGATCAGATGTTGGATAGACTAGCGGGTTATGAGTTTTATTACCTTCTGGGGATATTCAGGCTATAATCAGATGGTTATAGCTCTATAGGACCAAGAAAAGACAACCTTTACATGTCCATACAGTACTTTTGCTTTTAGAAAGATATCTTTCGGGTTGTGCAATGCTCCAACCACCTTTCAAAGATGCATGATGGCTATTTTTTTGGATATGGTGGAACAAAATGTGAGGTATTCATGGATGATTTCTCAGTATTTGGGGATTCTTTTGATTTATGTCTTGATAATTTGGTGATGGTCTTGAGAAGATGTATTGAAACAAACTTAGTGCTAAATTGGGAAAAGTGCCATTTTATGGTACAAGAAAGAATAATTCTGGGACATAAGGTGTCGAAGAGGGGACTTGAAGTGGAATACAGACCGAGAGCCATTCGCCAAGTGTTCAATTTACCTGACCCTCCGGCTAGACGAACAAATTGGGTGGAGGCTAAACGTTTGGAGACAGATTTGGATATTGTTATCACTAATTTGTGTATTCCAGGGACTCAATGGACATGCACTCTGCACTAATCACCCTAAGACCTTCCAGCTTCCACTCTCAATTGTTATACAAAGGCCTGGAATCTCTTTGTGTGTGCAAAAATCATGCCATCTTCTTATCAGCATGAGATTACATTTGAGCGAGCAATTATACTATGAGGGATTATCATGGGCAAGGATATTGACATAGGTTACCTAATGAATCAGAACATGCTGAGATACATGAGGGGAAGTACCACGTGAAGTATTCCATATGCCTCAATAGTGACCCATTTGTGTGCCAAGGTAGGAATTAGGTGGACGGATGAGCAGTTGCATTTCCCAAGCCAGGACATTACGCATGCTACAATAGCAAGATTTGAAGATTGGCAAGGGGGTACTCCGCATCCAAGAGGAAAGGGTTTTATTCTTCGTCCTACATCGTCTACACCATCATCGCAGCCCTCCAAGACGGATGAAGCAGGCTTATCAACCCAAGCCACTGCTGCAACTGGGGATCAATAACTCTGAAGGTTAGAGCGGAAGGTCGATGCTATGTACGACAATTTTGCAGCGTTCGCTATGGGTTTTACGAGGTCGCTAGCGGAGGCGTTTGCGCAGTATGGGACTATGCTCGAGTGGCCACAGTTTGGGACAGCCGTGCCATTTCCACCACCAGATTCACCACCTGAAGAGGGTGGTGCAGCTGATCAATAGGGGAGTTTCTCTAACCCTATACCTTCATTCATTGAGACAATGAATATTTTAAGTTTGGGGGTATTGGGTAGTAGGGTAGTTACATGTTAGTTTAAATGTTGCATGTTTAATTTGCATATTTATGTGTTATGTCATTAGTATTTGTGTTAGTATATGTTTATAGCATTTTATGTTTAGTTGCATCTCTCATATTTCTAGCTATGTGGAAACTATATCTAGCCAATGATGAATTTGAATCTTGAAGGATTGTTGAGTTTAATGGATAACATAAGCTTAGATATAATGTTTTACATGATGTAATCCATGATGCTGTTTAGATGCTTTCGATTTGCATTGATGTGTTCACAAATGCTTGTAGGCATAAGAGTTATATATTGTATTACTTGATAGGAAATGTGGTTTCAAAAAGAGAATTATGTGGAAAATGGACGTAGACTATGAAAAACATTGATAATCAAACTTTGGGAACATATGGGTATGCTATAAAAAAAAAGAGAAAGCTATCTTGTAACCTCCTTGAGCTGAATTATTGACTCTTTGGAAGGGGTGAGATAGAGCGTAAAACACACTCGCTATATAAAAAAATAGAAATAAACACTGTGGGAAAGTGCAGAAATCGCCCTCGTGAGTAAAAAATAAAGTATTTTAAACCCATTGTTGAATCTTAGTTGGTTTTGATATGTCAGAGTAGTCTTTGTTGCATTAGTATAAATGAATCTTAATTTAGATTGTAATTTTCTGTTTTGAGCAATTTAACATGTATATTTTTTGCCTTAATCAAGTTTTAGTGAACACAACACACACACACACACACACACAACATCTTTATAACATGTATGGATTGTTTGATTGTTGGATATTATGTCTACAGATTAGTTGAATTTTTATTCTTGAATCTGGATAATTCACTGAGGTATTTTTGGACTGAAATTAAATTCTAGCTGGAAGAATGTGAGACTCATTTGCATCATAATTTAGTTGCATAGCATGTAGTTGCAAGTCATTACTTTATGTCGTATGCATTGCTTTGAGGGCAAACAATAGTTCATGTTTTGGGGTATTTGATAAGTAGGTTTTATAACTACTTATTGGATATCAATTCATGAGAACTATGCCCATCTCAAGTACATTTTAGTATGTTTTAGTTGCATTTTGTGTTATTTTGCATTGCATGTAATGAGAACTCCAATGGGATGAAATTTCAGGAAATGGCATAGTCGACAGCAGTGGTAGGTGGCACGAGACTAAGGAAGGCATGACACGAGGAACGAGTGGAGAAAAGGAACTGAGCAGTGTTGGACAAAGAAACAATAGTAGCATGATAAAAAAACAACAACAACAAATACAACACACAAGAATGCGAGAATCTGAGTCGCATGCGCACGCTACAAGCACAAGCTATTCATTGCTACCGCCCATCGACTTTACGAAGTTGAAAACGTATACATGCGCGCCCGCGCCTATGTTGTATTGGGATCGCGCGCGGTCTCGCGAGTCATCGAAAACTGTTGTTTCACTTAGTTTTAAATTTGAAATTTGAAGTGTTTTAACTCATCAAAACTACTCTGGTTGGTACCAGACTTGATTATCTTTAGTTTTTATCAGTTTTTCATTTTAGAGAGAACTAGGGTTCTAAGCTTTGAACTATTTTTTTTTCCCAAAGAGGATTTGAGCGTACATGAAAGATTTTCTACATCTTCTTAGAATTCAGCCATTGATTAGTAACTCCTTTTATTTTGTTGGAGATTATTGAAGATTTGAACAATATTTTGGAACATAATCTGCAATTAGATTTGATCAATTCTAATTTTTCTCTCATGTTTTATTTATTTTCCACGTGTTACTCGAATCCCATAATGGCTTTCGGTTCAGAAATGAACTAAATTCCATTATAGAATTCTAACGGATTTTGATATGTAATCTAAAATTAATGACCTCATTGTTTGATTGTTTAGTTATCATGGAATTTCTATTATGATTGATTAGATTGCACGAATGTTTGATCACCATTCATTTGATGTACTTATATGGAATTAAAAAATGACATATGGGTATGGTTGTAATCATGATAGCATGCGTGTATGAGGCTGAAATGTTTAGCTTTATATTTTGTGAACCAGATAGAAATATATTGTTTCACCGTGTGTAGTAATATAAGAGCTTGTGCTTAAATTCAATAGTGCTGTAACTTCACATAGAAATATAGTGATTTTGGTTTTATTGATGATTACATGATTTCTATTGCATGTAGAGATTATGTAAGTAGGTCATAATGCATTGAAAAATGGTTATGTCTAGGTTATGTGCTCTTGGCTAATTTTCCATGATACATGAATAATCTTGCATGATGGTAGTATTTAGATGAAGAATTAAATAAAGTTAGAATCTCATTATTTCCAGATTTGATTTATTATTCTATTATTCCTTTTTTATTCATTACTTGAGTTTAGATTAATTCGAAATTATAGCATTAGTTTAAGCATATAAGAAAATAGTGATATAGTTGATGCATAATAGTTTAATTTGGAAACCTTTCTCTGTGGATCGATACTTTTCTTACTCTGTACTACTTGTTGACCCATGTATGCTTGCATGAGTTAGAGTCCTTTTATTTAAACTAAAAAGGAGGACACACTTAGTTTTATCTTTTATACCGAAACATATTATTAATAAGATCATTCTATCGATTAGAATAACATATCATAACACATAAGATCGCTATTTATAACAAAGACATAACCCAGTAATATTGTCACATAGATTTAACAAATCATCAATCACAAACAAACACTTATCAAGCTAAACTATCTAGGTCTGGATCAGTTTCTGAGACATTTTGGTGTACCAACGACTTTACCGGGTAATTATAAAGTCTAAAACTCTATTTTATAATTCAATAGATGTAAATATCAGTTATACGATTTTTCATAGCCATATAATAATTTTTAAATAATTATTATAATTGATCATGAATTTTCAAACACCGGAATCATTATTAAATGATTTAAATATCAAATAATTCTATTATCATTAATATTTAAATATTAAATTATTAATGAAACCATTTCCAAAATCTTAAAGTTATTTATAATAACTTAAAATACTTTTAAAACATTAATATTACCCTTAAATGATTTTTAAAACATTTAAAATCATTTTTCAATAATTATCATTAATACTTAAATATTAATGCACTATTTACCTAAATTTTAAAAGTCATTAATTATAACTTCAAATATTTTTAATTCATTTACATCCTTTTAAATGATATTTAAATTAATAAACCATTTTAAACTATTTATTTAATATAATTATTAAATAAATTAAATATCATTTAATATTAAATAATTAATGAATTTTACCTTTAAATATTGAAAGTTATATTTTATAACTTAAAATATTTTTAAACACCTTAGTTTTATTTAAAATAATTTTTATAATATTAAAATCATTTTAAATTATATTATTTAATATAATTATTAAATAAATCTAATATCATTCATATTAAAATATTAATATTTTTCATGACAAAAATATCAAAAGTTATATTTTATAACTTAAAATATTTTTATAACCTTTAAATCATTTTTATATAATTTTTAAATCATTAATTCCATTTTTCATAATTTATTTAATATATTTATTAAATAAATTAATTATCATTAATATTAATGTATTAATGAAATTCATCACAAAATATTAAAAGTCATAAAAATAACTTAAAATATTTTCTTATACCATAATATAATTTTAAATGATTTTTCAAGTATTAAAATCATTTATAAGTAATTTATTTAATATAACAATTAAATAAATTAAATACCTTTAATATTCCAAAAATATTACATATTTATGAAATATATTCAAAAATATTAAAAACTAATTTTTAGGCTTTAAAATAATTTTTAGTAATTTATTATGTATTTTTAATAATTTATAACTAATTTTCTCTAATTATTTAAATTAAATAATTAAAATTTGAAATTAACTGTCACTAAAGGGCCATAGGTGTTCTTCATAAACCCAGAATGTTCATACGCAGTGTTCAAGGTAGCTAGTTTGACTAATCATAGATCTTAGACCTTCATGTTTCTAGGCAGTCTAAAGTGTTATGATTATAGTACTTATGTAGTACTACAACAACAAACAACCTTCATGGCCATTCTGCATCTTAACAGCAAGTTATAGGCCATCAAAGTCCTTGTCAGACATGTTATTCATTTTATGGGTTACCCATAAAATGAAGAACAGTCAAGGTACCTACTTTGGATCCTTATAGATTGCATTCTAGGTATTGTTTGTGTGATCTAAGAGTTCCAACTTGTAGTAGTGATGTCAAGGAACATATTCTAACACACTAAATCAGTCTAACAACATCACAGTTAAGAGATCAAGGCCGGTCAACTGTTGTCAGAAATTTCGTTTATGAAGATCTGGGTTTTCCAGAAAATCTTCATAAGGCAGTTTGGTCAACCTACTTTGACCATGATTATCTATGATTTTGTTATAGATATGGGTGATCTAAAGGCTTTAGTGTGTAGTTCCCCTGCCAGGCTACAAGTATATAACAACAACATGGCCCAAACACTTAACATTTGCAAGATCAAGCGTCTCAAAAGTCACTGTCAAACCATTCTGGGTTTCTGGGATGCTCAGAAACCAGTTGGTCAATGTCGGTCAACGCTCTTTGACGGCTCATATCATGAGTTCTAGACATGATCTAGCCCTGTTTCCAGTTCCAGATCATAGTCCATATGACAAAGAACATATCCATAACATAAAACACACATAACACTTAACACAGAAAGATCTAGAGGCTCTGACATTCGTTGTCAGATCACAATTTTAAACTTTTTACAGATTTCTAAAATCATCAATTTCGAGTATCTAAGTGTTATGGATCTGAGTTATAACAACCCAGATCACTAAATGGTATCTTCTAACATAACTTTAAACAATAAACAACAATAAATAACATGAATCACATCAATTTCTAAGTTTAGGGTTTTTATACCTTTTTAGTTTTGATCCTTGAATCTGACTTTTGATTCTGATCCTTGGCAAGCTATGAAGTGTTCTGAGATTTGTTTCTCACTCACTATCACTCAAAAAAATCGGCTGGGAGAGAGAATATGGCTTTGGTGAATATGAAAGGTAAAGTGAACATTTTTTTCTCTCTCAATCTATATATAATTTGAATCAATGTCTATGGCTGATCATGAGAGCAGGTTTTGAATGATTAAAGGCTATTACTAGACCACATGGCTAGCTAGAGTTGGTCACCAACTACTTACTAGGGCTAGATCTACACTCCACCTTATTAAAATATTCAAAAGGGTAGTTTGGTCATTTGACTTATAAAGTGAATGGCAACTTGGTAACTTCTCACAACCATTAGGTTTTAACCCTTAGGGTTTAACCCTAAGGTTTGATAGGCATAATTTTTAGGATTATGTAATTAGGGCTAAAATGGGAATCTTAGTTTCTAAAAAATTATGAATTAGGGTTCCTTAATTACACTAGGTTTCCTAATCACCAAGGATTTGTAAATTTACATTTATAATATACTAATTACCATTAACCTTGATAAATTAATAATTAGGGTTTATAACTTAATAGTTAGGGTAATAATTTAGTAATTAGGATTCCTAAATATTAATTAGGGTTTACCTAATTATCATTAAACATAGTAATGGTCATAACACATAACTTAACAAATCTTACAGTCATAGTTGACTTCTGTACTATAGTTTATCAGTAATGCTAGGGTTTGTACTGTTTTACTATAACTGTTCCACAAATTACATTACACACATATCATGCTTGTTTATGGCATTGAAATATTAATAATATTATACTATTATTCTCATTCCTTATTCAAAATCGAGACTTAGGGTTTTGAATTCATATTTGATATAACCTTCATACATACCATCATTAATTAACTTAACCAATATAATAAAATACATATCATAATAATCCTAATAATCATATCATATATACCATAATCATATTTTCATGGAAAATAAATAATAAATATTTTTATTACAAAATTAATTTATTATAAGAATATAATCTATAATGATCAATAATTCTTAAAAAGAAATTATTCAAATCTAATAAATAATTTTGTTTATCACATATATAAATATACTTTACTTTGCAAATATTTTCACCTTTATATATATATAAAAAAATTAAATCATAAAATTTTTATTGAAAATATTGGGTTATTACATCCTGAACCGAACCTCTGGCGACCGCCCTAGCCATCGGTTGTGGCTGGAGGTACCATCCACGTTTCCACCGATTAAGAGCACCATCTACTGGTCAATTTACTTTCTTCGCAATAATAAGGCCTTTAGTGCATCATCAGTCTCATTTGATTTTCTTGCTAGGATTAATCTCTTTTCTTCACGTCCAACGTTATGGGGGCATGTTCGGGATGGTGTATCTTCGACACGAACCCCAAGACCTGTATCTCTACTGGCTGTCGAGAAAAATCTTCGTTAAGGGCATTTTTCTTTATTCCTTGAGTGAGCCACTATATTGGCCTGAGACCCCAACCGTTTTTACACTAACGGCCCTAACCGATCCTTGGCATAAACTCTTGGTTGATGAGGAGGAGGGTCTGCCGTGGACTGGTCACGGGCTGAGACTGTCTTCTTATTGTTCAACATGATTCCAACTGAAACTCCTGTTGTGATTGAAAATTAGCAACACTAGAAAGCCTCCTTCTTAGCACCAATGTTAACGCCAAAATTCGTCCACGTGCCTCAATCACCAAAAGCGTGTCCAATCCTGCACAAAAAAGAAGTCACACCAAAATCTTGACAGCTTGGGCCACCGGGGGATAGCTCTGATGTGAGAATAAGTACAGGCTGAATAAGGTTTAACAATGGAGGTTTAATGCTCTAGTGTCGTAAAATAATAATAATGAGTGTGTATAAACCTTAGAATCAGGGTTAAACCTTGTACTTATAATGATCTCACCACCTCCATAGAGTCCTTCCCCGTATAAAATTGGAAATCCTCATTAGGTATAATTCCTTAGTGGGATCAAATATATTTCCCTTACACTCTATTTCTGAGTTTTAAAATGAACAGAAAAGAAAAGAAATGGACGAAAAATTTAAGTTTTTTTTAATTCTTATGTTTCTGAGTTTTTTAATAAACGGAAAAGAAAAGAAATGGATAAAAAACTTGCCACTTTTCCTGCCGAAGTTTTCTGTCCAAAATTGGTCTGATTTGGACGGAAAAGAAATTGGAAAAAGTAATATTTTTATAATTCTCATATTATCCTCAACTTTCAATATAATAAATTTTAAACTACAACCCATGTCCCCGAGCTATACCATCAAGTCTTCTAAACAAGAATCTGGCTTTAAAGTGGGTACTGTTGCTTTGCTAATAGTATAAGAATGAATTAGTTGGCATCTTATATATTGTTGATTGGATGGATCCATTTACATGCTTATATTGTATTACACATTTAACTTCTACATTATATGTCATCAATAAAATTAATTATTTTTAATTTAATTATTTTGTTTTTGTTTATGGGTACTGAAGTTTGTCTCTCTCTTCAATTATCATCTTATACGTCAAGTAAGGTGAAAAAATTGACAACTTATTAACTTAAAATAATGTCTTGTAAAAATTTGCAGATGTGAACCTTATTTTTCAGTACAAATTATTTTGTTCCAATTTTGAAAAATTGTTTCAAACTTTGTCACAGTAAGTTATGAATTTACTATTATTGTTTTAGAATTTGATGAATAATCTGCATTAATATTAATAATACAGATTATGTTTGATGACTTTTGGGTATGGTATGACAATAACTTCGTAGAAGTAGTTTTTGTTTAGCATTTATTTGGATATTTGTATTTGATTATGAATTTTTTTTTAATTAAATTTATCTTGCATATTTTTATTCATGGTTCAATGATTATAATTAATAGAAGGGTAAATGTGATGCCCCCAAAACAGTTATACATCACACATCTTGGGTCGCCAGATACATGGTACAGAAATAAAATACAAACTTCTTTAATACAACTGTCGTGTAATATACTACAAAACATAGTTGAGAGTTTAAACAAGAATATTGCCTTTTAGACAATATCCACTCTCAATGAAGTCCTCATTGAAATTATTATCACACTATTTCACAGAATAGTGAGGACTACTAAGCCACTTATCCTGGACCATCACTTCATTCCCCGACTCATCCCAACTATATTCTCATTTCCTGAAGAGAACAATGAAAGAAAAGGGTGAGCTCAACAATCCCAGTAAGAAATATTATGACTAAGATAATGCAAAATAAATTATCCTTAGCCTTTAATAGTATAACAACTGATAGAATATATAGACAACAAGTTTTAAATCAACAACTGCAGCGGAATAAGCAATCCATTAGAAGAGTCAAGTAGAGCATAAAATCTACTATCTTTTATGATTTAAAAAGTTTTTCATCACTTTTATCGCTGAGACTCAGCTTAATAAATAAAATCGAATCATCCCTGCACCACTACCAAGGATATTCATGTAATCATCAATGGTCATGATTATACCAAATAATCCCTAGTCATAATCATACAAAGAACTGTCCATCAATGAACTACAGGCCAATGAGGACTTTTACCACATCATTCGTTACATTACGGTCATGATTATACCGAATAATTCCTGGTCATAATCATACCAAGTCCATCTATGCACGTAAGCCAAATATGACTTTCATCACAATATAAGCATGAGGATGATGACCATGACATAATAATTCAATAAAACAAGTTCAATGATAAATTTTAAAGATTATAATTTAATTTATCCAGAATTCAATAATGTTTAAATTGTCAACATGATACTGCTTTGTGAAGTAAAATTCAAGAATGCTTAGGAGAATATTTCCATGAAAAGATACTGGATGAAGCGCAAATATCAAGGATATTCTACTAATTTCATGGAGTATAGAAGCCAAAACTTTAACCAACTAAGTATAATAGAATATATAAAACTGCAAAAAGATTTTCACCCGCCATTTGGTAATCCACGTAGACAGATCATTTCCATAATTTAATAAGGAATAAATACGAAGGGTCATTCACCATGCATGCGGTAGTCCACGTAAAAAGGTTATTCCAATAGAATAATAAAGAATGGAATAACAGAAGAATTCACCATGCATGAGTCCGTCTGCGTAGACCGGTTATTCCAACAGAATAATAAAGAATGGAATAACAGAAGAATTCACCAAGCATGCAGTAGTCCACGTAGACAGGTTATTCCAACAGAATAATAAAGAATGGAATAACAGAAGAATTCACCATGCATGCGGTAGTCCGCGTAGACAGGTTATTCCAATAGAATATTAAAGAATGGAATAACAAAAGAACTCACCAGGCATGCGGTAGTCTGCGTAGACAGGTTATTCCAAGAATAATAAAGAATGGAATAACAAAAGAATTCACCATGCATGATGTAGTCCGCATAGACAGGTTATTCCAACAGAATAATAAAGAGTGGAATAACAAACCTTACGAGTATTGAAAGAAAATAACTCTCTTCATGAATACGAAAGAAATAATACCCCTTACCTTAGAAGAAAACAGGATACTGGAATAGTGAGGTAGCAGACTTCTCTTCTTCTTTCTCTCTATAATTTCTTTATAATAATTGCTCTTGTGAGACTTAGTGAATTGGTGATAAATGAAGGAAGAATGAACTTCTATTTATAGGAAAATTTAGTTTCAATAATTGCACATTTTGGGGCTTAAAATATTACAGTATAATACCTTCCAATTTTTCTTCATTTTTAATTTAGTCCTGCAAGTATTATCAAACTTGCATCACCTCCCCTAATAGTAAATCATTTGAATTAATATTTCATTCATGTGACTCAATAGTATAATCATGTGAAAAAATTAATTATAGTATAGTACCTTCATCTATACATCCATTTTTAATTTAGTCATGCAAGTATTATCAATCTTGCACCAATTCCCCTAATAGTAAATCATGTGAATCAATAGTACACACATGTGAACACATGGTTATAAGCATGTGAATTAATAGCAATTAATTGCTCATTTATTCGGTGAATTACCCGATTGGTCAATATACCCTCAAGACATCAATTATTATCGAAATAAATGTCGATTTCCACTAACACTAATAATTCCCACACAATGGAACTATCAATTTTATCTTTAATCAACACGAACTTATTCATCATTAAAATTATAACGCACAATATTTAACAACCAGGTTGTTCCCAGGAAAGAGGGGGCTTTCCAATTAGAATATCTCACTATTGGCGCAATTAGATTATCTAACCTCTCCTTGACAGAACTTCTAGACATTGTCAATATTGTAAATAATAATATGAATAACTTTGTCATCTCAATTATTGATTTAATAATTTAACATATTATATAGATGATAATCTTGTGACAATAATTGAATCAATAATATGAGAGATATGATCCAACAATTCATCGAGCAATAATTGAGTATAACCGAGTGACTTCTTACGTAAGCATCAATAATCAATACCGGTGCTACTCTATGCAATCACGCGTATTACTATACTTTTACTACCGGGTAGTTCAACAGTTTTTACGGTAACACTTTCGCCGTTATTTTTATAAAAAGATAATTCAGTCGTTTTCTAACTACGACAATACTTTCGTTATGGGGTCCACCAATGATTGTGCCATCGTACGAATATTCCCCAACCAATCGAATATTCCCCGACACAACGAATATTTTATAACAACTTGCATACTTTGCAAAATTTTCACATATCACCCTTAACTTTAACCTTTTATCAATTTAACCATTTACTAAATAACATAATAATTAAAAAAAAAATTGAATACTTTCATTTCATAAAATTCGGGGTCTTACAATTTCCCATCCTTACGAAATTTCTCCCTCAAAATTTACGTATGTACCTGGTATGCCGAAGAGGTGAAGATACCTCGTCAGATTCTAACTCTTGAGGTATAACCTTTGAGTGTAGAATATGATCCTTCTTATCCAAGATTTTAACACGTATCTCTTCATTCGTTAAATCTTTTGCTATCTCGTCCGGTTCTAATTCCATAATGTGGTTCGGGTCGTCCACATATTTACGTAACATATCGATGAACACGCTTGTGGTCCCTATAGGCCAGTCTTTTTCAAATAGACCATCTTCATCATTTTAAGTTATCACCCGAGTGGTGTAATGTAGCTGAAATGGGTTTTACTCATGTATTCGTTATCTTCACGTCACCTACTCTTTAACTCTATCGTCATCATTTTTACTTATACGAAATGGGTTTTGTGTTAACAACGCTACCACGTTCATACGATCTTCTTCCACGACCACGATATTGAATGGTAATGGTATATTCATAATCTTCAATGTACTTTCGAGCCAACGTCCTTGGCGCATGATACGTTTGTTTTGGGAGAAGAAATACTTGAGGGTTTTAGAAATGGGTTTGGTACTGGGGTCAATAAAAAATTCAATTTCACGCTCTAGGGTTAGGCTAAGAAGTCTTCAAGAATACGCTAGGAAATTTATTAACAATAGAAATATCATTCAAAACTGTGACTCTCATCCCAAGACTTGGATAGTACGTCACATTGATACTTATCAACTTGCCACCATCATTCACAGCGTCGCCTACGGAAAGTCTAGCTTCGGTACATTCCACACAAGGAAGTCACCAGATAAAGGCTCGGGACTCCTTACTTATGGCTTGATATGACAATGATTGACTTTAGTGGTTTGGTTGCTTGAATTCGCATAATAGGTTGGTTAGGAATATGAAAGCTAACAACCTTATGAAAAGCATGATGAGTAGTTAACCAATCGATTCCTAAAATCACATCAAAGGAAAGTATTTTCAAAGAGATAAGATCGATAGGTAATGTGAAAGTATCGATTTGAATTAAACAAGATTTATAAACAGTGGATGTAACGAAGGTTTCTCCAAACATAGTTTTAACAAATAAGTCAAAGTCTAATTTCTCAAGAGCCAAGTTCAAACGTTGAACAAACTAGGTGAAATACAAGAGTGGGTAGAACCGATATCGAATTAGGCATAGACTTCGCAAGAGTTTATGATTAACTTACCCGTGATAACTTCGTTTGGGTTCCTCGATAAATGCTCTCACTTAAACTACCAAATTTTACTTGTCTGGGACATCTTTTGGCGTCACCATCCCAGTTGGACTTGACTTTGATATAGAGTACATTCCACCCTTAATTGCTTCATCACATTCCTGATCCATGATTCGAATCATTACTCTTCGATCCATATCGAATTGGGGTTGACCGCTCTGCACAAGGTAATTTCAAACTCGATGTTGGATTCTCCCAATTGTTGTCAAAAAAGCGAAATCCATTTCATCTATTTTGACTTTATTGGATCGGGCGTCTTTTTCTACAATATCAACGCGTTGTGCAGCTTTTACCCATGCATCATCTATTCTCCTTCATTCAGCTTGTTTCTTCTTTCATCAGAACTTTGATCATAGCATTCTCAAATTCCAGCTCTAATATCTTATACTCTGCCAAAGAGTGCTTCTGTTCAAGCATCGCACATCGGGTAACACAATTTTGAATTGTTGCATCTCTGTTCTCCACGACCGCCTACCGTTCTTCAGCCTACTCTTCTAACTCATGAATACGATTTTGTAATTCTAAATTTATATCATAAATTCTTCTAATAAATTCTCCTCATGTTCCTCTTCTTCTCACTCCTCACTCATCGCGATTTAATTCCCAAAATAGGTCCATTCCACCCAACCCATTCTGAGTCACCAAATACATGGTACAGAAACAACTACAACTTTATTATCACAACAATAAAACTGTGAGTTTAAATACAAATATTATCTTCTAGACAATATTTATACTCAAATAAATCCTCATCACATTTATTGATACATTATTTTACAATAATGGTGAGGACTACTAAACAACTCTCTCTAGAACCTTCATTCCATACCCCCGACTAGTACTTTCGCTACATTCTCGCCTCCCCCGAGAAGAAAAAATGGAACAACAAGGAAAAGGGTGAGCTCAACTAGCCCAAGAAGAATGTTATGACTAAGATAATATACAACAAATTATCGTTAGTCTCCAACAGGAAAAAATCTGATGAATACAATGAGCAACAAGTTTCGGATCAATATTCGCAATGGAAATAATAATTCATAGAAGAGTTACGTAGAGAATGAAATCTACTATAATCTATGAATTTAATAATCCATCATCAATATTTTATCCCCGTAACATCAATCAATATTCATCTCAAATCAAATATTCATCTCTTGCACTACAGCCAAAGATATTCATCAATCGGTCATGTTCATCTCAACACTGCTCATCTTTTGCACTAAAGGCCAAAGATATTCATCATTGGTCATGTTCATTTAAACACCGCTCATCTTTTTACACTACAGCCAAAGATATTCATCACTTCAATCGTGTTCATCTCAACACTGCTCATCTTTGCACTAAAGGCCAAAGATATTCATCAATTCGGTCATGTTCATTTAAACACCGCTCATCTTTGCACTACTGTGCCAAAGATATTCAATAATATCATCATTTAAGACCGAGGATGATGAAAAATATTTTAAAGAACGAATCCAAAGGAAAAAAAAATGACAAGGATTAAGGATTAAGGATTCATACTTGGTTTTATCCATGTCCAATAATACCTCAAAAATAATCATAGTGGTGTAAAATTCAAGAATGATCAAAACATGGATACAATCAAAGCTAGTATCCGTAATAGATATTTTAGATTTAAAAGAAAAATTTTCATTTTTCTATTGAATAGTCTTTATTAAGTGAATAGTGTCAGATACGTGAATAAGGCCGACATACGTGAATAGTAACTCACACCCAAAGATAGAAATTCCACAAAAAACATCTTCACGCTTCATGAATAGTACTCGTGAATAGTAACTCGTGAATAGTAACTCATGAATAGTAACTCGTGAATAGTAACTCATGAATAGTAACCTTTAGCATGAAAAAGTTCCAAATTTGATAAAAGTACTAACTAATATTTCAAAGATAATGATATTGAAGAATTAATATCATTTGAGAAGAAATTAACATCCCTTACCTCGAAAGACAAGACTTCTAGTTGAAACACCGGGATATAGTCTCAAGGAACTTGCACCGCCTAACAATACTCAAAGTATACTCAAAATACTCACAAGAATACGCCGAATAATATAGAGAGAGAAAGAGAGAAAACTTGTTTCATTGTGATTTTCAATTCTAACTTAGCCCTCTATTTATAGGAAAATTTTAGCAGACTTTGACCAAGAACCCCGATGGCTTTTACTCGCTACTATTCCCACCCACTACATTTGAAATAAAATTCAGCACATTTCTTCACCAACCACAAGTGGGGTCCACTCAATTCTAGAATTTTCCACCAAAATCAATTATAAACCTAATTTCCGAATCGATTACCTCTTAAAATTCATAACAAATCATTCGCTCATTTTTAATTCGTTCAAAATTTATGGACATATACTCAACTTATGTATGTATAACATACCCAAAAATTACTACAATCCAACTATTTGATTAAAAAAATTATAACCCCCATAATATATCTCAAAACTCCTGATTTAATTTTTAATACCTCCAATCCGATAAAATACTGATAAAACACCTCAACATTTCTTCCTTCATTAATAACCACATAAATAAATCCATCATTTATATTCATATAAAATAAATATTTCCTTATCATATGAATCAATAATTAATTATTCACAAATAATATTACGTAATCACAATTATGACAACCAAAGCCGTTCCTCAGAAGAGAGGGCTTTCAATAAGAATTTCTCCTCATCATGCCAAGCAATTAGGTGACCAAACCTCTCCTTAGATGTAACTTTCTAGACATTGCCAATAGTGCTATCTAATAATATTATTCAAATAATATGAATTATTGATCCGATAATGGGAAATATCGTGGCAAATGACAATTATTGAAACAACAATAATATAAAATACCAACGCAAAGAATTATTGAATCAATAAAATAAAATCTTTGAATAAGAATTATCAGAATAATTATTGAGTAGTGCCTTCTTACGTAAGGATCAATAATTCAACAATATCGTGCAATACCGTAAACTTCTTTGTGCAACCACGCCAGACATCAGTATTTTAACCACCGGGTATTCCAACATCTTAATTCAGTAATAACTACGCCAAGTATTTATAACCACCCAAACTTTGTTGCTTTCCTCATCCAATCGCTTTCCGTTATGGGGCCCACACATGGTCTGCACAAGCCATCGCATTTAATATTCCCGACAAAGCATTTAATATTCCACGACATCAAACGAATATTCCCGACAAAAATGAATATTTTATAACCACTTGCTTATTTTGGAAATATTTGCGATTTAACCCTTAACTATCCACATTAATCAAATCAACCCTTACTATTTCAAAATAATAAATAAAGGAAATTCCTTTTATTTAAAAAATTTGGGGTCTTACAACCTCCCTCCTTATGAAATTTCGTCCTCGAAATTGACGTGACGACTGGTGTTTCAAAAGGTAAAGATACCTCGCTTTCATTTTCGCTTTCCAACTCCCGTGTCATTTCCTCAATAAAGATGGTTTCTCCACAACACTTTAACTTGTGGTATGACCTTTGCAAGGTAGGACATGTTCCTTCCTATCCAAAATCTTGACAGTACCTCCTCATACGTTAAGTCTTCTATTATCTCGTCCCCGGTTTCTAACTCAATGACGTAGTTCAATTAGTCGTCCACATATTTACGTAACATCGATACACGTGAAAAACGTTATGAACACGCGCCATACTTGGCATGAAAAAGCGAGTTTATAGGCCACGCTTCCTATTCGATCGAGAATTTCAACTTGATTAATAAATCAAAGGTTTGAGCTTTCCTCACCTCACCGATTCTCGCTTTTGAAATAACTACTTCTTGCCTCCTTCTTCAAATTCATCACTCCGGTGTAGTGGCTTGAATAAACTTTAACTTTACCGATTAAAGTCGATTATACTCGTATATCATCACGTAGGTACCTAGAGTTTTCATCTCCATCTCTATTATTTGTAAATTATATCGAAATTAGTCTTTGACAATATCGTACTCGTATGCTTATATCGATCTTCTACTCAACACGCCGCCTACCACGTTCGCTTTTCGGGATGGCATGGTGTAACATGTCTTTGAAATGAGTCTCCTCTTGAGTTCTTCAAGCTCTTCCCACATTCCTTGCTCCATTCGAATTTTGTATCTCTACGAGTTAGCTTCGTTAATGGAATAGCGATTCGAGAATATCCTTCAACGAATCTCCGATAATAACCAACTAAGCCTAAAGCTACATATTTCGATTCTCGACTTAGGTTGCTCTCAATCGTGACTCATATCCCAATCTTGGATAGCGTCACAATGACACCTATCGCTTTACTATCGCATCGAATATAACGTCCCTACAGAGAGTTCCGCTTAGGGTGAATTCCACAAAGAAGTCACAAGATAAAGGCTCAGTACCAAATTCTATAGTTGAATTTTAACTCACGAAGTTCAATAGAGCCATTCGATATGAGATTTTAGAAATGAGTTTTGTCTGGGGTTCAAAGTCGATACAAAATTTAATATCGGTCTTTGGGAGTAAGCCAATAAATTCTTCTTGAAATACGTCGGGAAAATCAACAACAACAAGAATATTATTCAAATCGACGTGTCTTTATTCAAATCCATAACATGGACTAAGAAAACTTGACATCCGTAATAAACGAATGACTTCATGGCTTGATATGAAAATGTTTGATTACAATGGTTTGATTGCTTGAATTGAATAACGGGTTGCTTAGGAATATGAAAACTAACAACCTTACAAAAGCAATAAATTTGGCATGATGAGTAGTTAACCTTAAAATCACATCAAAAGCAAATATCTCTATAGAAATAAGGTTAACGTGTAATGTGATAGTGCCAACTGAATCAAACAAGATTTCTAAACAATGATGTAATGAAAGTTTCTCCTAACGGATTCTCCATAAATAGGTCAAAGTCTAATTTCTCCGTAGTCAAGTTCAAACGTTGAGCGCAAGCAAGAGATAAAAGAATGGGTAGAACCCGGTATCTAGTAAGGTATAAACAACGCAAGAATTTATAATTAACTAACCCAGTGCTAACCGTTCGGGTTCCTCATATTTTGAATGATCACGACAAAGCGCTCTTCTAGGAATCGTTGACTTTGACTTTTCTCTCGACATCCTTTGAGTCACCCCCATTGCACTAGGTTTCGATATCGTATAATCTCGAAGCGATATGTCCTTCTTTTCCACAATTATAGCATACCTTAAACTGTTGTGGCGGTTTGGTGATATATGTCCCTCTTTCCAAGATTTGTAACTTATACGACCATCGATGGTCTTTCTCCTCCCTTGGAACCACTGCATCAAGCGTCGACGCCTTCACATGGTCGTTGTTGAATCTCCTCTTTTAAAATCTCCTCCCACTCGCTTCTTCTTCTATTTTCATGACCACGATTACCACCAATAGTTCTTGCCTTTGTCCGTATTCTTCTTTCTCCACCGGTTATCGTTATTCGATGATCGCTATCTTTGGTATGATCCTCGTTATGGTCCTCGGTTGAACGTGACTTTCGTTATCTCGCCTAACAATCGAGCCTGTTTACAACATCCGAATAGAGAGAAAATTTATGAGAATGAGATCTTGACGTATCTTAGGTTTCAAACCTCTCGAAAACATCCGCGTCATCGTTCCTCATTCTCCACCAAATGAGGTCTGCAAACGATAACTCCGCTGAACTTCGCCTCGTCTTTGGGATACCGCCGTATTATTCTGCTCCAGTCTAATAAACTCCACTTCCTTCATATGATTTAATACTTTCGGGAAGTACTTGTCATTGAACTGCTTCAAACGTCTCCCGATGACATCTTGAGTGCAATTTGGATGGAAGTACGCTTCCTGATTCCCACCAATGAATCCTCACCACGGAACATAAAAGTAGCGAATGGAACTTTTTGTTCCTCCGTACATCCCAAGACATCGAATATCTTGGTAATTTGCTTGACCCATGTTTCCGCCATGATCGGATATGGCTTTCCCTGCACTCGTGGTCCCAACTCTTTGAATCGCTTGTTTGTGACCACCGTGAATCGCTATCATCTCCTCCTCAGTATTTTGAACACGAGTCTCTCCTCGATTTTTGCATGAACCGCAAAAGCTTCTAAACATCCCCTCGTTCATCATCTCGCTTTCGGTGGTGTTATTCACAGGAGGTACATTGCCACTGTTGCACATTCTCCTCGTTGTTGAAGTACAGCATCTCCACGGTCTCATTTACACCACTATTAATATTCTCGATGACATTCTCAATTCATCATCATAAAACAAGGGTTAATTAAGGAAATCAATCACATAATATCCTATATATTGACCAACTAACAAATAAGCTTAGGTAGGACACACTAGCAAAGGATTTACCTCTCTCCCTCCTAGTTCTATTCCCCGATCTCCGCCAGGAGATCATATCCCTAAGCTCGATACCAACCGTGATTTAATTCCCAAAATAGGTCCATTCCACCCAACCCATTCTCGAGTGCCAAATACATGGTACGAAACAACTACAACTTTATTATCACAACAATAAAATCAGAGTTTAAATACAAATATTATCTTCTAGACAATATTTATACTCAAATAAATCCTCATCACATTTATCGATACATTATTTTACAACAATGGTGAGGACTACTAAACAACTCTCTCTAGAACCTTCATTCCATACCCCGACTAGTACTCGCTACATTCTCGCCTCCCGAGAAGAAAATGGAACAACAAGGAAAAGGGTGAGCTCAACTAGCCCAAAGAAGAATGTTATGACTAAGATAATATACAACAAATTATCGTTAGTCTCCAACAGGAAAAATCTGATAGAATACAATGTACAACAAGTTTCGGATCAATATTCGCAATGAAATAATAATTCATAGAAGAGTTACGTAGAATGAAATCTACTATAATCTATGAATTTAATAAATCCATCATCAATATTTTATCCTGTAACATCAATCAATATTCATCTCAAATCAAATATTCATCTTTGCACTACAGTGCCAAAGATATTCATCAATCCATCATGTTCATCTCAACACTGCTCATCTTTGCACTAAAGGCCAAAGATATTCATCACCGGTCATGTTCATTTAAACACACCTTCATCTTTGCACTACTGCCAAAAGATATTCATCGATCATTATGTTCATCTCAACACCTGCTCATCTTTTGCACTAAAGGCCAAAGATATTCATCGATCGGTCGTGTTCATTTAAACACCGCTCATCTTTGCACTACAAAGCCAAAGATATTCAATAATATCATCATTTAAGACCGAGGATGATGAAAAATATTTTTAAAGAACGAATCCAAAGAAACAAAATGACAAGGATTAAGGATTAAGGATTCATACTTGGTTTTATCCATGTCCAATAATACCTCAAAAATAATCATAGTGGTGTAAAATTCAAGAATGATCAAAACATGGATACAATCAAAGCTAGTATCCGTAATAGATATTTTAGACGAAAAAGAAAAATTTTCATTTTCTATTGAATAGTGCCGTATTCGTGAATAGTGTCAGATATCGTGAATAAGTCCGTATCGTGAATAGTAACTCTCACACACCCAAAGATAGAAATTCCACAAAAAAACATCTTCACGCTTCATGAATAGTACTCGTGAATAGTAACTCGTGAATAGTAACTCATGAATAGTAACTCGTGAATAGTAACTCATGAATAGTAACCCGATATGAAAAAGTTCCAAATTTGATAAAAAGTACTAACTAATATTTCAAAGATAATGATATTGAAGAATTAATATCATTTGAGAAGAAAATAACATCCCTTACCTCGAAAGACAAGACTTCTAGTTGAAACACCTGGATATAGTCTTTGAAGGAACTTACAATCATCTAACAATACTCAAAGTATACTCAAAATACTCACAAGAATACGCCTCGATAATATAGAGAGAGAAAGAGAGAAAACTTGTTTCTCTTTGTGATTTTCAATTCTAACTTAAATTTCTATTTATAGGAAAATTTTAGCAGACTTGACCGCAACTTTGATGGCTTTACCTCGCTACTATTCCCACCCACCACATTTGAAATAAAATTCAAAGACATTTCTTCACCAACCACAAGTGGGGTCCACTCAATTCTAGAATTTTCCACCAAAATCAATTATAAACCTAATTTCCTAATCACCACCTCTTAAAATTCATAACAAATCATTCGCTTGCTTTTTTAACGGTTCAAAATTTGTGGACATATACTCAACTTATGTATGTATAACATACCCAAAAAGTACCACAATCCAACTATTTGATTAAAAATTATAACCCCCATGATATATCTCAAAACTCCCATTTAATTTTTAATACCTCCAATCCGATAAAATCTTGATAAAACACCTCAACATTTCTTCCTTCATTAATAACCACATAAATAAATCCATCATTTATATTCATATAAAATAAATATTTCCTTATCATATGAATCAATAATTAATTATTCACAAATAATATTACAGAATCACAATTATGATGACCAGCCGCTCCAGAGGAAGAGGGGCTTTCCAATAAGAATTTCTCCATCATGGCATGAATTAGGTGACCAAACCTCTCCTTAGATGTAACTTTCTAGACATTGCCAATAGTGCTATCTAATAATATTATTCAAATAATATGAATTATTGATCCGATAATGGGAAATACTTGTGCGGTGACAATTATTGAAACAACAATAATATAAAATACCAACGCAATTATTGAATCAATAAAATAAAATACCGAATAATAATTATCAGTAATAATTATTGAGTAGTGCCTTCTTCACGTAAGGATCAATAATTCAACAATCTTGCGCAATACCGTGCTACTTGTGCAACCACGCCAGACATCGTATTTTAACCACCGGGTATTCCAATGCCTTTTAATTGTAATAACTACGCTAAGTTATTTATAACCACCCAAACTTTGTGCGTTTTCCTCATCCAATCGCTTTCCAGTTATGGGGCCCATACATGGTCATACTGCGTCGTCGTACGAATATTCCCCGACAAAGATTCTGAATATTCCACTGACCAAACGAATATTCCCACAAAATGAATATTTTATAACCACTTGCTTATTTTGAAATATTTATGTATTTAACCCTTAACTATCCACATTAATCAAATCAACCCTTACTATTTCAAAATAATAAATAAAGGAAATTCCTTTTTATTTAAAAAAATTTCGGGGTCTTACAGCTTTACTACCTCTGTAATTAGCTTGGGTGCAATTATTAGTTCTTCACTCACCACGTAGATATCTCTAATTTCTTCTTCGTCTACATCACATTAACTCACGGTTAGTGATTAAAGGTGTCTCAAATGGTCTCATTCAAATTCATTTGTTAACATTTTCAAATTTGCCATTTTCAAACACTGCCACAAAACAAGGGTTAATTAACATATCACATATTATCCCTATACTTTGACCGACCAATTAAATACCAAATAAACCTAGGTAGGTCATACTAGCAAAGGAATTCCCCGTCTCTCCCCTCCTAGTTCTTGTCTCACATCTCAGCCAGGGATCATATCCCTAAGTTTTGATACCAATTGTGACGCCACCAAAATAGGTATACATCACCCATCTTGGGTTTCCAGATACATGGTACAGAAATAAAATACAAACTTCTTTAATACAACTGTCGTGTAATATACGACAAAACATAGCTGAGAGTTTAAACAAGAATATTGCCTTCAAGACAATATCCACTCTCAATAAAGTCCTCATTACAATTAATATCACACTATTTAACAAAATAGTGAGGACTACTAAAGCCACTTATCCTGGACCATCACTCCATTCCCCGACTCGTCCCAACTATATTCTCATTTCCTGAAGAGAACAATTAAAGAAAAGGGTGAGCTCAACTAGCCCAGTAAGAAATATTATGACTAAGATAATGTAGAATAAATTATCCTTAGCCTTCAACAGTATAACAACTGATAGAATATATAGACAACAAGTTTTAAATCAACAACTGCAGCGGAATAAGCAATCCATTAGAAGAGTCAAGAAGAGCATAAAATCTACTATCTTATATGATTTAAAAAGTTTTTCATCAACTTTATTGTTGAGACTCAACTTAATAAATAAAATTGAATCATCCCTGTACCACAGCTAAGGATATTCATGTAATCATCAATGGTCATGATTATACCGAATAATCCTTGGTCATAATCATACAAACAACTGTCCATCAATGAACTACAGGCCATTGAGGACTTTTACAACATCATTTGTTACATTACGGTCATGATTATATTGAATAAACCCTGATCATAACCATACGAAGCCCATCTATGCGTGTAATCCAAAGATGACTTTCATCACAATATAAACATGAGGATGACCATGACATAATAATTCAATTAAACAAGTTCAAGGATAAATTTTAAAGATTTATAATTTAATTTATCCAAAATTCAATAATGTTCAAATTGTCAACATGATACTGCTTTGTGGAGTAAAATTCAAGAATGCTTAGAAGAATATTTTCATGAAAAGATACTGGACGAAGCGCAAATATCAAGGATATTCTACTAATTTCATGGAGTATAGAAGCCAAAACTTTAACCAACTGAGTATAATAGAATATATAAAACTGCAAATGGATTTTCACCCGCCATGCGGTAATCCACGTAGATAGATCATTTCCATAATTTAATAAGGAATAAATACGAAGGGTCATTCACCATACATGCGGTAGTCCGCGTAGACAGGTTATTCCAACAGAATAATAAAGAATGGAATAATGTAAGAATTCACCATGACATGCGTGTCATGAGACAAGGTTATTCCAATGTAATAATAATGAATGGAATAACAAAAGAATTAACTGTGCATGCAGAGTCCGTATGTATAAAAGTTATTCCAATGAGTAATAATAAAGAATGGAATAATGTAAGAATTCACCATGCATACGGTAGTCCAGCGTGATGTTTATTCCAATGTGAATATTAAAGAATGGAATAACAAAAGAATTCACCATGCATGCAAAAGAGTCCACGTGAGACAAAAGTTATTCCAATGAATATTAAAGAATGGAATAACAAAAGAATTCACCGTGCATGCGGTAATCATACGTTGACAAAGTTATTCCAATGTAATAATAAAGAATGGAATAATAGAAGAATTCACTGCATGCGGTAGTCCGCAGACAGACAAGTTATTCCAATGAAATAATAAAGAATGGAATAACAACCCTTACGAGTATCGAAAGAAAATAACTCTCTTCATGAATACGAAAAGAAATAATACCCCTTACCTTAGAAGAAAATCGGATACTAGAATAGTGAGGTAGCGAGACTCTTCTTCTTCTCTCTATAATTTCTCTATAATAATTGCTCCCCGTGAGACTTAGTGAATTGGTGAGAAATGAAGGAAGAATGAGTTTCTATTTATAGGAAAATATAGTTTCAATAATTGCACATTTTGGGGCTTGAAATATTACAGTATAATAACTCCTCTTTTTCTTCATTTTTAATTTAGTCCTGCAAGTATTATCAAACTTGCACCATCTCCCCTAATAGTAAATCATGTGAATTAATAGTTCATTCATGTGACTCAATAGTATAATCATGTGAAAAAACTAATTATAGTATAGTACCTTAATCTATACCTCCATTTTTAATTTAGTCATGCAAGTATTATCAATCTTGCACCAATTCCCCTAATAGTAAATCATGTGAATCAATAGTACACACATTTGAATACATAGTTATAAGCATGTGAATTAATAGCAATTAATTGCTCATTTATCCGGTGAATTACCCGATTGGTCAATATACCCTCCAGACATTAATTATTATCGAAATAAATATCGATTTCCACTAACACTAATAATTTCCACACAAAGGAACTATCAATTTCATCTTTAACCAATACGAACTTATTCATCATTAATATTATAACGCACAATATTTAACAACCAGGTCATTCCAAGGAAAGAGGGGGCTTTCCAATAAGGATTTCTCCCTATTGGCGCGCAATTAGATTTTCTAACCTCTCCTTGACAGAACTTCTAGACATTGTCAATATTGTAAATAATAATGTGAATAACTTTGTCGTCTCAATTATTGATTTAATAATATAACATATTATACAGATGATACTGTGATAATAATTTAATCAATAATATGAGAGATATGATGCAAAGAATTATCGTAGCAATAATCGAGTATAACCGAGTGACTTCTTACGTAAGCATCAATAATCAATACTGTGTGCTACTATGCAATCACGCCAGACATCGTATTTTTACTACCGGGTAGTTCAACAGCTTTTAACGGTAATAGTTTACCAAGTTATTTTTATAAAAAGATAATTCTGTCGTTTTCTAACTACGACAATACTTCCGTTGTGGAGTCCACCAATGATTTTGCCGTCGTACGAATATTCCCCGACACAACGAATATTTTATAACAACTTGCATCATTTGCAAAATTTTCACATATCACCTTTAACTTTAACCTTTTATCAATTTAATCATTTACTAAATAACATAATAATTATAAAAAAAATTGAATACTTTCATTTCATAAAATTCGGGGTTTTACAGTAAATTTATAAAAGTGAATTTTCTTTTCTTTTTATTGAAATTCAAAAACACAAGAAAAGAAATTTTTTAAATTTTCTATTAAAAACTCTAAACAACACAAAGGAAAACTTCAAGTTTTCTATTCTTTTCTTTTCTGTTCTAATTTAAATTTTCTATTCTTTTCTTTTTCGTCCAAAACTCAGAATCATAGTGTTAAGGAAAGGAAGTCAGTTTATAACTTGACACTTTCCTTTAGGACTGAGCAAAAAACGGATGAAACCGAATAGCTGAACATAATCAAAATTTCTTAACAGAATTATTTCTATTATTCGATTATTTTCTGTAATTCGGTTTTATCTGATTTAATATTCAGTTTTCCGGTTTCAGTTTGGTTTTTGATTTTTGTAATTCGGTTAATCGAATAACCGAATAAGAAAAAAATAATAATTTAAGCCTTAAAAAATTAAATCAGATTCTCTCTCCTTTCTTGGTCTCATCTGATTCTCGAGACTAGTCGTGGTCCTTCTAAGTGGGTCTACAAAGTAATTTTGAGAACTCCACTACTAACGTAGGTTGCAATCTTATTCATTTATTAATAAAAATCTATTAATTTATTAAAAAGTATTAATTTATTAAAGGCTTTTAATTATCTACGATGATGTTTTTTTTATAATATGTGATAAACCCATAGTTTTAAGCAATGCTTTTAGAATAATGATGATGATCATTCTAATGAGATCTAAATTCTTAGAAAGCTTAAAACTAAAATAGTTCCCAATCATTGGATTACTAAATTGGGGATTAGTGAATCCGGATAGATTGGTACATACGTTGCTTGCTCATTGGATGAGGATGATTGATCTCATGATCATTTGTGTGGAGACACTAAAGCAAGTATGTAGGTGCTTATTAGAGAATAAGTTCACCGAACGTGGCTCGCTAAGGAATACCTAATGGAGTTTTATTTGCTGTCAATAGGAATTCAGTAGTGATAGTAGTACAAGTAATCCTTGGACTTGAGATCATCATAGTATCTTGTGTATGATGAGTTATACTTTGACTTATTCCTTAAGACCCTTAGGGTATATCAAAGGGTATGCTTGGGTATAATAAGTTGTACATGGAGATAATGTATGATCAATAAAGAATCTACCACTTCTAATAAAAGAAGAAATGTCCTATGTGATTCGATAAATGACAACCCAAAGAGTCCTTGGCCAAAGCGCGTAATGAAATTAGAAAGGAGTTTCTAATTTGCATTATTTGAGTTGTGCATTTAAGAATCGAAATACATATAATTAAATAAAATAAGACTTGACAATAATTCCATGTCTTATATTTAATTGGGACATTGTATGGTGGAAGGATTGAATTGTATTTCGTATAACTATTTACTCAAAGGTTCTTTTATGATTAATGTTGAAATCTATATTATCTGGAAAGTCGTTGATCGCTAGGAGAGGCTTATCCTATTGTAGAATAAATATTATTTATTTAAATAAATTAATTATTTAATTTATTTATTTAAATAAGATTAGAATTGTTCTAATTGATTTATTCACAACCTGTTTAATATGGAGAACCTAAAGGGTCACACCATAAAAGGAAGAATAATTATTTAAGAAGTTAATGGCATAATCGTAATAATATGTTAAGTATATTTAATTTAATCTATGGTGATAGAATAAATTAAATAGCTTAATATTTATTATTTAATATTTTAGAAATATTAAATATAAATTAATAAGAGGAGTCTTATTAATATTATTACAATTATTATTATTTTAATTTCTAAAAGAGTTTAGGAATTAATTTAATATAAGTACTCTCATTTATTTCCTAATAAGATTAGGAGGAAAATTAATTAAAGGAGTTTAATTAATTATCCCTAATAAGATTAGGGAGCTTAATTAATTAAAAGAATTTAATTAATTAAATAAAACCCAATTCCTTAATTGTTAAGATGGGTTGCCCACATCTATATTAATAAGAGGAGTCTTTTATTATGGGTGATATGGGTTGTTGATTTTTCAACATACGTAATAATTCCAAGTTGTTGGGAGTACCTTTTCTATAGAGATAGAAAAACTAGGGTTTAGCCAACCACCCCTTCTTCTTGAATCTTTATTCTTCCTTGGTGGATCACCTCTAGAGGCCAAACACATGGGTGGCTAACGTTGATCAAAGGAAGGAACCAAACCCGGTGGATTCAAGATTGAACGCGAAAGGATTTGGAGGTGAACTTGTACCTGAGGAAGCTCGATCTTTAAGGGTATGATTTTATTCTTTATCTTTTCGTTTAATTAATAATTATGCATAAAGGGTGATCCGGGTTTATGGTTTGTAAATTTTTTAAACTCGATTTTTACACGCTTTGCATTATTTTGCAATTTGATTGCTGGCAAATGAATATTACAAACTAACAAGGTGGTATCGAGCCAAACCTTTATGCGAATTATTAATTGTTTTATTTGATATGTATATTGATATGTGTTTAGAACAATTTAATTGGGCATAATTTTATTGTATAAAATTTATTTATAAAAAAAAAAAAAAAAAAAAAAAAAGGAACACGAATTCGCTGCTTCTAAAATCTTCAACGTGGGACGGAATATATATATTATATATATATTAGGATCATGTTGTGTTGCTAAATCAATTTTTTTTTTTCAAAAAAAAAAGTTGTTCCGTGTTTTCTGGTGATAAACGTGGACAAAGTGATTTTGAATAATATATGATATACATTATCATATTGTTTTGTTTTTTTTTTGGTGGCCACATTACTTGTTAAAAGAAGTTTTCTACTGCAACTCTAAAGGCCACCAAGCACGTGAATCAAGTATCATGTAATGTAAGGTGTTATTTTTATATATATACGGTTTACACACATATATATATATATTCAATTATTTTATTATTAAAATAAAAGTTTATTTTAATTTTAAAATAAAAAGTTTATTTTAATTTTAAAATAAAAGATTTATTTTAATTTTAAAATTAGAATTTCATGCTAACTAATTAGAGTTGGAATTGGATTCCATAATAACTAATTGGAGTTGAAATTGGATTTTATTTTTCCTAAAATAAAGGAGTTTATTTGAGAATAGGGAAGTAAATCCATCTTTCCTTAAATAAAGGAGTTTGTTTAGATATGAAATAAGATTTCATATTATTCAAAATAAAAGAGTTTATTTGTGAATAGGAAAGAAAATCCATGTTTCCTTAAATAAAGGAGTTTATTTAAATATGAAATAAGATTTCATATTATTCAAAATAAAGGAGTTTATTTGTGAATAGGAAAGATAATCCGTGCTTCCTTTAATATTTTTTTACATGGAATTGATTCCATAATTAATTAAAATAAAAGAGTTTATTTTAATTAAAGATTTTTATTTTTTATTACATGGAATTGGATTTCATAATTAATTAAAATAAAGGAGTTTATTTTTATTAAAATTTTGATTAAAATAAAATAGTTTATTTTATTCAAAATTGGATAAATTAAAATAAAATAGTTTTATTTTGATTTAAATTTGGATTAAAATAAAGGAGTTTATTTTGATTCAAAAATAGATTTTATGCTAACTAAATTTGCCCATTAAATGATATCAATATATATATTAAATGTTAATTATTCATAAGATGAATGTTATTTATTGATGCATATGGTGATGTGTATGATAATAAATGGGATTGATTATGGACTATCGACCAATGTGATTGGATTTTATTTTAGTTGGATGCATGAATGTATGGGTTTTATTAAATGGGGTCTCACAGATTGCTTTCTCTAATTTTTCTTAATGTAAATTCTATCTCCTCCTATGTACTTCCCCTCGATCACGATCAAGGTTTCTATTTATTTTAAATAGTTTTGTAATAGGAATATTTAGAATTAAATTTGAAAAATTAGAGATCAAGGACAAGAAGCGCTTGAAGACCCATTTGTAATGGAGCCCGGTTTAAATGTAATAGTTATATTTAAATATTAATTCTTGCACCTCTAGGGTTTGACCTTTTGGTTCACTTGGTGGCTCTAGTGAACCAAACTAGAATAAAAGTCCATAATCAATCCGGTAGAATATAGTATTCTATATGTGCATGCTTATACTATATATATTATATATTATGCAAACATGCTTCGCATGTTAATTAATATAACGCAGTATTTTATATATATATGTAATGCTGCTAAAACAAGATGAGACAAATTAATAACAAACCCTCAATTTTTATATTAAGTCCTAAGCGTTCAAAGATATTTGGAATATCGAACGTCGCCTTCTAGCATGATAAAATTAATAGAGTATTAAATATTTAATATGAGTTTGTTGTGTCACCACAAGGCAAGTATTAAGTATTTAAGATGTTAATTTATCACATTTGATGCTTATAAAGAAAATTGAACAATATTGTTTTGTTGTGTCACCACAAGGATGATATTTTTCTTTTTTGAATATATGGAGTGCTAGGTTGGACTTAACTTGGATAATTTTGATTCTGGATGTGCCACCACTTGATCAAAATAATCTAAGAGGCAAAATACAAGGAGTTGCATAGTTGATGTAATTGACAAAAGTTGTCTACCTATTTATTTATATATAGTTTGTTGTGTCACCACAAGGCTATATACATTTGAAATGGGATCCTTATTCTCACTAGCAAATCTTTAATTAGATTTTGCCGAACTATATAAGTGAGGTAATATAGTTTGAAGAAAATAGTGGGAGATACCAATTTAAAACAAGACCTAAATTATTTTGGTAATTAATAAAAGAATGTATGTTAAAATGTTGTTAATTACAAATTCATTTACGTAATTTTACAATGTCTAAAATTACTATCATCATGAAGCATATTAAATGCTAAATTAACCAAACCGAATTAAAGAGATTGGTTAAGGAATTTGAGAATAGTTCTCATAGTGAAAAGCTATCTTATGTCCTTAATACGCCTATCCTCGCAATGGTTGCGCATAATGCCTCGAGGAAGACATTGCTACTTTTAGAAAGTGGCAAGATGATGCACATTGGCTCAATGCATCATATCGTATCCATGAGTAACAAGCTTCAGCGTCGACTGAAACTATGGATACTTCTACTATACTCCCGCACGCCAAGTAGTTGATGGTGAGGAAAGTAGGACCGATAGATATCGATATCTAAGGAGCTCTTCCGATCTAGAATGGCTAATGGCACTATAAAGATGCATAAAAGTCCTTAACATAATCAATTTGATTGATCAATTAGGACAATGGGTTTTGTCATGGATGGAGAGTTGATCCAAGATTTGATCTTGCACTCACTCCGGACTCCTTTCACAATTGTTGTGAATTTTTCATATGAACAAGCTAGATATCGGCCTCACGATTTGCTTAACATGTTGAAAAATGATGAGTCACTTTCAACCAAGAAAGACCATGTCTTCTTGGTAGGGGCCAAAGGATCTTCCAAAAGAAGAACGATTCAAAGAAGGTATATAGAAAGGCAAAAACAAAGGATAATAAGAACAAAAGCGATACGGATAGCAAAGGAGTTTGCTTCCACCGCAATAAGCATGGACACTTTGGAAAGAAATCATGAGAAGCACCTTGCGTTGGCTAACCAAAGAAGCTTAATGAATTTTCTTACAAATACAATTTTGTTCAAGATTTAAAATAATTTTTCTTTAAGTCAAGGTTCTACTTGGATATTGGATATCGACTTTGGTTATCATAAATATAGTTTTATGAATGGACCAAGAAGAAGTAGAAAGCTAAACAAAGATAAATAATCTTATGTGTGGGAAATGAAGCAAAGGTTGCTACATTAGCCACGAAAACTTATAGTTTAGCAATGCCTACGGGCAAGTCTATTAAGTCAATAAGTTGTTATTATATTTCAGGTTCTAGTTGGAAACATTATTTCCATTTTATTGTTGGACAATGACATCTTTGGTATTATATTTAAGAACAATTGTTGTTCTATTTATAATAATAATGTTTTGTATAGGGATCGGAATATCACTTAATGGATTTAGTATACTTGACTTACGTGAAAATTATTTTACAAATTGAACAAACTAGTATAAGAAAAGAAGATGATCATTCAAAGAGTTGAATGTATGTATTTGTTGAAATACAAGTGTGAATTATTTGAAAGGTTCAAAGAATTGGAAGTGAAACAAATTGGCAAAAGTATTAAGATTCTTTGATTAGATCAAGGAATAAATACTTGAGCAATAAGTTTTAGATCATCTCAAATGGTTTTCTCATAATGGACACATCCCGATCATAATAATTGATTGATGTATCTGAATGGAAAATTCGTGACCTTGTTAGACATGGTACGGTCCATAATGATTTTACCGACATTCCAAAGATCCTTCCGGGATAATGTCCTAGAAATGGTCAGCATATCTACGAAAATGGTAACCTCAAAATCCTATTAAGACTCCATAAAAGTTATGGACGGGGAGGATTCCTAATCTTAAGTATGTTAAGATAAGGGTTGTCTAACTTATGTGAAAAGGTTTCAAAAAGATATGCTTGTGACAAGATTTGACAAGTGTAGATTTGTTGGACATCCTAAAGTAAGTTTAGGGCATGTGTTCTATAATCCTACTTAGCAAAAAGGTGTTTGTTGCGAAACACGCTGCCTTCTAAGATAAAGGTGTTTATCATTGAAAGGGATAGTGGGAGGATAATAGATCTTGAAGAGTTCAAGAACCACAAAACACTATAAGTCAATAAGAGGAACTCAGAGATAGACTTATTGTACCTGGCCAAATAAATCGTAAATCTGGAATAGTACAAAAGATACCTGGGAGGTATGGATTCATCATGGATGATGATGATGAGGTACGCATCATAGAAGATGATGATCCAGAGTTACATACGATGAGGTAAGAGTTCTAATATGTACAAAAGGGTCAGTGGGAGCGTCTTGAAATTTCTAGTATTATATGTTGATATACTACGGATAAGGAATGACATACTAATGCTACAATCAGTAAAGATAAAGTTGTCTAAACATTCCTCCATGAATGATTTGGAAGAGTATCTTAATTGGGGATATAAATCTATATAGATAGATTTAAGAGGATGCTCGACTTAACCCAAGGAACGTATATTCATTTGATGCTAAAGTCGTTTAGCATGGCAAACTCCAAGAGATGTCTCATGTCGATGAGCTATGGAGTGTATCTCTCTTAATAGTCCCCACGACTCCACGAAAAGAGAGGTCGCATGAGTGACAATCATGTATGCAATGAAATGTACGAGACCCGATGTTGATCGATCATATTATGGAGAAGTTCACTATGAGTCGCTGAAAAATATCTTAAAGTGCTTAACCCAAGCACTAAGGATGTGATCATATTCATGGTGGGTCTTAATTAAAACTAGAGGGCTTAACAGACTCAAGTTTTTCGAGACGCACCAAGACGACGAGAAAAATCCACTTTAAGGTAAAGGGCTACCTTGAACGATTAGTGCGATTAATTTGAAAGGTTCCAAACAAAGAAAGAGTTCTTGGGTTTAGTGATAAAGACAAAGTATATAGCTATAAATGAAGTCGCAAGTTGATTGTTTGGATTAAAAGTTCATTACGAACTAGGAATAGTTCCTAAATCTCATCTTGGATCTAAACATGTGTTGTGGTACTTTCATTTGATTATTAGAATCATTGAAAGATGGGAAATCACTATAAAGATAGTGGACTCTCATGAACAACATTACATATCCATTAACTAAAGCTTATCCAATGCCAGGATAATCGTCACTTATAGAAGAAGAGTATAAGATACCACCATGACGATTGGCTTTAGTGCAAGTGGGAGATTGAAAGTAGTATGCACACAAGCCAATCATGTTTGATGATAAAGCATATACTTTGTAACAATCTTATTCATTTATTAATAAAAAGTATTAATTTATTAAAGGCTTTTAATTATCTACATGATGTTGTTTTATAATATGTGATAAACCCATAGTTTTAAGCAATGCTTTTAGAATAATGATGATGATCATTCTAATGAGATCTAAATTCTTAGAAAGCTTAAAACTAAAATAGTTCCCAATCATTGGATTACTAAATTGGGGATTAGTGAATCCGGATAGATTGGTACATACGTTGCTTGCTCATCATTGGATGAGGATGATTGATCTCATGATCATTTGTGTGGAGACACTAAAGCAAGTATGTAGGTGCTTATTAGAGAATAAGTTCATCGAACGTGACTCGCTAAGGAATACCTAATGGAGTTTTATTTGCTGTCAATAGGAATTCTGTAGTGATAGTAGTACAAGTAATCCTTGGACTTGAGATCATCATAGTATCTTGTGTATGATGAGTTATACTTTGACTTATTCCTTAAGACCCTTAGGGTATATCAAAGGGTATGCTTGGGTATAATAAGTTGTACATGGAGATAATGTATGATCAATAAAGAATCTACCACTTCTAATAAAAGAAGAGAATGTCCCTATGTGATTCGATAAATGACAACCCAAAGAGTCCTTGGCAAAGCGTAATGAAATTAGAAAGGAGTTTCTAATTTGCATTATTTGAGTTGTGCATTTAAGAATCGAAATACATATAATTAAATAAAATAAGACTTGACAAAGAATTCCATGTCTTATATTTAATTGGGACATTGTATGGTGGAAGGATTGAATTGTACGGTAACTATTTACTCAAAGGTTCTTTTATGATTAATGTTGAAATCTATATTATCCGGAAAGTCGTTGATCGCTAGGAGGCTTATCCCTATTGTAGAATAAATATTATTTATTTAAATAAATTAATTGTTTAATTTATTTATTTAAATAAGATTAGAATTGTTCTAATTGATTTATTCACAACCGGTTTAATATGGAGAACCTAAAGGGTCACACCATAAAAGGAAGAATAATTATTTAAGAAGTTAATGGCATAATCGTAATAATATATTAAGTATATTTAATTTAATCTATGGTGATAGAATAAATTAAATAGCTTAATATTTATTATTTAATATTTTAGAAATATTAAATATAAATTAATAAGAGGAGTCTTATTAATATTATTACAATTATTATTATTTTAATTTCTAAAAGAGTTTAGGAATTAATTTAATATAAGTACTCTCATTTATTCCTAATAAGATTAGGAGGTTAAATTAATTAAAGGAGTTTAATTAATTATCCCTAATAAGATTAGGGAGCTTAATTAATTAAAAGAATTTAATTAATTAAATAAAACCCAATTCCTTAATTGTTAAGATGGGTTGCCCACATCTATAAATAAGAGGAGTTTTATTATGGGTGGGAAGGGTTGTTGATTTTTCAACATAATGTAATAATTCCAAGTGTTGGGAGTACACCTTTCTATAGAGATAGAAAAACTAGGGTTTAGCCAACCACCCCTTCTTCTTGAATCTTTATTCTTCCTTGGTGGATCACCTCTAGAGGCCAAACATATGGGGTGGCTAACGTTGATCAAAGGAAGGAACCAAACCCGTGGATTCAAGATTGAACGCGAAGGATTTGGAGGTGAACTTGTACTGAGGAAGCTCGATCTTCAAGGGTATGATTTTATTCTTTATCTTTTCGTTTAATTAATAATTATGCATAAAGGGTGATCCGGTTTATGGTTTGTAAATTTTTTAAACTCGATTTTTTATTTATTTTTGCAATTTGATTACAAGCATACATGAATATTACAAACTAACACTTCATACTCAAAGACAGGATCCACTTCAGAGGTTGCGAAGGGGTCTAAACTCAATACAACTCTTAGATCTCTCATCTCTTATCACTTATCTCTCAGCTATAATACCAAAGAATTTTCTGAATATTATTAATAATTATATTAATAAAACCCGAATATTTATTTAAATATAAATAAATGTTGTGTGTAATGGAATATAGTAATGAAGTATGTGACAATTATGTGCTATGGTGGAATCGGTAAAAAGCTTAATGTAAAGCTCATGATAATTTCCTAGTGTGGTAAGATAATAAAATAAGTGTACTAACAATTAAATGAAGAGAATGATTAATTTAGGATATGAACTAATTTCAAAAGTAAATAAGTATGAGAATTTCCCGAGTAGCTTGATTAGCCTTATACATCAGATTGTAAATCAAAGACACCGTGTTTCGTGTAGTAAGACTTGGAAGATAATTTTGACTATATGCATGAGTTACAAAGATGGTTTATTAACATTGTGAGTTCGAGTACAAAATTAGGGCTCACGTGTGATCTAAAGAATTAAATGAACCGGGAGAAGTCTCCACGTGTCCCGAGGCAGAAGGCTCGTGGAGATAACTCATTTTGGGAATTGATTGAGGGATTGGATTGGTGGCTAGAAGGATAGGATGATTTAGGCATTACTTAAGTAAGTAAGGGTATTTCTGAAATTTTTGCTGAAATCACATGCCATGCACAAGACCCAGACATGTGCCAGGCACGTGACCATTTTTCTAGGAAACTCTATAAATACCCCCTTCATTTCAATAGAAGGGGACTTTTTGATTTTCTCTGAACTAAAGACTTTGAAGAAAGCTCATGAATCCTAAGAGTTCTGCCACGGGTTACTCGAGCAATTGCTTACCTGTTCTTTTCCCCTCTTCAACCACTCAATCAAGACCGTACTCTTTATGGATTTCTCTCCTCCTCAGTCAACACGAAACCCTAACCCTAGTAAGGTACGGTTTCCTTACCTACATTTATTTGGCGACTCTGCTGGGGAGGTGTAGAATTCGTGAAGGGTATGCCCACGACTCGAAGCGGGAGAACTATAGGAAGAGTTTCACCGACACCTAGCATTACTTCACCGGATTCGGTTCTGAGGCAGACAAATAAACATTTCCAAGGCATGAATCTGGATCTCGATCAACCCCTCGTAGAAGACGCTTCTGAAGGAAGTTCAACATCACCACATATGGCTGATCAACAATAAACCAATGTCAGGTAGATGGGCACAGGAAGACAAGGTGAGGAAGAAAGTGGAAAACAAATAACCACGAATGTTGTGCAGTTGGAGATGCTCAAGGCCTTAAAGGAGGCAAGAGAAGGACAAGGGATGATGATGGCCATGATGTCAGAAATGCGGAAGCAACAGGAAGAAATGGGAAATTTTCGTCAACAGTTAATGCAGATTCCAACCTTCAAAGCTATGTTTCCAGGAAGTTCGCAGGTAGAACGAGCAGCAGTGGATGTCAACAAGGACAATCAGAATGTGCCTCCAGTAATGGAGAGTCAGCCGATTCCAATCATCCATTTAGAGCCCCAAACCAGTGGTGATGTACCACAACCCATAGTGGAAACAAGCCAGCCTCAACCAATCGTCATTCCCACCACATTCCTAGCATTTTCACAAGTGCAGATACCGACTATACCAAGTTATGCCCAACGAACAAGCCAACAAGTGCAAGCAATGCAACCTTTGCATGATGTCAGTGTACACCAGCCGATCTCTTTACCATATACACCACCAGCGCAACAATACATTACAACTCCTCAGAAAGTCCATATAACAAGTCAGTATGTGACAAAGGATGATATGCTTGACGTAATCAATTAACTCCGAAGACAGACAACCAAACCATCAGAATTGGACTTCACTCCACCATACCCGACACATATAAAGAGACAGCCTTATCCAGCAGGGTATATTGAGCACCCGCCATAATTCCCGAAGTACAATGGAGAGAAAGGGAATGCGAGAGAACATATAGCCAAGTTTGTAGAGTTGATGTCTTTGTGGTTGGGTTATGATGAAGTAATCAACCATAACCTCTTGCTCCGTGAGTTCAGTAAAACATTGACAGATAGTGCCTTCAGTTGGTACTACAATCTAGAGAAAGGGTCAGTCCAAGATTGGGACGATTTGAAGTTACAATTTTTTAAGAAGTTTTTTTATATGCAGAAACAAGTGACCATCGTGGAGTTAATGAGATTCAAACAAAAGTCAAATGAGAAGCTAGTTAGATTACGTGGAAA
The DNA here is from genome assembly GCA_020205615.1 of Panax quinquefolius. NCBI lineage: Eukaryota > Viridiplantae > Streptophyta > Magnoliopsida > Apiales > Araliaceae > Panax > Panax quinquefolius. The sequence continues at coordinate 127,287,266 of CM035152.1, forward strand.
GATTCAGGGCTCAGGCGCAAAAATGTGTGGACCCGATTGAAGAGAAGAATATAGTGAGCATATGCAATAATGGTGTCCTATATACCTTTAAGCCCCACTTGGTCACTAAAGCATGTCGATTCCTTTGTAACACTATCAACATTTGCACAAGACTTGGGAAGAATTATGACTTTGCCCGTAAGCCAGGCGACTATTACGTGGAAGGGCAAAAGAACTGCTATTATGGCTTTAGTAGATTCTCAGCCAAAGCCACAAGGGGGCAAGAGGGAAAAGAGTGGAAAGAATGAAAGGAACCATGGAAAACCAGGAGACAAGTTTTTCAAATAGGCAATCCCAAGGGCTATTACGTCCAGTGAGAAGGCATTCAGGGATTTGTACGAGCAATGGGTAGAACATGGAGTTGTAAAACCTCCAAGACCCAAATTTGTTGTAATAGAAGAGATAAAGAGGAGACCAGAATTCTGTGTATACCACTAGTATCCTGGACATTCCACTATAGATTGTTACAGTCTACAACGGATTTACCATGAGAAATTGGCGGCAAGAGAAATTGAACTGGAAGTAGGAAACAACGTGCTGGACAAGCCACTTTCTAACCACAAGGGGAAAGAAACGTGCAACACTATTACTTATAGTGAATCACCAGAGGGCAGAGAAGTGAAGATGATGGAGAACACATAAATGAGGAAGGACGATTCTGATCCAGGTCTGTAGGTGACCGCATTGATGAGCGGAGCTAAGTTCAGGAAATATTTTAATCAGATCGGATTGACCAAGGAAGCAAGCATAGAAGCGACCAAGGCAATCATCAAAGCTGTCGAAGCACAAGAGACTTGCATGGCAATCAGCAAAGGGTTTGTGAAGACGGTGGAGGAGGAAGAGAACAAAATCACTTTCTCTAAGGCGATAGAGAGGTGAGATATCCATATAATAGACCACTATATGTGACGAAATAATTAATGGCATAGAAGTGCGAAGAGCGGTTATTGATAATGGAGCATCTATAAATATAATGCCTTACACCGTCTTTAAAAAGTTAGGTATACCAAAGAAGAAGATCGTGAAGGAAAAGACAAACATCATGGGGTTCGCTAATCAAAGCACGAGAACCCTCGGATACATCAAGGTGGATATGCAAGTGGGGAAGATCCGAGGACCTGTGATGTTCCATGTAGCAGAAGTTGACACAGCATATCATGTGTTGCTAGGAAGAGCTTGGCAGAATGATTATGGGGTGGTACCATCAGTTTTTCATCAGTGCATGAAGGAAATTTGGAAAGGCAAGGAGGTCAAGGTACTAGCGACAAGGAACCCTTTTGGGCCAGAGGAGGCACATATCACCGAAGCAGCTTTCTTCGATGATGTCGTCGAAGAAGGAGAAAACCATATTGCTAAGCCTAATTCTCCGAAGCTAGCAAGTTGGGAGGAGGTACAAGAGGACAAGTTTGTGCCTGTGAAAAAGGAAAAGAAGCAGACCTTTGAACAAGGTGAATGTGTGATAACCCGGGATTACTGAAGAATCCAAATTTTACGAATAATTTTTATTTATTTAATTTAATATTGACTGTTAATATTGTACTGTGTATCTGTGATACGAGTATCGAGAAGTAGTCAATTTGTGTATTGACTGAGAAATTAGAGTAGAGTTGTGCTTAACGGAGAATAGAAACCCTAACCCTAAGTCCGGATAGGGATTTGATTAAAAATATAATTTAAATAGTTATACTGATGAGTACGTGTTTGTATTGTATAGAATGTTGATCAATGATTGGTCGGGTAGGGTATAATATTTATAAACCCAAATAAGGGATTGGAAACTCTAATCTCAAGATTTGAAACCCTAATGCGTAGTTAGGAACCCTAATCAAAAGTCGAGAAACCCTAATTTTTAATTCGAGAATCCTAAACCCTAATTAGGAAACCCTAATCCTAATTAGTAAGCTCTAAAGTGATTAGTATACTTTACTGTGATTAGTAACCTTTAATATAATTAGGGAACACTAATTATATTTTTGAAAATCTTAATTTTCTATTTATAAAGATCCTAATTTAGAAAATCCTAGAAGCTAAAGTTGTAAAACTAGGGTTAGAACCTTATGGTTAAACCCTAAGGGTTTGGTAAATTCCATGTATGCCATTAAAATTTCATGTACAAAGTCCAAAGTACCCCTTTACTTAAATATTTAGTTAGAAGATTTGCAAGATCTAGTGAGTAATCACTTGAGATTATCCCATGTGCTTAAATTCTATATCAAATCTTATCCATATCTTGCCAACTTGCACACTTGGATTCATTACATCTTTGATATAAGAGGTCTAGGAGAGAGACAGTTCACATATTAAGCTCATTAGCTATCTAACACCAACCCACTCTTTCTCTCACCTAAACCCACGCAGTCACTAAGTGTTTCAGTCACTAACCAAGCCTTTAGATCATCAAGATCAGTGGAGAAGAGCAAGGATCAAAGATTGGATAAGAGAAGGTAAAACCCAAACTCAACCTAGATCTTGTATACTAAGAAAATAATTGTGTTTAAGTGTTTATATTCGTGTTATATGGTGTTTTTAGTTGATCTATGTTGATCCATGATGGATCCATAGCATCAAAGTGGGTAAAAATGCAAGTTTTCAAAATCTGTTCTTGAGCTCTAATGGTGATTGACAAGTAAATCTCAGAAGGCTAAGATCTCTGTATATTAATGATTTGTAAGATGTTATGTGTTAGATCTATAGTTTGCTATGTTGTCTTTAATCTGGAAGTGGTATCACAGTGTTTGAATATCTAGATTTCATTTTATTCCCAGTCAAAGTCGGTTGACCGACGTTGACTGGGCTAATATCTCTAAGCGACTGTAACGTGTAAACGAATGTCGACGATGTTCTAAGCATTATATCTGTCAGGTGTGATGAGTTATGTTAATATTGTTGTAACTATCGTATAGTATGTTATATGTACTCTGTATACATCCCATAAGATTCCATAAAATGTTAATAGATCGATTAGAGAAAGTGGTCAAAGTGACCCATTTGATCACGATGACCCTTTTCTGGAAATTCCAGAAAGTTTATGAGCAAAAATTTCTGACAGTGTTTGACTGAGATTTATCTTGGGAATCTGTTGTTTTTGGACTAATCTATTGTTATATATATACTCTATTATATTTCAACTACACGATTGGACAATTATATCACAAGAAACATGACCAGATCGTATATAAAATTAAGCTTGAAAGTGACAGGTTGAGTTTCTGGGTTTTTGGGGAAACTCAGATTTGGTTTGGCAGCTTCTTTGAAAGCCCAGATCATTATGTAATGTGGTGTTATGACCAAAGTTTTGATCGATATGAGTAGTATTACATGTGTACTACGATTTGTAACTTTAAGTTAGCCCAGAAACCATTTTGTCTGATATTAAAAGCCGGTCAAACCTTGCCCCTCGAACACTGAGATTGTTAGTGTTCTTGAGTCAAGAACACCTAAGACAACAGTCAAGTGTCGCTAAAGGTCTTTAGCGACGGTTTTATTATTTTCTAATTTCTGATATTTTCGAAAAATGATTAAAAATAGAAATAAATTATAAAAATTACCAAAAATGGTTTTAAAAATTATTTTAAATTATGAAAAATAATTTTGACTATTTGGAATATTTTCTTTTTAATATTTATAATTATTTAAATATTAAAGGTATTTAATTTATTTAATTAGTGTATTAAATAAATTAGAGAAAGTAATTTAATATTATTAAAATCATTTTAAATAAGAATAAAGTGTTTAAAATACTTTGAGTTATAAAATGTAACTTTTAATATTTTTGGAGAATTTTCATTAATAAATTAATATTAATGATATTAGATTTATTTAATTATTATATTAAATAAATGAATTAAAAATAATTTTATTGATTTAGAAATCATTTAAAAATGAGAAAAGTAATTTAAAAATATTTTAAGTTATAATTAATGACTTTTAATATTTGGATAATAATTTCATTAATATTTGATTATTAATGGTGATGATTTAAAATGATTTTAATTACTTTAAAAATCATTTAAGTAGAATAATGTTGATTTAAAATATTTTAAGTTATTAAAATAACTTTAATATTTTGACAAGTATGTTATTAATATTTTTATATTATTAAATATTAATAATGATGAGATTATTTGATAATTAAATCATTTAAAAATAATTTCGATGTTTGAAAAATTATTATAAATTATAATAATTGCTTATAAATTATTAAAAGCTTTCGAAAAATATTATAAATGATATTTGACTTATCTAAAATAATATTGAAGCTTAGAAACTGAGTTTAATTGACAATAGTGTTGTTAATTGTCGGATAGGGTGACCAGATCAACGAGAATGGACCGAAGTCCAACCAGACCGAAATAGTTAGACTTGATATGTGTTTATCTAGGTTATAAACACTGATGTGGCTATGTGGTAATGTGCCTAGGAGAAGTTTGACTGTGAATTACAGTGTTATGTTTTATAAGTTATTCTGCTAATTGTGAGACCGATATTATTGGTTATAGGTCTTACTAACGCAGATAAGTTTATTGTGTAGCTGTAATCAGCGGAAGAGGCAAGTTCCCTAACTCAACCTTGAGTTAATATCGTCCAGGGATTTATTGTTGATTATTCGCAATTAGTGCATACTTAATAATTTAAAATTAAATTACTGATTCAGAATATATATATATACATTCGTAGAATAACTGTTATTGGATATACATATCCGTAGAAGCTAAAATTTACAGTACAGATAATTCCTGTTTATTGTCAAATTATGTTGAGAAATGTCTTAGCCAATTATTCTTGTTAGACGAACATTTGTTAGAACTTGATAGGTTCGAGAAGAGAATTCAATTGTTATTGACAGATCGATGCCAATTATTTCGACTAGATCGAGAAGTAAATAGAATTTAAAACCACAGTATTTCGTTGGAAAATCAAAATCTTGATTCTAAGACTGAGAAGAACAACCTTTTATATAAAGGGAATATTTTATCGATCGAGTATTCGGCCTTTGCGCGTGATTAAGTATTATGCATAATATAGGGTATACTAATGCTGACCACTTTATATACTTTCAGAGGGGTATGATTTAATCTTTATGGTTATCTAATACACCTGGGTATATCAAAGTTTAACTTTGATAGTTACTCGAGAAGAGAAGTTCAAGATCTAATGGATCGCTCAACATAAATCTGGAAAACATTCCACTTTGCTATTTCGTAGAATTAATTCTTGATTATTCATTTGAATATCGTAGAAAACCTTGAAAGCGTTGTACTCTTTCATTATCGAATTATTGTTGCGTAGAATGTGAGAAGGTTTGATATTGATTTCTATATCTTTATTGTATCTCTTAACTTGCGGAGCAAACTTGTTGCTCACCCTTGCTATAAATAAAAATTTTCAGCTAAGGACGAAGTTGCAGAAGGTGTTGCGAAGAAGAACAAAGGAAAAGGAATAGTTATGAATTAGTTATGATGAACAATATTATTATTGTGACGCCCCCAAAATTAGGTATACATCACCCATCGTGGGTCGCCACTTACATGGTACAGAATTTAAATACAACTTACTAACATAAGCATATGGTATACAATACGACATAAAGCGTGAGTTTAAATACAAATATCGCTCTACTAGATATTATACAAACTCAAAAAGGAGTCCTTATTACAATTATTATCACACTATTTCACGGAATAGTGAGGACTACTAATGCTATCTTCGGGACTATCACTCGTTTCCCAGACTTCGTCCCGGCTATATTCTCATTTCACGAAGAGAACGGTGAAAGAAAGGGTGAGCTCAACTAGCCCATGAAGAAATATTATGACTAAGATAATGCGAGAATAAATTATCAATAGTCTTCAACAATGTTAAACCGATAAAATACAATAGACAACCAGTTTTAGCTGCAGAAGAATAATCTCTGATACATTAAAAGAGTCAAGTAGAAAATAAAGTCTACTATCTTTTAGGTTTTAAAAGTTTTTCATCACTATTATAGTTTGAGACTCAAACTTTAATAAATATTCCACATCATCGAATCACCCACTTTGACTACTACGCCGAAGATATTCTTTAGTATCACGACCACAATTATTCATGCACTACGGGCCAAGAATATTTGTGTATTCATTAATAGTCATGATCATGCCAACAATCGTCCACCAATGCACTACTGACCATTGAGGATTTTATCACATCATTTGTAACATTACGGTCATGATTACACCGAATAGTCTCTCGTCATAATCATACCAAGTCCATCTATGCACTACGAGCCACGTATTGACTTTCAACATAATATAAACATGAGGATGATGACAATGATATAAGAATTCAATAAAACAAGTTCAAGAATTATTTTATCCAGGAATTATTAACGTCCAAATTATCAACATGATCTTTGTTTTGTAGAGTAAAATTCAAGAATGATCGGAAGAATATTTCCATGAAAAGATCTTTGGATGAAACGCAAATATCAAGGATATTCCACTAATTTCATGGAGTATAGAAGTCAAAGTTTTAACCAACCGGGTATAATAAAGAATAGAATAACAAAAGAAATCACCATGCATGCGATTGATCGCCTGCAAGCGAGTTATTCAACAGAATAATAAATAACGGAACGGTCCGTAGAAACGCACAAACAGGATGTTCCAACGAGAATAATAAAGAATGGAACCAGTCCGCGTAAAACACACGTACGGATGTTCCAAAGAATAATAATAAAATGCGAGAACCGGTCCGGTGTAAAACACGCATGACGGATGTTCCAACATAATAATAATAAAGATTTTAACCAGTCCGGTAAAAACCACATGCATGTGATGTTCCAACAGAATAATAGAAGAATGTCACCAAGTATAGGGTAAACCACGATACAAAAGTTATTCCAACAGAATAATAAGCAATGGAATAACAACAGCTTCTCTTCATGAATAAGAAAGAATAACACCCCTTACCTTTGGTAGGAGATTGAATCTTTATGAGCGATTAGTAACAAAATACTCTTCTTCTTTCTCTCTTATTCTCTCTATACTTTCTCTCTATAGCTTGAATGAATTAAGTGAAAAATAATGAAGCACTAGGCCTCTATTTATAGAAGATTTCTAGCTTAGCACTTTCGCCGTGTGAAAAGGCAAGTGGCTTGCGAATCGATGATGTGAAAAGAAAAGTGGTTTGGCGCTTTTGTAATGTGAAACGACAAGTGGTTCGACGTCTGGTAAAGGTAATTACTATTGATGAAGGTAATTACTATTCACAAGGTAATTACTATTGGCGAAGGTAATTACTATTGATTTAAGGTAAATACTATTGACGAAGGTAATTACTATTCACAAAGGTAATTACTATTGATGAAGAGACTCTTAGATGATGACATATGAGCCCCCCATAAAATAATCAAACTTACCACAAATCATTTTATTTTTCATCAACACATATTTAATCTTTCAACAATTATTAATCATTTATAACTTGTCATCTCAATTATTGATTTAATACTATAACATATTATACGTATGATCTTGTGTGACAATAATTGAATCAATAATATAAGAGATACGATGTAGCAATTACTGTAGCGATAATTAAGCATAGCTGAGTGACTTCTCACGTAAGCATCAATAATCAATACCGTGTGCTACTATGCAACCAATGCCGTATTCTCGTACTTTTTACCAAGGGTAGTTCAACGCTTTAACGGTAACACCTCATTCATTATTTTTATAAAATATTTTTGTCGTTTCTCAATCCGACAATAATTACATTATGGGGTCCACCAATGATTGAGTAGTTATGCGAATATTCCCTAACAAAAAGAATATTCCCGACCAAACGAATATTTTATAACAACTTGCATACTTTGCAAAATTTATAAATATTACCCACAACTATAACATTATATCAAATTTATTCCATAATATTCAAAACTAATATTTATAGAAAAATTCATCTTTATTTATAATAGTTGGGTCTTACAACCTCCCTTCTTATGAAATTTAAGCCCTCGAAATTAGGGTACGCGATACTGGTATGTCGAAGAGGTAAGGATACCTTGATTTCATTTCGATTCTAACTTCCAAGTCATTTCCTCAACATCGTGGTTCCTCCACAAAACTTTGACTTGAGGTATAACCTTGGAGCGTAGAATATGTTCCTTCTTATCCAAAATTTGAGCAGAACCTCTTCATACGTCAAATCTTCCGCTATTTAAATCGGTTCTAACTCAATAATATGGTTCGGGTCTTTCACATATTTACGTAACATGGATATGTGAAAACGTTATGAACACGAGACATATTTGGCGGTAGAAGAGCGAGTCTATAGGCCACGCTCCTACTCGATCGAGGATTAAAAATGGACCGATGAATCAAGGATTAAGTTTTCCTCTCTTTCCAAATCTGTAACTCCTTTCCATGGAGCAACTCTTAACAACACATGATCTCCTATATCGAATTCCACTTCCTTTCGATGAAGATCAGCGATAACTCTTTTATCGATTTTGTGAGGTTTTTATACGTTGTCGGATCGTTTGAATCTTTTAAAGTAGTCATACGTACGTACAACTCAGATCCCAACAACGTTGCTTCACCCACCTCATCCCAAAGATAATTTGGATAATGACACTTTCTTCCATACAACGCTTGAATGGAGCCATGCGATACTTGCTTGATAAGCTGTTGTTGTAGGAAAACTCCACCAATGGTAAGAACTTGTCCCAACTCCCCTTGAAATCAAGGACACGAGTCTTAATAGATCTTCAAGAGTTTGAATAGTCCTCTCATTGTCTTCATCCGTCTGAGGATGATATGCCGAAGCTAAATCGTGAAATCATGCCCGTAGTGTGGCGCCCCCAAAATAGGTCCATTCCATCCAACCCATTCTCGAGTCGCCAAATACATGGTACAAAAAATAACTACAACTTTACTATTACAACATATAAACGTGAGTTTAAATACGAGATATTGCCATCTAGACAATATCCACACGCAAATAAATCCCCATAATAATTATTGATACATTATTTTACAAAATGGTGAGGACTACTAAACGACTCTCTCTAGAACCTTCATTCCATACCCCCGACTAGTACTACGCTACATTCTCGCCTCCGAGAAGAAAAATGGAACAAAAAGGAAAAGGGTGAGCTCAACTAGCCCGATAAAGAATATTATGACTAAGATAATATACAACAAATTATCGTTAGTCTCCAACAGGAAAAATCTAATAGAATACAATAGACAACCGGTTTTAAATCAATCTTACGTGGCGAAATAATAATTCATTAGAAGAGTTAAGTAGAGAATGCAAACTACTATCTTCTATATATGAATTTAAAAGTTCATCGTCGATATTTTATCCCTGTAACATCAATCAATATATATCTGAAATCAAATATTCATCTTTGCACTACAGGCCAAAGATATTCATCAGTTGATCATGTTCATCTAAACACTTGTTCATCTTTGCACTACGGGCCAAAGATATTAATCAGTCGGTCATATTCATCTCAACACCTGTTCATCTTTGCACTACGGGCCAAATATATTCATCAAGAAATCATTCATCTTTGCACTACAGGCCAAAGATATTCATCAGTTGGTCATGTTCATCTAAACACCTGTTCATCTTTGCACTACGGCCAAAGATATTCTTCAGAAATCATTCATCTTTGCACTACAAAGAAAGATATTCAATAATATCATCATTTAAGGCCGAGGATGATGAAAAATATTTTTAAAAAACGAATCCGATTGAAACAAAATGACAAGGATTAAGGATTAAGGATTTGTACTTTATTTTATCCACGCCCAAAAAATACCTCAAAAATAATTATAGTGGTGTAAAATTCAAGAATGATCAAAACACATGGATACAATCAAAGCTAGTATCCGAATAGATATTTTGGACGAAAAAGAAGAAATTTCATTTTTCTATTGAATAGTGTCGTATTCGTGAATAGTGCCAGATATCGTGAATAGTCCGTATATCGTGAATAGTAACTCAAACACCAAAAGATAGAAATTTCCCAAAAAAAACATCTTCACGCTTCATGAATAGTACTGCGTGAATAGTAACTCGTGAATAGTAACTCATGAATAGTAACTTTCGTGAATAGTAACTTCGTGAATAGTAACTCATGAATAGTAACCCCAGAGCATGGAAAAGTTCCAAATTTGATAAAAAGTTTCAACTAATATTTCAAATAATGATATTGAAGAAATAATATCATTTGAGAAGAAAATAACATCCTTTACCTCGAAGAAAGATTTTCTAGTTGAAACAGGATATAGGATATGACTTGAACTTGCACCGTATAGAAATACTCAAAGTATACTCAAAATACTCACAAGAATACGCTCGATAATATAGAGAGAAAACTTGAGCTTTACGGTGTGATTTTCAATTCTAACCTAAGCACCTATTTATAGGAAATTGCTTAGAACATCAAGCGAAAATTTAAAATAATAATAATATATTATATATATTCCTCACCAACCAAGACTCACAGAAATCAGCATGTTTACAACACATAGGGGGCAACCAAAACAATAAATACGTTTTTTGTTGATATAAATAATTAAAACTTCAAAAATCAATTATTTGAGCTTGAACTTCAATAATTCATAATAAATAGCTCTTTTATCAAAAAAATTCAAATCTCGCGAGTTTTTATAGAAAATCCAATTCTCTACAACTTTCGGAAGAAAGTTTTTCCAAATTCAAACAAAAATTGGCCAAAATTCACATACGGACAATTTTACAGTATAATCAAATTTCGATCAAGAAATGGGGTCCACAAGCATGTTTAACATGTTTTAAACATTTATTGCAACAAAAATACTCTTCCTCCTCAGATACTCATATATCCCACATTAGATTGTAAAAATATCATAGTTAATATATTATTAAAATAATATATTTAAATGAATTATTTTATCGAGAAAAAGATAAAATATTAATTCTCAACAATTGTCATTTTAAAATTTTCTCCATCTATATCCACATAAAATCAATATTTTCCTCATCATATGAATCAATAATTAATTATTCACAAATAATATTACGTAATCACAATATTGACAACGAGTGCGGTTCCTCAGGAAGAGGGGGGCTTTCGATAAGAATTTCTCCTTCTTGGCGCCAATTAGGTGACCAAACCTCTCCTTAGATGCGAACTTTCTAGACATTGCCAATAATGTTATCTAATAATATTATTTAGATAATATGAATTATTGCTTCGATAATGAAAATACCGTGTAATGACAATTATTGAAACAACAAAGAATATAAATATCAACGCAAACAATTATTAAATCAATAAAATCTTGAACAATAATTCTTTGTATCAATTATTGAGTAGTGTCTTCTTACGTAAGAATCAATAATTGGTGCAATACTGGTAATGCTACTGGATTCAACAACGCCGTATTAGTGTGTTTTAACCACCGGTAGTCCAACAAGATAATTGGAATAACTACTGCGATTATTTATAAACAACTTATATTTGTCGTTTTCTTCATCCAATCGCTTTTACATTTATGGGCCCACAAAAAGATCAATGTTGTGCGTTTAATATTCCCAAGCGATCACGAATATTCCACGACCAAACGAATATTCCACGACCAAACGAATATTCCCCTATAATAATGAATATTTTATAACCACTTGCTTATTCGAAATATTTGCGTATTGTACCCATAACTATCCACATTAATCAAATCAACCCTTACTATTTCAAAATAATAAATAGAGGAAAATAAATTTCATTTATTAATAATTTGGGGTCTTACAACCTCCCTCCTTATGAAATTTCGTCCTCGAAATTGACGTCACGATACGGTGTGTTTGAAAAGATGAGAATACCTCGCTTTCATTTCCGTTTGCAACTCCCGGTCATTTCCTCAATAGCATGGTTTCTCCACAAAACTTTAACTTGTGGTATAACCTCGGTACATAAGACATGTTCTTTTCTATCCAAGATCTTGACAGGTACCTCCTCGTACGTTAAGTCTTTGGCTATCTCGTCCGGTTCTAACTCAATGACGTGGTTTGGGTCGTCCACATATTTACGTAACATCGATACGTGAAAAACGTTATGAACACGCGTCATACTTGGCGGTAAAACGAGTCTATAGGCCACAGTTCCTATTCGATCGAGAATTTTAAATGGATTAATAAATCGAAGGTTTGAGCTTTCCTCACCTCACCGATTCTCGCTTTTGAAATAACAACTTCTTGCACCTCTTTCTTCAAATTCATCATTCAAAGGTGTGTAGCTTGAAACGAAATTTAACTTTATCGATTAAAGTCTATTATACTCGTATATCATCATGTGGGTACCTAGAGTTTTCATCTCCATCTCTATTATTTGTAAATTATACGAAATGAGTCTTTGACAATATCGTACTCGTACTTGTATACGATCTTCTACTCAACACGTCAGCTACCACGTTCGCTTTTCCAAGATGGCATGGTCAGAACATGTGCTGAAATGAGTCTCCTCTTGAGTTCTTCGAAAGCTCTTCCCACATTCCTTGCTCCATTCGAATTTTGTATCTCTACGAGTCAGCTGCGTTAATGGAATAGCGATTCGAGAATATCCTTCAACGAATCTCCGATAATAACCAACTAAGCCTAGAAAGCTACTTATTTTGATTACCGACTTAGGTTGTTCTCAACTGTGACTCATATCCCAACCTTGGATAACACGTTACAATGACACCTATCAGTTTACTATCGCACGAATATGGTGTCCCCTACGGAGAGTCTGGCTTCGGTGCATTCCACAAAGGAAGTCACCAGATAAAGGCTCAGGTACCAAATTCTATAGTTGAATTATTAACTCACGGAGTTCAATAGAGCCATTCGATATAAGATTTTAGAAATGAGTTTTGTCTGGGTTCAAAGTCGATACAAAATTTAATATCGAAGCTTTGGGAGTAAGCGAAAAATTCTTCAGAAATACATCGGGAAAAATCAATAACAACAGAATATTATTCAAATCGACGTGTCTTTATTCAAATCCATAACATAGACTAAGAAAACTTGACATCCGTAATAAACGAATGACTTCATGGCTTGATATGAAAATGTTTGACTACAATGGTTTGATTGCTTGAATTGAATAACGAGTTGCTTAGGAATATGAAAACTAACAACCTAACGAAAGTAATCAATTTCGGCATAATGAGTAGTTAACCTTAAAATCACATCAAAAGCAAATATCTCTATAGAAATAAAGTTAACGTGTAATGTGATAGTGCCAACTGAATCAAGCAAGATTTCTAAACAACGGATGTAATGAAAGTTTCTCCTAACGAGTCTCCATAAATAGGTCAAAGTCTAATTTCTCCGTAGTCAAGTTCAAACGTTGAGCGCAAGCAAGAGAGATAAAAGAATGGGTAGAACCCAGATTCTAGTAAGGTATAAACTTCGCAAGAATTTATAATTAACTAACCCGTGCTAACTTCGTCGGGTTACTCGCTTTTTTTGAAGTCACGAAAAACGCTCTTCGATGTCGTTGACTTTGACTTTTACATATCCATCCGCTTCGTGCCAACGTCCCAACTGGACTTGATTTCGCTATAGGAAAAAATTGAGCTATGTGACCATCTTTTCCACAACTAAAATATACCTTGGAAGGCTTTGAATAGTTTGACCTTATATGTCCCTCCTCTCCGCATCTGTAGCATCTAACTGGTGATCATTCTCTTCCCTAGAATTTGTTCTTTGGTGTTGATCTTTCACTGCTTTGCGTCTTCCGTCATCGTTAAATCTTCTCTTTTTAGATTGGACATCTCTTTCCATAATATCAACGCGTCGTGCGCGCTTTTTTACCCATGCATCACTCATTCTCACTCGTTCGGTTATTTCTTCTTCATTTCGATTCCACTTTATCATCTTATACTCTGCCAAAGAGTGCTTCAGTTCAAGCATCACATATCGGGTAACACAAGCTTGAATCGTTACATCCTTTTGCTCCACGACTGCCTGCAATTCTTCAGCCTGCTCTTCTAACTCATGAATACGATTTTACAATTCTACATTTTGATCATAAAATACCTCTAATAAACTCTCTTCAGGTACCTCTTCTTCCTCACTCTCAGCTATTACCTCTGCGACTATCTTGGGTGCAACTATCAATTCTTCACTCACCACATGGATATCTCTAATTCTTTCATCGCCTGACATCACATTATCTTGGTTGGCGATTAGAGGTGTCTCCACGATCTCATTCACTCCATTGTTAACGTTCTCAGCAGCCATTCTTAAAAACTATCATAAAACAAGGGTTAATTAAAAAAATTAACAAATCACATAATACCCTATATTATAACCAATCAACAAATAAGCTTAGGTAGGACACACTTAGCGAAGGATTTACTCGTCTCTCCCTCCTAGTTCTATTCCCGATCTCCGCCAGAGATCGTATCCCTAAGCTCGATACCAAGTATGTGGCGCCCCAAAATAGGTCCATTCCATCCAACCCATTCGACGAGTGCCAAATACATGGTACAAAAATAACTACAACTTTACTTATTACAACATATAAATCATGTGAGTTTAAATACGAGATATTGCCATCTAGACAATATCCACACGCAAATAAATCCCATAATAATTATTGATACATTATTTTACAAAAATGGTGAGGACTACTAAACGACTCTCTCTAGAACCTTCATTCCATATCCCGACTAGTACTTTCGCTACATTCTCGCCTCCACGAGAAGAAAAATGGAACAAAAAGGAAAAGGGTGAGCTCAACTAGCCCGATAAAGAATATTATGACTAAGATAATATACAACAAATTATCGTTAGTCTCCAACGGGAAAAATCTAATAGAATACAATAGACAACCAGGTTTAAATCAATCTTGCAATGAAATAATAATTCATTAGAAGAGTTAAGTAGAGAATGCAAACTACTATCTTCTATATATGAATTTAAAAGTTCATCGTCGATATTTTATCCTGTAAACATCAATCAATATATATATCGAATCAAATATTCATCTTTTGCACTACTGAGCCAAAGATATTCATCAATTGATCATGTTCATCTAAACACTTGTTCATCTTTGCACTCACGGCCAAAGATATTAATCGATCGGTCGTATTCATCTCTCAACACTGTTCATCTTTGCACTACGGGCCAAATATATTCATCAAGAAATCATTCATCTTTGCCCTACTGAGCCAAAGATATTCATCGATTAGTCATGTTCATCTAAACACTGCTCATCTTTACTTTCTGACCAAAGATATTCTTCAAAATCATTCATCTTTGCTACTACGGGCAAAGATATTCAATAATATCATCATTTAAGGCGAGGATGATGAAAAATATTTTAAAAAACGAATCCAAAGAAACAAAATGACAAGGATTAAGGATTAAGGATTAGTACTTTGTTTTATCCACGTCCAAAAATACCTCAAAAAATAATTATAGTGGTGTAAAATTCAAGAATGATCAAAACATGGATACAATCAAAGCTAGTATCCGAATAGATATTTTAGACGAAAGAAGAAATTTCATTTTTCTTGAATAGTGTAATATTATTCGTGAATAGTCTTCAGATCGTGAATAGTGCAAGATATCGTGAATAAGTAACTCAAACACCAAAAGATAGAAATTTCCCAAAAAAAAAACATCTTCACGCTTCATGAATAGTACTTCGTGAATAGTAACTTCGTGAATAGTAACTCGTGAATAGTAACTCATGAATAGTAACCCCAGACATGGAAAAGTTCCAAATTTGATAAAAAGTTTCAACCAATATTTCAAAGATAATGATATTGAAGAAATAATATCATTTGAGAAGAAAATAACATCCCTTACCTCGAAAGACAAATTTTAGTTGAAACAGGATATAGGCTATGACTTGAACTTGCCAGATAGCAATACTCAAAGTATACTCAAAATACTCACAAGAATACGCTCGATAATATAGAGAGAAAACTTGATTTAAGTGTGATTTTCAATTCTAACCTAAGCACCCTATTTATAGGAAATTGCTTAGAACACCAAAGCGAAAAATTTAATATAATAATAATATATTATATATATATTCTCACGCCAACCAAGACTCTGAAATCAGCATGTTTACAACACATGGGGGCCAACAAAAACAATAAAAACGTTTTTGTTGATATAAATAATTAAAACTTCCAAAATCAATTATTTGAACTTGAACTTCAATAATTCATAATAAATAGCTCTTTTATCGAGAAAATTTGAATCTCGCGAGCTTTTATAGGAAATCCAATTCTCTACAACTTTTAGGAAGAAAGTTTTTCAAATTCCAAGCAAATTGGCCAAAATTCACATACGGACAATTTTACAAAATTATAATCAAATTTCATTCAAGAAATGGGGTCCACCGACATATTTAACATGTTTTAAACATTTATTGCAACAAAATACTCTTCCTCCTCGTATACTCATATATCCCACATTCGTTGTAAAAATATCACCATTAATATATTATTAAAATAATATATTTAAATGAATTATTTTATCGAAAAAGATAAAATATTAATTTTCAACAATTGTCATTTTAAAATTTTCTCCATCTATATCCACATAAAATCAATATTTTCCTCATCATATGAATCAATAATTAATTATTCATAAATAATATTCTGAGAATCACAATATTACAACCGTGCAATTCCTGGGAAAGAGGGCTTTCGAATAAGAATTTCTCCTTCTTGGTAGCAATTAGGGTGACCAAACCTCTCCTTAGAGCGAATTTTCTAGACATTGCCAATAATGTTATCTAATAATATTATTCGGATAATATGAATTATTGCTTCGATAATGAAAATCACTTGTAATGACAATTATTGAAACAACGAAGAATATAAAATATCAACGCAAAGAATTATTAAATCAATAAAATCTTTGAACAATAATTCTTCAGTAACAATTATTGAGTAGTGTCTTCTTACGTAAGAATCAATAATTGAATGCAATACTGGTAATCTTCTGCTTCAACAACGCGTATTAGTGTGTTTTAACCACCGGGTATTCCAACAGTGTTAACGGTAACAACTACGCTGTTATTTATAAACAACTTATACTTGTCGTTTTCTTCATCAAATCGTTTTCCGTTATGGGGCCCACAAAAAGATCATACTGCAGGTCATACGAATATTCCCAAGACGATGCGAATATTCCACGACCAAACGAATATTCCACGACCAAACGAATATTCCCAGATAATAATGAATATTTTATAACAACTTGCTTATTGAAATATTTGCGTATTTTACCCATAACTATCCACATTAATCAAATCAACCCTTACTATTTCAAAATAATAAATAGAGGAAAATAAATTTCATTTATTAATAATTTGGGGTCTTACACATAGCTTTTTGCAAACTAACCCAAAATCGTGAAGTGAATCTTGGGTCTCGATCGAAACTATGGATACTTAGGCATACCATGCGATCTTTACAATCTCGTTTATGTACATACGAGCAAGGCGTTCAAGTGTATAAGTTTCTCGTATCGGTAAGAAATGAGCGAGACTTGGTCAATCTATCAACAATGACCCAAATCGCATCATGCCTTGAGAAACCTTAGGAAGGCCGTAACGAAATCCATGGTAATGTGCTCCCACTTCCATTACGGAATTTCAAGTGGTTCTTGATGGACCTTTTGGTATTTGATGCTCGCTTTAACTCGTTGACAAGTTAGACACCTTGAGATAAGCAAATATATCTCTCTCTTCATATTGCTCCACCAAAATGTATAGCGAATATCATGATACATTTGGTACTCCTGAGATGGATTGCAA
Source organism: Panax quinquefolius (assembly GCA_020205615.1). Taxonomy (NCBI): domain Eukaryota; kingdom Viridiplantae; phylum Streptophyta; class Magnoliopsida; order Apiales; family Araliaceae; genus Panax; species Panax quinquefolius. The sequence continues at coordinate 127,305,105 of CM035152.1, forward strand.
ATGGTGTGTTGTGCGCCTCCATCATGATATTATACTTTAAATCGGGTCGTTAGGAACACAAAAATGCGGAGTTGACTTCAAGTATTCCTTCTTCATCGATTCTTGCTTCCGTATAGATAGCACCTTCTTGCACTTTCTTCCTCATACACTCGACTCCAGTCCGTAGCTTGAAAGCGAACTTTTAACTTTATCGATTAAAGTCGGTTCTACTCGTATACTCGCTATCATCACATCGTCCACAGAGTCTTTAACTCTATCTCCATCCTTTGCAAGTCACACAAAATGGGCCTTTGCGTTGACAATATCGCACTTTTCGTGCTTGCATATGATTTTTTTACTCAATCGTCGGCTACCACGTTAAACTTTTCGGGATGGTATTGGATGGTATGATCATAATCTTTCAACAGCTTCAAGCCAACGTCGTTGTCGTATGTTGAGTTCCTTTTGAGTCTTGAAAATATTTGAGGCTTTTATGATCCGTAAAGATCTCCACTTTCTCCCCATACAAGTAATGCCTCCAAATTTTAAGTGCAAAGACAACAATTTGCCACTCTAGATCATGAGTAGGATAATTCCTCTCATATTCTTTGAGTTATCGCGAGGCATAGGCTATAACTTTTCCATGTTGCATGAGAACACATCCCAACCCTTTGCCTGAAGCATCATTGTAGATGACAAATCCCTCCGAGCCAGATGGTATTGTCAGAACAGGTGCTGAAATAAGTCTCCTCTTGAGTTCTTGAAAACTCATCTCACATTCTTCGCTCCAACCGAACTTTGTATCTTTCCGAGTCAATTTTGAGTCGATGGAGTAGCGATTCGAGAAAATCCTTCCACGAATCTCCGATAATAACCAAATTAAACCGAGAAAGCTACGTGCTTCATTCACTAATTTAGGTTGTTCCCGGCTTTGAATAGCTTCAATCTTTCTTTGGGTCAATGATATTCCATGACTTGATACCACGTGCCCAAGGAATGCTACTTCTTGACGCCGAACTCACATTTCTTCAACTTGGCATAAAGCTTATATTCACGAAGCTTTTGGAGTGTCGACCTCAAGTGTTGCACATGATCTTCACGGCTTTTGGAATAAATAAGGATGTCATAAATAAAGACGACCACAAAGTGATCTAAATATTCCTTTAATACTCGGTTCATCATATCCATGAAGGCAACAGAGCATTAGTCGATCCAAAGGACATGACTAGGAATTCATAATGCCCGTCTCGAGTTACGAAGCCATCTTTGGAATGTCGGTGGTTTTTAATCTTTAATTGGTGATATTCAAACGAAGATCAATCTTTGAAAAGAATTTGGCTCTTTGCAATCGGGTCAAACAGTCATCAATACGTGGCAATGGATACCTATTTTGATGGTGACATGATTCAACTCCCGATAATCAATACAAAGTCGCGTACTCCCATCTTTCTTCTTCACGAAAAAAGAACAGGAGCACCCCAAGGAGAAGTACTAGGGGCGAATAAAGCCAATGTCTAACAATTCCTGCAGTTGGGTCTTTAACTCACGAAGTTCAATAGAGCCATTCGATATGGGGCTTTGGAAATAGGTTTTGTATCTAGGGTTCAAGGTCGATACAAAATTCAATTTCACGCTCACGGGGTAGGCGAAAGTTCTTCTTGGGAATACGTCGGAAATTTATTAACAATAGAAATATCGTTCAAAATCGGCGTATTTTTTGTTTAAATCATGACATGAGCTAAGAAAGCTTGACATCCGTTTTCAATAAGCGAATAGCTTTATGGCTTGAGATGACCGTGATTGATTTTAATGGTTTGGTCGTTTGAATTAGTATAATAGGTTGATTAGGAATATGAAAGCTAACAACCTTACGAAAATAATCAATTTTTGCATGATAAGTAGTTAACCAATCAATCCACAGAATCACGTCAAATGCAAGTATTTATAATGAAATAAGATAGACGGTAATGTGAGGGTACCGATTTGAACCAAACAAGACTTATAAACAGTTGGATGTAATGAAAGTTTCTCCCAACGGAGTTTCCACAGATAAGTCAAAGTCTAATTTCTCCGGTCAAATTTAATCGATGAGCGCAAGTAGGAGAAATAAAAGAATGGGTAGAACCGCAAATTATCAAATAAAGTATAGACTTCATTAGAGTTTATGATAAGCTTACCCGTGATGACCTCATTTGGGTTCCTTGCTCTCTGGGAGGTCACAACAAACGCTCTCCTCTTACTCTACCGGGTTTTGAATTTTACGTGATGGCCTTTGGTGCCTCCATCCTAGTGAATTTGTCTTGATGAACGACAAAAAATCGAGCTAAGTGACCTTCTCTTCCACAATTATAACATGATTTGGATGGCATGACGCAGCGATTTGATGATGTGTCCCTCTCATCCGCATTTGAAGCATATGATAGGTGGTCTTTCTCCTTCCTTAACAACGGTCTTTGGTCTTTGGCGTCTTTTCCATCATTGTTGAATCTCCTTTTCTTGAAATGTCCATTCTTATTGTTTTGGCCACGATTACCACCGAAGTGGTTACCATATCTGGCTTTGTTGATTCCCTCACGCTTGTTGTCACCGCTTGATGACTACTCTCATTGGTATTATAATTTTTGCTTACTCTCTTCTCTTTTAGTTCGTTGACTCATTATTGTGCTCCACTAATGAGCCCTATTTACAACATCTGAATACAAACATAGTTTATGAGAAATAAGAAGTTGACGTATCTCAAACTTCAAACCTCTTAAAAACATTCGCCGTTCTCTCTTCATTATCCACCAAGTGGGGCGAACCCGTGATAACTCATAAAATTTTGCCTCGTGTTGCGACACGGTCATATTGTTTTGTTCCAACTTGATAAACTCCACCTCCTTCATGTGGCGAATACTTTTAGGAAAGTATTTGTCGTTGAATGACTCTGGAACTTCTCCCAAGATATCTTGATCAACGAGTTGAGTACGTTTTATCGATTCCCACCAAGAATGTCTGCCTCTCCAGCGTAATAAAAGGCGGCAAAGGGAACCTTTTGCTCCTCGGAGCATCCCAAGACATCAAATATCTTGGTAATCTGCTTTATCCATGCTTCCGCCAAAGTGGTTTTGGCTCTCCCTTAAACTACGGTGGTCCCAAATCCTTGAATTGTTTAGCGGTGTGCCAGAGAGTTTTCCGTGTTTCCACCTCGTTTTTTGGGCGAATTCGCTCTCTTTCTTTGTTGCATAAATTGCATAAAGCCTCTGAACATTTGATCATTCATCATTTGGTCGGTGTTGTTGTTTGCATGAGGATTATCGCCTTCGATGATGCATTATCCTCGATTATTGATATGTGGTGAATCAACGATCGCTTTGCACTCCATTCTATATTCTCAACATTCTCGATGTCATTTTCGAGATCTCGCCACAAAACAAAAGGTTAATTGACATGTAACAAATTATCTCTATATTACGATCGACCAATAAAATAGCACATAAACTTAGGTAGGTCATACTAGCGAAGGTATTCCCGTCTCCTCTCTAGTACTATTCTCACATCTTAGCCGGGATCATATCCCTAAGCTCGATACCAACCGTGACGCCCCAAAATTAGGTATACATCACCCATCTTGGGTCGCCACTTACATAGTATGTAATTTAAATACAACTTACTAACATAACTCGTGGTATACAATACGACATAAAGCGTGAGTTTAAATACAAATATCGTCTACTAGATATTATACAAACTCAAAAAAAGGAGTCCTTATTACAATTATTATCACACTATTTCACGAATAGTGAGGACTACTAATCTATCTTCGGACCATCACTCGTTTCCCAGGCTCGTCCCGGCTATATTCTCATTTCAAGAGAACGGTGAAAGAAAGGGTGAGCTCAACTAGCCCGATAAGAAATATTATGACTAAGATAATGCGAATAAATTATCAATAGTCTTCAACAATGTTAAACCGATAAAATATAATAGACAACCGGTTTAATCTGCGATAAATATCTGATCCATTAAAAGAGTCAAGTAGAAAATAAAGTCTACTATCTTTTAGGTTTTAAAAGGTTTTTCATCAACATTATAAATTTGAGACTCATCTTTAATAAATATTCCACATCATCGAATCACCCCGCTACTACTGACGAGGATATTCTTTAGTATCACGCGACCACAATTATTCATGCACTACGGGCCAAGAATATTTGTGTATTCATTAATGGTCATGATCATGCCAACAATCGTCCACCAATGCACTCTGACACTTGAGGATTTTTATCACATCATTTGTAACATTACGATTATGATTACATTAGAATAGTCTCTCGTCATAATCATACCAAGTCCATCTATGCACTACATGACCATAGATGACTTTCAACATAAAATAAACATGAGGATGATGACAATGATATAAGAATTTAATAAAACAAGTTCAAGAATTATTTTATCCGGAATTATTAACGTCAAATTATCAACATGATCTTTGTTTTGTAGAGTAAAATTCAAGAATGATCGAAGAATATTTCCATGAAAGATCTCGGATGAAGCGCAAATATCAAGGATATTCCACTAATTTCATGGAGTATAGAAGTCAAAGTTTTAACCAACTTGGGTATAATAAAGAATAAAATAACAAAAGAAATCACCATAAATGCGATAGATCGCGACAGTGAGTTATTCCAACAGAATAATAAATAACGGAACCAGTCCGGTAGAAAAAGCATGAGATAGGATGTTCAACGAATAATAAAGAATGGAACCAGTCCCATAAAACACATGCAGACGGGATGTTCCAATAGAATAATAATAAAAAGAGCGGAACCCGGTCCGTTGTAAAACATACGAGATGTGGATGTTCCAACAAAATAATAATAAAAGATGGAACCGAGTCCTGTGTAAAACACACGAGCAGGATGTTCCAATGAAATAATAGAAGAATGTCACCAAGTATAGGGTAAACCACGTATACAAGTTATTCCAATGAGAATAATAAGCAATGGAATAACAACGTTCTCTTTATGAATAAGAAAGAATAACACCCCTTACCTTTGGTAGGAGATGGAATCTTACTAGCGCGATGTAGTAACAAAATACTCTTCTTCTTTCTCTCTTATTCTCTATACTTTCTCTCTCTATAGCTTGAATGAATTAAGTGAAAAATAATGAAGCACTAGGCCTCTATTTATAGAAGATTTCTAGCTTAGCACTGCCGTGTGAAAAGGCAAGTGGCTTGTGATCGATGATGTGAAAAGAAAAGTGGTTTGGCGCTTGTAATGTGAAACGACAAGTGGTTCGACGTCGGTAAAGGTAATTACTATTGTGAAGGTAATTACTATTCACAAGGGTAATTACTATTGATGAAGGTAATTACTATTATTGAAGGTAAATACTATTGATGAAGGTAATTACTATTGTGAAGAGACTCTTAGATGATGACATATGAGCCCCCATAAAATAATCAAACTTACCACAAATCATTTTATTTTTCATCAACACATATTTAATCTTTCAACAATTATTAATCATTTATAACTTGTCGTCTCAATTATTGATTTAATACTTTAACATATTATCTGAGATGATCTTTGTGATAATAATTGAATCAATAATATAAGAGATACGATCGTGAAATTCTTGTAGCGATAATTAAGCATAGGTGAGTGACTTCTCACGTAAGCATCAATAATCAATCTGGTGTTACTATATCAACCACACGCGTATTCTCGTACTTTTACCACCGGGTAGTTCAGCGGTTTTAACGGTAACACCTCCGTAGTTATTTTTATATAAAATATTTTTGTCGTTTTCTCAATCCGGCCAATAATTACATTATGGGGTCCACCAATGATTGAGTAGTTATGCGAATATTCCCTAACAAAAAGAATATTCCCACCAAACGAATATTTTATAACAACTTGCATACTTTTGCAAAATTATAAATATTACCCACAACTATAACATTATATCAAATTTATTCCATAATATTCAAAAATAATATTTATAGAAAAATTCATCTTTATTTATAATAATTTGGGGTCTTACAATTATTATGTTGTATTGTATTGTAAACCCTTTTTTATATCTAATGGGGTATGTCTGTAATGTTAAGGTTAGTAGACCCGTGACTTATGTATTAACAATCTATGTTAATGAGTTATGTATTTCTATTTATATTAAAATGGGTAGTTAGATGGTATTATATTGTGGATCGTGAACACCAAATTCGGGGGTCAGGTAACCCAGATTTGGGGGTGTCATAGGTTGGTATCAAAGCTGTAAGTTATAAACCCTAGGTGGTGTGGGGAAAAACCCTAGGATTATAACCCTGAGCGAGATAGAGAATACTCATTTAGAGTACTAGGTGAGGGATTGCTGAAGCGTATCGATAGTGAGATAAGTAGACATATAGTGTGAGGAGTGTGTACTGGTGAAGTATTAATCAAGTTGTTTAAACTGATTGTAGGATGTCGGGAGAAGATAAGATGAGTACGGAGATGCGGCAATTGTCCAGCCACGATGCCGATTCTTTGAGGCGCCAGTCTGACAGAACAAGTCGATGGAAGAAGTGGAGAAAGATGAACCAATGATCAATCTCGGGAGTGATCATGATGATTATCCCGAGATGTATCTAAGTGGTGATGAGGAGGCGGAGTCTGAAGAAGCTAAGGTGGAGTTGAAGAATAAGATCAAAGTTGGAGAACAAGATCAGCTAACTGTAGAAGTCCAGGAACTCCGGAGTAAGGTATTTCTCTTGGAGGAGTTGTGGAAGACAGGCCGGCGTTCTGTGAAAATGATGAAGAACAGAATGAGCTGAAGGCCCAGGTGGAGAGGATGAAGACTGAAGGTGGTGGATCATCTGAAGGAACCAACAAGAAAGACAAGAAGAAGAGAAAGAGGGACAACAACATCGATAACTCTAAAAATTCAAACCCAAAGAAGAGACAAGCTTGTAGCAAGTGTGGGAAGAATCACGCGGGAGAATGCATGATGTGGAAGAACGTCTGCTTCAATTGTAAGCAGGAAGGACATATTTCTTTGCATTGTCCTAAGCCAAATATGAGGAAGTGTTTCTCATGTGGAAGAACGGGTCACAGATTTAACAAGTGTCCCAACAAGAAGAAGATGTGAAGGGAGTGGTCGGTAGACAACTTAGATATATGTAATAGTATCTTTTGGTAGAAGCTTATGATGGTAAGTGTTATAATATCGAGAATGATGTTTAAGTATACGTATATATATATATATATATATATATATGTTTGAATGAATGAAATCTTTATTTTCTATATGAATATAAGATTAAGATTAAGTTGTGTGTTCTTAAAACTCATACTTATGGTAAGCTCATGACTCATGATTATATAAAATATTTTGAACCCCTCAGTGAATGGATGCCAAAGGTCTGACTAGGATAAGTTCATACACTCATATAATTATGGCAAGTTACCGAACTCCTAAGTGTGGTAAGTTTGATGAACGAGGATTAGATATGTGAATTTGGTAAATGGCAACTTTTTGTGTAAAGTTGGAGAAATTATAACTTCCTATGTAAAGTTGAGTATGTTAATCCTAGAATTATTTTAAAAGGGATAGTAATATGTGATAAGTACTATATGTACTATGTGCTATTTGAATAAATATGCGATTACATGAGAACTATGTATTGCATTCTTATTGTGTTAAGAATTTGTATGGAGAAAGAAATGTAATATAAGATTTTTATCAGATCATGCCGCCTAGACGACAGAATCGAAACCAACGAGAAGAGCAGTCGATGAATAACGAAGGTGGTCAAGCTGACCCAATGCAAAACTTTACAAATATGATAGCCGAACCTATGGAGAATAGAGCTTCTTCTGCAAAAAGAAGAGCGAGGAATTAGCCAGCTGACAGATTGGCTAACTTCAAGGACTTTAAGGCGGTAGGACCTCCTAAATTCAAGGGAACCACGGATCCGATTGAAGCCCAAACTTGGGAAAAGGAGATGGAGAAAGCGTTCGTCATTGCGCGAGTGGAAGAAGAACAAAAGACGGCTTTTGCAACATACTTAATGAAGGGAGAAGTTAACTACTGGTGGGAGACTAATCAGGCAAGAGCTGGTACAACGGTGGTAGCGTGGACAAGATTTAAGGAGTTGTTCTTTGAGAATTACTTCTCACCAAGTATGCAAGCTCGGATGGAAGTTAAATTCTTGGAACTTAAGTAGGAGAACATGTCGGTATTGGAGTATGCTGCCAAATTCAACGAATTAGCAAGATTTGCACCTCATCAGGTGGACACAGAAGCAAGAAAAGCGAGAAGATTTTAGAACGAATTGAAGCCGGGGATATTCAATAAGGTAGCGGTATTGCAGATCAACACGTTCACGGCTTTGTTGGAGAAAGCGTTAATTGCTGAAGGAGGAAGCGAGGCTGCATCTCGATTTCATCAGGAGAAGAAGAAGAAGACCAATGATGGTGGAAGCAGTGGTGGTAGTAATAATAAGAGGAAGTGGAGTGAGAATACCCAATCGGGTAGCAAGACTGAAGAGAATAGGAAAGGAAGGGAGCCATGCATGACCTGCGGAAGGAACCATTCTGGAGTCTGTTTAAAGAAGAAAGGAGTCTGTTACAACTGGGGGCAAGAGAGGCACATGTCACCCAATTGTCTCAGTCCGAAGAAAATTCAAGGTTGTTTTGCCTGTGGATCAACTGATCATATAGTACGGAACTATCCGAAAAGGAATGCGGAGAAGAAAAGTGTCAACAACGGACCCAGTGGTGGAACCTTGGCGACTCGAGGACCTGCACAACCAGGAAGACCAACGGCCCGTACTTTCAACATGACGACGCAATATGTAGTGACTACTCAAGAGGTGGTAGGTAACAATTTCATTTAGAAATTTAATTACGCGAGTAATCTTGGTTAGTTATTGCTGTGAATTGTTTTCTTTTATAGATTCAAGTCACAGGTTAGAATTTGAAACATAAATTAATATTTTGTGTTCTTAAAAATGAATTGATGATACAACTTTAAAAGATTGTAGAGACTAAAAAAGTGGTGATTCCGAGGACAGAATCCTTTTAAGGAGGGGTGGATGTGATAACCCAGGATTTCGAATAATCCAAATTTTACGAATAAATGTTTTTTTTATTTTATTTAATATTGACTGTTAATATTGTACTGTGTATCTGTGATACGAGTATCGAGAAGTAGTCAATTTGTGTATTGACTGAGAAATTAGAGTAGAGTTATGCTTAACGGAGAATAGAAACCCTAACCCTAAGTCCAGATAGGGATTCGATTAAAAATATAATTTAAATAGTTCTACTGATGAGTACGTGTTTGTATTGTATAGAATGTTGATCAATGATTGGTCGGGTAGGGTACAATATTTATAAACCCTAATAAGGGATTGGAAACTCTAATCTCAAGATTTAAAACCCTAACGTGTAGTTAGGAACCCTAATCGAAAGTCGGAAACCCTAATTTTTAATTCGAGAATCCTAAACCTTAATTATGAAACCCTAATCCTAATTAGTAAGCTCTAAAGTGATTAGTATACTTTAATGTGATTAGTAACCTTTAATATAATTAGGGAACACTAATTATATTTTTGAAAATCTTAATTTTCTATTTTTAAAGATCCTAATTTAGAAAATCCTAGAAGCTAAAGTTGTAAAACTAGGGTTAAAACCTTAGGGTTAAACCCTAAGGGTCAAACCTAAGGGTTTGGTAAATTCCATGTATGCCATTAAAATTTCATGTACAAAGTCCAAAGTACCCCTTTACTTAGATATTTAGTTAGAAGATTTGCAAGATCTAGTGAGTCATCACTTGAGATTATCCCATGTGCTTAAATTCTATATCAAATCTTATCCATATCTTGCCAACTTACACACTTGGATTCATTACATCTTTGATATAAGAGATCTAGGAGCGAGAAAGTTCACATATTAAGCTCATTAGCTATCTAACACCAACCCACTCTTTCTCTCACCTAAACCCACGAAATCACTAAGTGTTTGATCATACTAACCAAGCCTTTAGATCATCGAAGATCGGTGGAGAAGAGCAAGGATCAAAGATTGGACAAGAGAAGGTAAAACCCAAACTCAACCTAGATCTTGTATGCTAAGAAATAATTGTGTTTAAGTGTTTATATTTGTGTTATATGGTGTTTTTAGTTGATCTATGTTGATCCATGATTGATCCATAGAATCAAAGTGGGTAAAAATGAAAGTTTTCAAAATCTGTTCTTGAGCTCTAATGGTGACTGATAAGCAAATGTCAGAAGGCTTAGATCTCTGTATATTAATGATTTGTAATATGTTATGTGTTAGATCTATAGTTTGATATGTTGTCTTTAATCTAGAAGTGGTATCACAATGTTTGAATAGCTAGATTTCATTTTATTCCCGGTCAAAGTCGGTTGACCGACGTTGACTGGGCTAAAATCTGGGCAGCCCAGAACGTATGAAACAGTGTTTGACATAATGTTCTAAGCGTTAGATCTGTCAGGTGTGATGAGTTATGTTAATATTGTTGTAACTATCTTATAGTATGTTATATATACTCTGTATACATCCCATAAGATTCCATAAAAAGTTAACAGATCGATTAGAGAAAGTGGTCAAAGTGACCCATTTGATCACGTTGACCCTTTTCTGGAAATTCCAGAAAGTTCATTAGCAAAAATTTCTGACAGTGTTTAATGGAGATTTATCTTGGGAATCTGTTGTTTTTGGACTGATCTATTGTTATATATATATACTATTACATTTTAACTACACGATTGGACAATTATATCACAAGAAACATGACCAGATCGTATATAAAATTGAGCTTGAAAGTGACAGGTTAAGTTTATGCGTTTCTAGAGAAACCCAGATTTGGTCTGGCAGCTTCTTTGAAAGCCCAGATCGTTATGTAATGTGGTGTTATGACCAAAGTGTTGATCGATATGAGTAGTATTACATGTGTACTACGATTTGGAACTTTAAGTTAGCCTGAAACCATTTTATCTCGAGTATTAAAAGCCAACAAACCTCATGCCCTCGAAACATCGAGATTATCGGTGTTCTTGAGCAAGAACACCTAAGACAATAATTTAGTTTCGCTAAAGGTCTTTAGCGATGGTTTTATTATTTTCAAATTTCTGATATTTTCGGAAAATGATTAAAAATAGAAATAAATTATAAAAATTACCAAAAATGGTTTTAAAAATTATTTTAAATTATGAAAAATAATTTTCCGACTATTTGGAATATTTTTCTTTAATATTTAAAATTATTTAAATATTAAAGGTATTTAATTTTTTTAATTAGTGTATTAAATAAATTAGAAAAAAATGATTTAATATTATTAAAAATCATTTTAAATAAGAATAAAGTGTTTAAAAATATTTTGAGTTATAAAATGTAACTTTTAATATTTTTGGAGAACTTTCATTAATAAATTAATATTAATGATATTAGATTTATTTAATTATTATATTAAATAAATGAATTAAAATGATTTTATTTATTTAAAATCATTTAAAATGATAAAAATGATTGAAAAATATTTTTAAGTTATAATTAATGACTTTTAATATTTGGATAATAATTTCATTAATATTTGATTATTAATGGTGATGCTTTAAAAATGATTTTAATTACTTTAAAAATCATTTAAGTAGAATATTGATGATTTAAAATATTTTAAGTTATTAAAATAACTTTAATATTTTGACAAGTATGTTATTAATATTTTTATATTATTAAATATTAATAATGATGAGATTATTTGATAATTAAATCATTTAAAAATGATTTCGATGTTTGAAAAATTATTATAAATTATAATAATTACTTATAAATTATTAAAAGCTTTCGAAAAATATTATAAATAATATTTGACTTGTCTAAAATAATATTAAAGCCTATAAACTGAGTTTAATTGACAATAGTTGTGTTAATTATCGGATAGGGTGACCAGATCACCGAGAATGGACCGAAGTCCAACCAGATCGAAATAGTTAGACTTGATAAGTGTTTATCTAGGTTATAAACACTGATGTGGCTATGTGGTAATGTGCCTAGGAGAAGTTTGACTGTGAATTACAGTGTTATATTTTATAAGTTATTGTGCTAATTGTGAGACCGATATTATTGGTTATAGGTCTTACGAACGCAGATAAGTTTATTGTGTAGCTGTAATCAGCGGAAGAGGCAAGTTCCCTAACTCAACCTTGAGTTAATATTATTTAATTATTATTGGTGGTTAATTATTGCTAATTAGACCACGTCCAGGGATTTATTATTGATTATTCGCAGTTAGTGCATGCTTAATAATTCAAATTGAATTACTGATTCGAAATATATATATACATTTGTAGAATAACTGTTGTTGGATATACATATCCGTAGAAGCTAGAATTGATCAAGATATAATTCACATTTATTATTGTCGAATTATGTTGAGAAATGTCTTAGCCAATTATTACGGTTGATTTAACATTTGTTAAAACTTGATAGGTTCGAGAAGAGAATTCAATTATTATTGATGGATCGATGCCAATTATTTTGGCTAGATCCGAAGTAAATAAATTTGAAATCACGGTATTTCATTGTAAAATCAAAATCTTGATTCTAAGATCGAGAAAAATAACCTTTTATATAAAGGGAATATTTTATCGGTCGAGTATTCGATACTTCTTGTGCGATTAAGTATTATGCATAATATAGGGTATACTAAAGCTGATCACTTTATATACTTGCAAAGGGGTATGATTTAATCTTTTTGGTTATCTGATACACCTGGGTATATCAAAATTTAACTTTAATAGTTACTCGAGAAGAGAAGTTCAAGATCCAATGGATCGCTCAGCATAAATCTAGAAAACATTCCACTTTGCTATTTCGTAGAATTAATTCTTGATTATTCATTTAAATATCGTAGAAAACCTTGAAAGCGTTGTATTCTTTCATTATCGAATTATTGTTGCGTAGAATGTGAGAAGGTTTGATATTGATTTCTATATCTTTATTGTATCTCTTAACTTGCGGAGCAAACTTGTTGCTCATCCTTGCTATAAATAAAACTTTTCAGCTAGGGACGAAGTTGTAGAAGGTGTTGCGAAGAAGAACAAAGGAAAAGGAATAGTTATGAATTAGTTATAATGAAAAATATTATTATTATGTTGTATTGTATTGTAAACCCTTTTGTATATCTAATTAGGTATGTCTGTAATGTTAAGGTTAGTAGACCAGGGATTTATGTATTAACAATCTATGTTAATGAGTTATGTATTCCTATTTATATTAAAATGGGTAGTTAGATGGTATTATATTGTGGATCATGAACACCAAATTTGGGGGTCAGGTAACCCAGATTTTGGGGTGTCACAGAATGTTTCAAAAATAATAAACCTATATTAGTAGATGTTGAGAAAGAAGAAAAAGACCAAAGGAAGCGGGTAGCAGACTCGGAGGATGTCCAAAATATAATCAATGCCAAATGAACAGCCCAATCAGAAGCTGACAAAGTAAATAAAAGAAAAGAAGAACAGAAGGCAAAGTGGGAAAGAGTGATCAAACCAGATGGAAAGATAGTGTTTTGCCTGTGACGGTGCAAGGGGGAAGAGCTCGAAGGTATACCCAAACCTGAGGGCTCAGGAGGGCCCCCCCCCACTCCAGTAGCAACAAAAAGGAAGAAATTATGTAGCAGAAGGTGGAACCAGCTTTGGAATTTTTCGAAGACCGGCCAAAACCTCAACAAAATGAATTGGAGGAAGTTGATCTGGCAACAGGAGAAGGAACGCCAAAGCCGACTTACATTAACAAGGAGCTGAACGCCAACCAAAAGGAAGAGCTGGCGAAGCTACTACAAGTGTATGGGGATGTGTTTGCTTGGAACTATAATGAGATGACGGGGATTGACAAGGAGTTGGTAGAGCATAATCTAAACTTAAGCCCGGGAGCTAAACCAGTGAAGCAAGCGCCTGTTGGTTGATTTAGCAATAGAATAACACGCGCAAGTATACGCGGTCCACAAGTAATATATGTAAGTAGACTGTCGAACCCTCGAGGATGAAGTCTTAATAGTAAACAAATACTAAGGAAAAGTCGTTACTAATCTTATCTAAACGAGTGAAATAAATGGTTGGTTAAACTATTTCAATAAGACTATAAAATTAAGTGAAGTAGTTGTGCTAGGAAGTTAAGATAGGATTACAACTCCCCTAATGCTTCACCTAATCTTCTAACTCTCCATATTATAAACGAATCAAGGAATGGCCAACCGAGAACATAAATAGGCATAAGCTCCTATCGAAGGTCAAATGCACATCCCGAACTAGCTAGAACACAATATGTCTATTGGTGACACTAACTAGGTCAAGGTCATTACGCTAAGTCTCAAGGTCACACAAGGCAAATAATGATATGTCTATCCTACTAGCACATTATGTACACATTCTAATGTCATGGTCATAACAGGTGTTGTTGTAATTAAAGATAGACAGTAACATCCATTTATCAATTTCCATCACTATCAATACCAATTTCTTTATCACGCAATCAGTCATTACATATAAAATACAACAACCCATTCCAAAATGATTTATTATATAAAATGAGAGAGAAAGTTGATTAAGCTAATCATAAGGTTACATTGCAATGCTAAAAATGGAGTAAGTTCATAACTATGGTACTAACACGCATTTTTAATACATTACACATTATTAGACAAATACAAGGAATGAGAGATTTGGAATACGAAAACCCCTGTTTGAAGTGTTCTTCCACCAAATCTTCTCTTCACGAGTAAAAACTCTGACTTCTATGTTGGGTGCAATAACTCTTCTTCCCTTCATGAACTTCTTTCTCTTCTAGAAAAACCAGAGAAATATATTCCTAGTCTAAGCTCTGATATCTATTTGATATCCGATCCATTTCAATGCAGGTCGCATTTTCTATTTATACAATACTCTCTTTCATCTAGGTCATTAAAAGAGTTTAAACCTACAACTTTATTATTATTACAACAAGAAAACTGGCGGAGTTTGAATAATGCAAATATTATCATCACCTATTACGACAATATCTATTTATTATTACAATCAAAAAGCGTGAAATACAAATATTATCTTCTACATATCTATACTCAAATAAATCATCACATTTATTACATTATTTTAAAAATGGTGAGGACTACTAAACAATTCTTTCTAAAACCTTCATTCCATACCCCCGACTCGTACTCGCTATATTCTCGCCTCCCCGAGAAGAAAAATGGAACAAAAAGGAAAAGGGTGAGCTCAATTAGCCCAAGAAAGAATATTATGACTAAGATAATATACAACAAATTATCGTTAGTCTTCAACAGGAAAAATCTAATAGAATACAATAGACAACAAATTTTAAATCAATATTCATAGCAATGAAATAATAATTCATTAGAAGAGTTAAGTAGAGAATGCAAACTACTATCTTCTATGTATGAATTTAAAAGTTCATCGCCTATCTTTTATCCCCTCAGAACATCAATCAATATACATCTCGAATCAAATATTCATCTTTGCACTACAAAAGCAAAGATATTCATCACTGGTCATGTTCATCTAAACACTGCTCATCTTTGCACTACTACCAAAGATATTCTTCAGAAATCATTCATCTTTGCACTACAGCCAAAGATATTCAATAATATCATCATTTAAGACCGAGGATGATGAAAATATTTTTAAAGAAACGAATCCAAAGGAAACAAAATGACAAGGATTAAGGATTAAGGATTCGTACTTTGTTTTATCCATGTTCAAAAAATAACTCAAAAATAATCATAGTGGTGTAAAATTCAAGAATGATCAAAACATGGATACAATCAAAGCTAGTATCCGAATAGATATTTTGGACAAAAAGAAGAAATTTTATTTTTTGGTGAATAGACGAAAGTCTCGATAATGAATAGTAACTCCGACACCAAAAGATAGAAATTTCACAAAACATCTTCACAAAAAATAAACATCTTCAATGAATAGTAACTCGTGAATAGTAACTCATGAATAAGAACCCCACACATGAAAAGTTCCAAATTTGATAAAAAGTTCCAACCAATATTTCAAAGATAATGATATTGAAGAAATAATATCATTTGAGAAGAAAATAACATCTCTTACCTCGAAAGATTAAGATTTAAATTTGGAATACCGGGTATAGTCTTTGAAGGAACTTGCACCGCCTAACAATACTCAAAGTATACTCAAAATACTCACAAGAATACGCCGATAATATAGAGAGAGAAAGCTTCGCTTTCTGTGTGATTTTCAATTCTAACCTAAGCACCCTATTTATAGAAATCGCTTAGAACAAAAAGCAGTAAAATTTAATAAATTAATAATATAATTATATAAATTTCCTACACATGCCTAGAATCTGATTTCAGCCATCAAACACATGCCACATTCTAGAAAAAGTAAGAAAAACGTTTTTCTAATTTTAAATATTTTAAACTTCCAAAATCAATTATTTTGAGCTTCTAACTTCAATAATTCATAATAAATAGCCCTTTCATCAGAAAATTCGAATCTCGCGTATTTTTATAGGAAATTCAATTCTCTACAACTTTGCGTAAGAAAGTTTTTCCAAATTCCAAATAGAAATTGACCAAATCCACAAACAAAGATTTTACAAAGCTATAATCAAATTTCAACCAATAAATGGGGTCCACCGACATGTTTAACATGTTTTAAACATTTATTGCAACAAAAATACTCTTCCTCCTCAGATACTCATATATCCCACATTCGTTGTAAAAATATCACCATTATTATATTATTAAAATATAATAATATATTTAAATGAATTATTTTATCGTAAAAAGATAAAATTTCAATTTTCAACAATTGTCACATTAAAATTTTTCTCCATCTATATCCACATAAAATCAATATTTTCCTCATCATATGAATCAATAATTAATTATTCACAAATAATATTACGTAATCACAATATTTACAACCAGCAGCTCCTGTGAAAGAGGGGCTTTCCAATAAGAATTTCTTCTTCATGCGCCGCAATTATTAGGTGACCAAACCTCTCCTTAGATATGTAACTTTCTAGACATTGCCAATAATGTTATCTAATAATATTATTCAGATAATATGAATTATTGCTTCGATAATGAAAAATACCGTAAATGACAATTATCAAACAAATGTTAATATAAAATATCAACGCAAAGAATTATTAACTCAATAAAATATCGAATAAGAATTATCGTAACCATTATCGAGTAGTGCCTTCACGTAAGAATCAATAATTGGTGCAATACCGCAAAGCACCGTGTTTTTACCCACCGGTATTTTAACAAGATAATCTGTAAATAACTACGCCGTTATTTTTAAACCACTTATATTCATATTTTCTTCATCCAATCGCTTCCACATGGGCCCATATATACATGGTCAAGGCTGGGCTGCATTTAATATTCCCCGACAAAGATTTAATATTCCACGCACCAAACTAATATTCCCCGACAACAATGAATATTTTATAACCACTTGCTTATTTTGAAGTATTTGCATATTTTACCCTAACTATCCACATTAATCAAATCAACCCTTACTATTTTAAAATAATAAATAGAGAAAATTAAATTTCATTAATAATAAGTTGGGGTCTTACAACCTCCCTCCTTATGAAATTTCGTCCTCGAAATCGACGTGACGTACTCGGTGTTTTTCAAAAGGTGAGGATACCTCGCTTTCATTTCCGCTTCCAATTCCTGTGTCATTTCCTCTATAAAGATATGACCTCCACAAAACTTTAACTTGGGTATGACCTTTCATGCAGTAGGGACATGCTCCTTCCTATCCAAGATCTTGACAGTACCTCCTCATACGTTAAGTCTTCTACTATCTCGTCCTGGCTTCTAACTCTATAACGTGGTTCGGGTCTTTCACATATTTACGAAGTACGATATGTGAAACACATTATGAACACGAGACATACTTTGAGGTAACGCGAGTCTATAGGCTACATTTCCTACTCTGGCCAAGAATTTGAAATGGACCAATAAATCGTGGATCGAGCTTTCCTCTCTTCCCAAATCTTGTAACTCCTTTCCACGGAGCAACTCATAACAATACATGATCCCCTACACTAAATTCCACGCCCTTTCGATGAAGATCCGCATAACTCTTTTGTCGATCTTGTGCCGCTTTGTATACGCTGTCAAATCATTTGGATCTTTTCCGTAGTCATACGCATTAAACTCTAGTCCCAACAATGTTGCTTCACCCACCTCGTCCCAACATACCGAGAGAGCGACACTTTCGTCCATATAATGCTTCAAATGGAGCCACACCTATACTTGCTCGATAACTGCTTGTTGTAGGAGAATTCCACCAATGGTAAATACTTATCCCAACCGCCTCTTGAAGTCTAGGACACAGTAGTCTTAATAAATCTTCAAGAGTTTGAATAGTCCTTTCTCGATTGTCCGTCCGCTTGAGGATGGTATGTCGAATCTAAATCGTAAATCTGCGCTCATAGATTTTTGCAAGCTAACCCAAAATCTTGAAGTGAATCTTGGGTCACGATCCAAAACTATGGATACAGCATGCCATGCAACCTCACAATCTCATTCACGCATATACTAGCAAGACGCTCAAGTGAATAAGTCTCCGTGATCGGCAAGAAATGAGCGTACTTGGTTAATCTATCAACAATAACCCAAATAGCATTGATGCCTCGAGAAACCGTAGGAAGACCCGTAACGAAATCCATGGTAATGTGTTCCCACTTCCATTTCGGAATCTCAAGTGGTTGCAACGGACCCTTAGGTACTAGATGCTCGCCTTTACACGCTGACAAGTTAAACACATCGAGATAAACTTTGCAATCTCTCTTCATATTGTTCCACCAAAATGTATGTCAAGATCACGATACATTTTAGTACTTCCGTGATGGATTGCAAATGGTGTATTGTGTGCCTCCATCATAATCTTGTACTTCAAATCGTAGTCGTTAGGAACACAAAGTCTAGAGTGGACTCAAGTATTCCTTCTTCATCAATTCTCGCTTCCTAATAGCTCCTTCTTGTACTTTCTTCTTCATACGCATCAGCTCCGGCCTGCGGGCTCGAAAGCAACCTTAACTTTTTCTATTAAAGTCGGCTCTATGCGATACTTGACATCATCGCACTGCTCCTCCAGATATGATCTTCTACTCAACGCGTCACCGCCTACCACGCTCGCTTTTCCGTGATGGTATTGAATAGTGTGGTCGTAATCTTTCAATAGCTCGAGCCAACGTCACGCCGATGTCGAGTTCTTTTGAGTGAAGAAATATTTAAGGCTTTTATGGTCCGAATATATCTCCACTTTCTCCCCATATAGATAGTGCCTCCATATCTTTAGCGCTGAAAAACGATCCGCTAACTCTAGATCATGAGTAGGATAATTCCTCTCATACTCTTTTAAGTTGTCAGGCATAAAGCTATGACTTTCCCACGCCAGATGAGAACACATCCTAACCCTTTGCCCGAAGCATCGTCAGATAACAAATCCATCCGAACCAAATGGTATTGTTAGAACAAAAGTCAAATAAGTCTCCTCTTAAGCTCTTGGAAACTCTTCTCTCGATTCTTCGCTCCAAACGAATTTTGTTTCCTTCCGAAGTTAGCTGGGTTAATGGAGTAGCGATTCGAGAAAACCTTCCACGAATCTCCGATAATAACCAAATTTAAGCCCAAAAAGCTACGACTTCAACACCGACTTTTGGTTGCTCCCAACTTTGATTGCTTCAATCTTCACGGATCAACAGATACTCCATGTTTCGACACCACGTGCCCAAGGAATGCTACTTCCTCGCCGCCGTAACTCGCATTTCTTCAATTTGGCATATAGTTTGTTTTCACGGCCTTTGAGTACCAAATTTCAAATGGTGCTCATGATCTTCACGACTTTTGGAATATATAAGGATGTCATCAATAAAGACAACAACAAACCGATCCAAATATTCCTCAATACTTTGGTTCATCATATCCATGAAAGTCAAGAGGAGCATTAGTCATCCGAAAGACATGACTAAGAATTCATAATGCCCGTATCGAAGTTCTAAAGGCGCCTTTGGAATATCCTCGCCTAATCTTCACCGATGATATCCGTAATCTAAGATCGATTTTTGAAAAGAATTGTGCCTCTTGAACCCGGGTCAAACAAGTCATCAATACGAGGTAGAGGATACCTATTCTCGATGGTGACATGGTTCAATTCCCGATAGTCAATACAAAGTCGCATACTCCCGCCTTTTCTTCTTTACAAATAAAACAGAGCACCCCAAGGAGATGTACTAGATTTAATGAAACCGATGTCCAACAATTCCTCGTAGTTGGACCTTTAACTCCTCAAGTTCAATAGAGCCATTCGATATGGGGTTTAGAAATGGGCTTTGTACCAGTTCAAGATCAATAAAGAATTCAACTTCACGCTCGGGGTAGACCGGAAGTTCTTCAGAAATACGCCAGAAAGTCAATAACAACAGAATATTATTCAAATTTGACGTGTCTTTATTCAAATCCATAACATGGGCTAAGAAAGCTTGACATCCGCTTTTCAATAAACGAATAGCTTTATGATTAGATATGATGTTGATTGATTTTAATGGTTTAGTTGTTTGAATTGCATAACAAAGTTGGTTAGAATATGAAAACTAACAACCTTACGAAAACAATCAATTTTGGCATGATGAGTAGTTAACCAATCAATCCCTAAAATCACATCAAAAGCAAGTATCTTTAAAGAGATAAGGTCAATGTGTAAGGTGATGGTGCCAACTTGAATCAAACAAGATTTATAAACAAAGGATGTGATGAAAGTTTCTCCTAACTGAGTTTCCACAGATAAAGTCAAAGTCTAATTTCTCCTGAGTCAAGTTTAAACGCTGAGCACATGCGAGAGAGAGATAAATGAATGGGTAGCACCCAGATCAAGTAAGGTATAAACTTCGCAAGAATTTATAAATAGCTTACCCGCGATCACCTCGCTTGGTTCCTCGCATTATGACCAAATACAACAAACGCCTTCCCTAATCGCTGACTTTGACTTTTCTCGGGACAAATCTTTTGAGTCACCGTCCCATTAACTAGGTTTCGCTATCGCATAATCTCGAGCGATATGTCCTTCCTTTCCACAATTATAGCATACCTTGAACTGTCAGGGGCGCTTGGACCGATATGTCCTCTTTTCCCGTGATTTGTAATATACGACCGGTGGTCGTTTCTCCTCCCTTAGAACCAGCTTGTCACCAAGACCGCTGCCTTCACATGGTCATTGTTAAATCTCCTCTTTTAAATCTCCTCCCGACTCGCTTCTTCTATTTTCATGGCTATGATTACCACCAGAGTGGTTACCATTTTTGTCCGTCTGCTTTTCTCCGCCGTTATCATTATTCTGCTGATCGCTATCTCTCGGTACGATCCTCGTTTGGGTCCTCACCGACCGTACTCAAGTTATCTCGCTTCTAATAATTGAGCCTCTGCTTACAACATCCGAATAGAGAGAAAATTTATGAGAAATGAGATATCGACGATGCCGGGTTTCAAACCTCTAAGAAACATCCGCGTCATACGCTCCTCATTCTCCACCAAATGAGGTGCAAACCTCGATAACTCGCAAACTTTGCCTCGTGATCGAGACACCGCCATGTTGTTTTGCTTCTAATCTAATAAACTCCACTTCCTTCATATGACGAACACTTTCGTGAAAGTATTTGTCATTAAATAGTTTCAAACGCTCCCAAGACATACGCCGAAAAGGGCCGGATGGGTACGCTTCATGACTCCCACCAAGAGTCCGCCTCGCCACTTTTAACATAAAGGTGGCGAATGGAACCTTCGTTCTCTCCGCATCCCAAGACATCGAATATCTTGGTAATTTGTTTGACCCATGTTTCCGCCATGATCGGATCCGGCTTTCCCTTAAATTCGTGGTCCCAACTCGTTCGACTCTTGGCCGTGATAACCCGTGAATTGCTATCATTTCCTCCTCAGATTTTGAACACGAAGTCTCCTCGCCCTGATTTTTGCATGAACTGCAAAAAAAGCTTCTAAACATCCCCTCGCTCATCATCTCGCTTCAAAGGTGTTGTTCACAGAGGAACATTGCCACTTCACTGTACGCTCTCCTCGTTGGTGAGTACAAAGCGCTCTACTGGCCTCATTTCCATTGTTAATATTCTCAATGACATTCTCAAATACCGCCATAAAAACAAGGGTTAATTAAGGAAATCAATATATCACATAATATCCTTATATACCGACTAACTAAAAAATAAGCTTAGTAGGACACACTAGCGAAAGGATTTACTCGCCTCCCCTCCTAGTTCTATTCCCCGATCTCCGCCAGAGATCATATCCCCAAGCTCGATACTAACCGTGACGCCCCCAAAATAGGTATACATCACCTATTCCGAGTTGTCAATACATGGTATGTAAAAAACTACAACTTTATTATTACAATCAGAAATCGTGAGTTTGAATACAAATATTATCTTCTGCACAATATCTATACTCAAATAAATCCTCATCACATTTATTGATACATTATTTTACAAAAATGGTGAGGACTACTAAACAATTCTTTCTAAAACCTTCATTCCATACCCCCGACTGCATCACTCGCTATATTCTCGCCTCCCGAGAAGAAAAATGGAACAAAAGGAAAAGGGTGAGCTCAACTAGCCCAAGAAAGAATATTACGACTAAGATAATATACAACAAATTATCGTTAGTCTTCAACAGGGAAAAATCTAATAAAATACAATAGACAACAAATTTTAAATCAATATTCGCAATGAAATAATAATTCATTAAAAGAGTTAAGTAGAGAATGCAAACTACTATCTTCTATGTATGAATTTAAAAGTTCATCGCTCATCTTTTATCCCCGTAACATCAATCAATATACATCCGAATCAAATATTCATCTTTGCACTACAGCCAAAGATATTCATCACCGGTCATGTTCATCTAAACACTGCTCATCTTTGCACTACTACCAAAGATATTCTTCGAAATCATTCATCTTTGCACTACAGCCAAAGATATTCAATAATATCATCATTTAAGACCGAGGATGATGAAAAATATTTTTAAAGAAACGAATCCAAAGGAAACAAAATGACAAGGATTAAGGATTAAGGATTCAGATTTTGATTTATCCATGTTCAAAAATACCTCAAAAAATAATCATAGTGGTGTAAAATTCAAGAATGATCAAAACACGGATACAATCAAAGCTAGTATCCGTAATAGATATTTTGGACAAAAGAAAAAATTTTATTTTTCGGTGAATAGTCCAGATATCGTGAATAGTGGTCGATACGTGAATAAGAACTCAGACACCAAAAGATAGAAATTCCACAAAAAACATCTTCACGCTTCACCGTAGAATAGTGAATAAATAAGAATCGTGAATAGTAACTCGTGAATAGTAACTCGTGAATAAGAACTCAATAATAACTAACCCCATATGAAAAAGTTCCAAATTTGATAAAAAGTTTCAACTAATATTTCAAAGATAATGATATTGAAGAAATAATATCATTCGAGAAGAAAATAACATCTCTTACCTCGAAAGATTAAGACTTCTAAATTGAATACTTGAGGGTATAAAGTCAAGGAACTTGCACCGCCTCAACAATACTCAAAGTATACTCAAAATACTCACAAGAATACGCCGATAATATAGAGAGAGAAAACTTCAGCTTACGGTGTGATTTTCAATTCTAACCCAAGACCCTATTTATAGAAATTGCTAGAACACCAAAAGCGTAAAATTTAATAAATTAATAATATAATTATATAAATTTCCTACACATGCCTAGAATCTGATTTCAGCCATCAAACACATGCCACATTCTAGAAAAAGTAAGAAAAACGTTTTTCTAATTTTAAATATTTTAAACTTCCAAAATCAATTATTTCTGAGCTTCTAACTTCAATAATTCATAATAAATAGCCCTTTCATCGTAAAATTCAAATCTCATGCTTTTTATAGGAAATTCAATTCTCTACAACTTTGCGTAAGAAAGTTTTTCCAAATTCCAAATAGAAATTGACCAAAATCCACAAACCAAGCGATTTTACAAAGTTATAATCAAATTTCAACCAATAAATGGGGTCCACCGACATGTTTAACATGTTTTAAACATTTATTGCAACAAAAAATACTCTTCCTCCTCAGATACTCATATATCCCACATTCGTTGTAAAATATCACCATTATTATATTATTAAAATATAATAATATATTTAAATGAATTATTTTATCGTAAAAAAGATAAAATTTCAATTTTCAACAATTGTCACATTAAAATTTTTCTCCATCTATATCCACATAAAATCAATATTTTCCTCATCATATGAATCAATAATTAATTATTCACAAATAATATTACGTAATCACAATATCGACAACCGTGCGCTCCCTCAGAAAGAGGGGGCTTTCCAATAAGAATTTCTTCTTCTCGCGCCGCAAATTAGGTGACCAAACCTCTCCTTAGATGTAACTTTCTAGACATCGCCAATAATGTTATCTAATAATATTATTCGTATAATATGAATTATTGCTTCGATAATGAAAAATACCGTAAATGACAATTATCAAACAACAACAATATAAAATATCAACGCAAAGAATTATTAACTCAATAAAATATCGAATAAGAATTATCGTAACCATTATCGAGTAGTGCCTTCTTACGTAAGAATCAATAATTGGTGCAATACCGCAAAGCTACCGTGTTTTTAACCAATGATAACGGTAACAACTACGTATTTTAATTTGTCGCTTTCTTCATCAATCGATTAATCTGCCCATGGTACATTTAAGAATAACTACGCCGAATAAACGAATATTCCCAAATAAACAATTTTTTAAACCAACTTATATTGAAGTATTTGCTTTTTACCCTCATCCAATCGCTCAAATGGGCCCTTACTATTTTAAAATAATCAGAGAAAATTAAATTTCATTAATAATATTCCTTACATCAAGGCGTGAGTTTCCATTGGCTTAATATTCCACCACCAAACTAATATTCCCCGACAACAATGAATATTTTATAACCACTTGCTTATTTTGAAGTATTTCATCTAGAAACAAACCCGGATTTTACCCTTAATTCAACTATCCACATTAATCAAATCAACCCTTTACTATTTCAAAATAATAAATACAACATCCTCAAGAGAAAATTAAATTTCATTAATAATAAGTCCACACATTGTGTGTGTGTGTGTGTGTGTGAAGACTAAATATCCACACTAGCCATAACCCAAATCAATCAAACAGTCGACCGAGAAAACTAATAGGCAACCAAGTAACTCATATACATAACAAGTGTTAAGACAAGACGTAAAAACATGAAAGGCTCGAAAGTTCTAGAAAAGCAAAGTAAAATCTGAATTAGACAGAACTTGATTACTTTTCGGCAAAACAGAGCACTCATTAGCAAGCTTTTGATCAATGACTCCCAAGCCAGAAGACTTTAGGGCACTAGGTGTAAAACACCCCTCAAAATCTAATAACTCAAGCACAAAGGCCACGTAAACAACATAAGTCCAAAATAGATTTTACGAACCTACGTTTATGGGTGAATGCGTTTCCACTTTCCATCTCAACCCACCATAGGACAGATATTATTATTATTATTATTATTTAAACTAAAGAGCCGAACATGTTTAAGCATCAAAGTCATAAACAACTTGACAATTACAGAGTATATAATAGTGCAACAAATTATCAACGTGGGACGTCAATCAAAACATGGAAAACTACTAGGGAGATAAAAAGTCAGTGCTCGCAAAAATAGATGGATCCAAGACAGTCTCGATTTATACAAAGTGCAAACCCACATTCACATAACTTTTGCCACTAGCCCAGGAAAATGATATACTAAAAAGACAACCCAATAGAGGCCACAAAACACAGCTTAACGCTAACTAACCTAACCTAACCCAATATAAAGACAATTACAGAAATGAGGCTAGGGTTAGTCAAAATATACTATGCAAAATTTATAGACTATAGAGTGCCCTTTTCATCATAGGTCAAAGCCATAACACATGGCATCGAGTATACCAATAAATCAGTGAAAATCCCAAAAAATAGGCTTAAGGTAAGACAATATCTGACTTAGTCAAGATATTCCCTAATGAAAAGATAAATAACCAAAAGCATATAATAAAATGAAACATAGAGATAATTTAAAGCATGCATCCAAAAACAAAAAGATATTTCACATAATAATCACAATAGATAGATATTAGAATTAAAACATGAAGCCACGGGCAATCACGCCCAAATACCAACCTAGCATCCATACAAAGCAGTTCAAACTAAAATACTATAAACTAACACAATTCATATATAAATAAATAAAAGGAAGTCTCCCCCAAACTAGAACTTTGGCATGTGTCCTCATTGGCCTCTGTAGAAACAGTCTTAAGCATTAGCAGCATCACCGCCAATGATCACCATCACCGCCTTTAAGATCCTCATCCAAGCCGAACAGCTCAAGATCATCATCATCCTCGCCATCATCATCCACATTGACTGGATCACTTGCTCGAGCTGCCTCAGTAGGCGGCAAAAATTGTGGAGGATAGGTGGCATACATTGGAGGAGCGGGAAATGGAAAAGGCATGAAATCCACATCCTCACATCCTTAAGCGGCATGAATATTGGCGAGCGTGTTGGCAAAATCCGCATGATAATGGTGGAACTGGCTCTTCCATTGGGCGACAGTATCAACCTTGTAGTGCAGGAAATCTAAACTATTCAAAATCTGAGCAAGGGTCCCAGAATCCACGGCCTCAGCATAAGGAGGAACCACATGTGAGGAGGCTTCTGCCGCAGAGGATGGTTGTGGATCATTGGATGGCGGCGGCGGCGTTGCTGGCAAAAATCCTTCTCCACGGGGATGTGATGGCGCTCCCTCCCAAACTGCGTAACGACTGATTAGATGATGGTCAATTATAGACATAGGAGGCAATGTCACGTCTTCAATCTCCCATTGAACACCCGCCCTCCTACAAAGACGGGTGAGAAGAAACGGGTATGGGAGGCCCGAAATAACCTTGCTGTTGATAGCCTTCTTGATTGATTCATTTATCAGGGACCCAATGTCAATCTTTAACCGAGTAACTATAGCATAGAGCAACATCGCCCTCTGCCTGGTTACATCACTGATATGGCGCGTAGGCTGGATATTTGAACAGATGAAAGCATACCACGCCTTTCCGTAACGGCTTAGGGCCTGTTGAGGAAATGATGTCCTCTCACCCGTGTAATCATTAGTCTTCCACACTGTCCCGGGCTTACACAATTTGGCAATAACCTCATCAGACTATTAGTGACAAATTCCACCCTCCTTATAATCATGCCCATCAAAATTAGGAGTCCCATACACTTCATTTATAGCCTTGGCATCAAATGGGATCAACTTCCCCCTCACTGGTGCCGTCGGAGGGCCTTCAGGAATGGCGCTAGCATAGAATTCTTTGACTACCACAACCACGGCATATTCCGGAGGCTTGGTGAAATGCACCCATTTCATGGCGTTATTCATGGCATTCATTTGGCCATCTTTATCATCAAGGCGAAGGCCTTGCTCAGGCACTGGGGTACGCAGTAAGAAATTTTGGGTATGCCTCTTATAGGCTTCTTCGGTGGGAAATTTGATAGCATCCCATGTCGTAATAGGTGCTCGGGATGAAGAAGGAGGAGGCCCAACACTAGTTCAAGGAAGCTTAGGAGCCATTAAAACCAAATAAGATAATAATATCTATGTTTAACAATGTCTGTGCAAGCCAAAAGTTTGGCAAAGTACCAAATCTGGCCTGAGTTTTATAGGCGTAGATTGAGAATGAAACCGTGAGAAAGGAACCGTTGCGACGGTTGAACACCCTAAACGGTATGAAACGGTCGTCGGTTATATGAACGATCGGAAGTTAAAATGTTGGCATCGCTTGAGAAAAGAGAAGCTATAAGAACGGAACACACAATCGCCTCAATTTAAAGCTGGGAACCGGTTATGGCAAAGAAAAAAAGAAACTGTCTTTGAGTGCGGAGCATGGCACCGGGGCACGGGGCCAAACCCACCCTGGCATTGGGGCGTGAAATTTAGTTTAAATCATGGCGCCGGGGCGCGAGTTTCTAGTGTGCTATCAAAATACATGGCCTTTGGGGTATGAAATAGCATGAGTCCACATACTTTATATATTAGCGTTGAAGATTTGCACCACCTGTACCGAGAATGGCATCGGGGCGCAAAGACTAGCGTTGCAGCACGGATTCTGGCATTTTATAAGAAAAACCAGCAAACTTTGCAGAAACCAAAATAACATATCAGTTAGCAACAAAGATAGCAGAAACAGAAGCAAATAACACAGCATTGGCAAGGGCTAACTAAGGGGGTGACAGATATTAACAAGAGACTCTAAAGATAACACAAACTAAGCACAAACAAAGAACCTAACAATCCTAACACAGACAAACACACTCTACACAAAACACAGACAGAAAGAGAAACTGAATTACTAACTAAGATATAAGAAATTAAAGATAAAACAAGTTGTTTGATACTGAGATAGGGTGCCTCCCATTAAGCGCTTGATTTAGAGTCATCGACCTGACTAATACCCGCCTATTACCGGGTTTCCAAGTGTAATAGAGGTGTTCTGCCGGTCGAACTCGCCGGCCCAATAGTGTTTTAACCGCTGCTCATTGACCTTGAAGGTTGTGTCAGAATTTGGGTCCTCAACCTCTATTGCCCCGTATGGATAAACCTTGGCAACTGTGAAGGGACCCGACCATCGGGACTTTAGCTTCCCAGAAATAACTTTAGCCAGGAATTGAAAAGAAAAATCTTCTGGCCCTGTTAAAAGTGCCTCTCGAGGATTTTCTTATCATGCCACCTCTTGGTCTTCTCTTTGTACAACTTAGCATTTTCATACGCTTGCAGACGAAATTCATTTGATTCATTCAGTTGCAACAGTCGCTTTTTACCGGCTGCTTCAAGATCAAAATTTAGCTATCCCAATAAGTGTTGTGCTCCAATTCAACTGGGAGATGACATGGCTTACCATAGACAAGCCTATACGGAGACATTTCGATAGGCATTTTATAAGCTATGCGGTAGGCCCATAATGCATCATCAAGATTCTTAGACCAGTCCTTATGGTTTGGGTTAACAATCTTTTCCAAGATTTGTTTCACCTCCCGATTCAAAATTTCAGCTTGATCGCTGGTCTGTGGGTGGTAGGCAGTGGCGATCTTATGAGTTACCCCATGCTTGGCTAGAAGGGCTTCAAAGTATTTATTGCAAAAGTGTGACCCTTCATCACTTATGATGGCCCGAGGTGTGCTAAAACAGGTGAAAATATTCTTCTTGAAGAACTGAAGCACCACCTTAGCATCATTAGACGGCAAGGCAATTGCTTCCACCCACTTTGAGACATAATCCACTGCCACTAGGATATAGAGATTGTTGAAGGAGGATGGGAATGGTCCCATGAAGTCGATGCCCCATACATCAAATAACTCCACTTTCAGGATATTCTGCAGAGGTAACTCATGCCGTCTTGATATAGTGCCCACCCTTTGGCATCTGTCATAGTGCATTACATATGCGTGAGCATCCTTGAATAGGGTGGGCCAGTAAAATCCCGAGTGAAGCACCTTAACAGCTGTTCGTTGGCCTCCGAAATGACCTCCATAGTTTGAAGAGTGGCATTGATGTAGCACACCTTCAATTTCTACTTCAGGCAAACATCTACGCAGAATCTGATCGAAACACTGCTTCAACAGGAAGGGCTCATCCCAAAGATATTACTTAGCATCCTTGAGGAATTTCTTCCTTTGTTGATAGCTCAGATTATTGGGAAGAACTTGGCAAACAACATAATTGGCGAAGTCCACATACCACGAAACCTTTCCATTAACCACAAAGAGTTGCTCGTCCGGGAAAAAATCATTTATAGCTTTGTCGGCTTCACCGAAAGATGTGGTATTTTCCAATCTAGATAAGTGGTCGGCAACCTGATTTTCAGTTCCCTTCTTATCTCTAATTTCTAAATCAAACTCCATTAGAAATAGAACCCACCGTATCAAACTCGGCATGACATCCTTCTTTTCAATCAAATACTTGATCGCCGAGTGATCGATGTACACGATCACCTTCGTTCCGATGAGGTAGGAACGAAAGTTATCAAAAGCATATACTACCGCCAGCAACTCCTTCTTAGTGGTGGTATAATTTAATTGAGCATCAGTCAATGTCTTGCTGGCATAGTAAATGGTGTGGAAAACCTTTTCCCTTCTTTGGCCCAACACTGCCCCGATAGCAAAGTCACCGGCGTCACACATGAGCTCAAAAAGGTATGCCCAGTCTGGAGCTACCACAATAGGTGTCGAGACAAGCCTCTACTTTAATAACATAAAAGCGTTCAGGCAGGCGACATCGAACTGGAAAGGTATGTCTTTTTCCAGGAGCGTGCACAAAGGTTTGGTTATCCGCAAGAAGTCCTGAATAAACCTTACAGAGAAACCAAAGGCGTGCGAGGAAACTCCTTACCCCTTTCACTGAGGTGGGCGGTGGAAGGTTATTGATCACATCTATCTTTGCCTTATCAACCTCAATTCTGCCTACAGAAACCCGATGACCCAAAATAATGCCCTCTTCGACCATGAAGTGACACTTCTCCCAATTTAGCACCAGGTTGGTTTCGACACATCGATGGAGAACGGCAGTTAGATTTGTCAAGCAATTGTCAAACGAGCTCCCAAAAATTGAGAAATCGTCCATGAACACCTCCAAGGTCTTTTCAACCATGTCAGAGAAGATTGACATCATACACCGCTAAAATGTTGTAGGAGCATTACATAGCCCGAAAGACATTTTCTGGAAGGCAAAGGTCCCATAAGGACATGTGAATGTCGTCTTTTCCTGATCTTTAGGAGCAATAGAAATCTGATTGTACCCCGAGTACCCATCAAACAAACAATAATATTCATGCCCAGCCAAACGATCAAGCATTTGATCAATGAAAGGAAGGGGAAAGTGATCCTTACAGGTCGATTTGTTAAGTTTCCTGTAATCCAGGCACACTCGCCACCCGATCACCGTTTCTGGTGGGAATCAGTTCGTTGTTCTCATTGGACACAACTGTCATCCCTCCCTTCTTTGGCACGCATTGGATTGGACTAACCCAAGGGCTATCGGAGATGGGGTAGATAATGCCCACATCTAGCAACTTAATTATCTCCTTTCGGACGACCTCTTTCATAATGGGATTAAGCCGCCTCTGATGCTCTATAGATTACTTTGTGCTTTCCTCCAAAAGAATTTTGTGCATGCATAGAGTTGGGATGATCCCTTTTATATCAGCAATAGGCCACCCCAAGGCCATTTTTTATTTCTTGAGCACAAGGAGCAACTTCTCTTCCTGACACTTAGTTAGAGAAGTAGAAATTATCACAGGTAGGGAAAGTGAATTTCCTAAATATGCATACCTCAGATGGTTAGGCAACGGTTTTAGCTCGAGAATAGGAGGCTCGATGATCGACGGTTGAGCCTTGGAATTAGATGCTTCATTATCATTTAGAGACTCCAATTATCGGTGGAATTGCTTCAATCTTTGAGGTTCATTGAGCCACATGGCACATTCCACATGTGAGGATGCTTCCGTAGTACTAGCCCCAGTTAATGTAGCTTCCAAAGGGTCTTGAATGCAAGTTTCTGAGAATAACCCCTACACTAAATTATCAATTCTATTCATCTGGAAGCAATCCTCAGGTGTATTAGGATACTTCATTGATCGGAAGACATTAAACGTCACTTCCTGATCATAAACTCTCATTGTTAATTCCCCTTTTTGGACATCGATCAGGGTTCTCCCAGTTGCCAAGAACGACCTTCCCAATATTATCGGGACCTCCTATCCTCCTCAAAATCAAGGACTATGAAATCTTCTAGAAATATGAACTTGTCAACCTTCACTAGCACATCCTCCACAATTCCCTTCGGATAAGTCAGAGACCTGTTAGCCAATTGTAGGGTGACGCTTGTCGGCTTGGCTTCATTAAGGCCCATCTTCTTATAAATAGAGAGGGGCATCAACTTGGTGTTGTCTCCTAGATCACATAAAGCCTTCCCAATAAACTGGTCCCCAATGATGCATGGGATTGTAAAACTTCTCGGATCTTTGAGCTTTGGTGGATGCTTATTTTGAAGGATGGCACTACACTCTTCTGTCAGAGCCACAGTCTCATAGTCTCCCATTTTTCACTTCTTGGACAAAATGTCCTTCATGAACTTGACGTAACTAGGCATTCCTTCCAATGCCTCTGCAAATGGAATATTTATGTGCAGTCTTTTGAACACCTCCAAGAATTTGGAAAACTGCTTCTCCAGCTTCTATTTCTGCACCCCCTGGGGGAAGGGCAACTAAGGGAGAGGCTGATTGACCACCGTAATTGGAGGTTTGTCTTGACCACTTTCTTCACCCCTACTTGTCTCAGCATTCTCCTTCGCAGGAGGTTCCTCATCGTCGGATGGCGGCGGCGGCGGTGCTAGAAAAAATCCTTCTCCACGGGGATGCGATGGCGCTCCCTCCCAAACTGCATAATGGCTGATTAGATGATGGTCAATTACAGACATAGGAGACAATGTCACGTCTTCAATCTCCCATTGAACACCTGCCCTTCTACAAAGACGGGTGATAAGAGACGGGTGCGGGAGGCCCGACATAACCTTGCTGTTGATAGCATTCTTGATTGATTCATTTATCAGGGACCCAACGTCAATCTTTAACCCAGTAACTATAGCATAGAGCAACGTCGCCCTCACCCTGGTTACATAACTGATATGGTGCATAGGCTGGATATTTAAACAGATGAAAGCATACCACGCCTTACCGTAACGGCTTAGGGCCTGTTGAGGAAATAATGTCCTCTCACCCGTGTAATCATTAGTCTTCCACACTATCCCGGCCTTACACAATTTGGCATAGAGTTGGGCTGATCCCTTTTATATCAGCAATAGACCACCCCAAGGTCGTTTTGTATTTCTTGAGCACAAGGAGCAACTTCTCTTCCTGACACTTAGTTAGAGAAGCAGAAATTATCACAGGTAGGGAAAGTGAATTTCCTAAATATGAATACCTCAGATGGTTAGGTAACGGTTTTAGCTCGAGAACAGGAGGCTCGATGATCGACGGCTGAGGCTTGGATGTAGATGTTTCATTATCATTTAGAGACTCAAATTATCGGTGGAATTGCTTCAATCTTTGAGGTTCATCGAGCCACATGGCACATTCCACATGTGAGGGCGCTTCCGTAGTACTAGCCCCAGTTAATGTAGCTTCCAAAGGGTCTTGAATGCAAGTTTCTGAGAATACCCCCTGCACTGAATTATCAATTATGTTCATCTAGAAGCAATCCTCAGGTGTATTAAGATACTTCATTGATCGAAAGACATTAAACGTCACTTCCTGATCATGAACTCTCATTGTTAATTCCCTTTTTTGGACATCGATCAGGGTCCTCCCAGTTGCAAAGAATGGCTTTCCAAATATTATTGGGACCTCCTTATCCTCCTCAAAATCAAGGACTATGAAATCCACCAAAAATATTAACTTGTCAACCTTCACTAGCACATCCTCCACAAATCCCTTGGATAAGTCGAGACCACATCGGCCAATCAGAGGTGACGCATGTCATTAGCTTCATTAAGGCCCAACTTATAAATAGAGAGGGGCATCAAGTTGATGTTGGCCCCTAGATCACATAGAGCCTTCCCAATAAACTGGTCCCCAATGGTGCATGGGATTGTAAAACTTCTCGAATCTTTGAGCTTCGGTGGAAGCTTGTTTTGAAGGATGGCACTACACTCTTCTGTCAGACCCACAGTCTCATAGTCTCCCATTTTGCGCTTCTTGGACATAATGTCCTTCATGAACTTGACGTAACTAGGCATTCCTTCCAATGCCTCTACAAATGGAATATTTATGTACAGTCTTTTGAACACCTTCAAGAATTTGGAAAACTGCTTATCCAGCTTCTGTTTCTGTACCCGCTGGGGGAAGGACAACTGAGGGAGAGGCTGATTGACCACCATCATTAGAGGTCTATCTTGACCACTTTTTTCACCCCCACTTGTCTTAGCATTCCCCTTCATAGGAGGTTCCTCTTCAATCACTACATCATCTTCCACAGGAATACCCTCTCCACTTTGTACTTTAGTGGTTCTCCCACTTCTGAGGGTTACTATTTTACACTGCTCCTTGTCTTCCCATTTCGGGTTGACATCAGTGTTACTAGGCAATGCGCCTGGTGGACGACTATTTAAAGCATTAGCCAACTCACCCATCTGTACTTCAAGATTCCTTATGGAGGCTTGTTGATTGTTACTTCTGGTTTTGTTCTGGGCTATGCACCTTGATAGAAGATCTTCTAAAGTGGGCTTCCTTTCCTGTTGAGGTGAAGGATGGTGAAACTGATTTTGAGTGCTCTGCGGCTGTGGGTTGAACTGAGTCTGAGGTTGGAATCCAGGA
Source organism: Panax quinquefolius (assembly GCA_020205615.1). Lineage (NCBI taxonomy): Eukaryota > Viridiplantae > Streptophyta > Magnoliopsida > Apiales > Araliaceae > Panax > Panax quinquefolius. The sequence goes on from CM035152.1 coordinate 127,339,659, forward strand.
GGGTTAGCATAATTCTGCCTGGTAGATGAAGGTTGTGGTTAGTTGGGGTTATTACTTTATTATTGTTGTTGTTGCCCATGAGAAGTTTGGATGATTTCTTAGGTCGGGGTGATAGTGCGTGGGAAGATTTGCATTTTGTTGCCGCCCGTAGTTGGACACAAATTGAATTGACTCAGGGCTTATAGCACATTGATTAGTAGGGTGGCCACCTTGACATAACTCACATTCTACCCCCACACTCTGCACATTTTGAACCGTTGTAGATCCCATAGTATCAAGCCTTTTTTTAGCACTGCTATCCGAGCCGCTAACAATGTGAAAGAGTCCATTTCATAAACCCCCGCTGCCCTTCTCGGGGCATTCCTATCATTTGGCCATTGGTAATTATTGGCCGCCATTGTCTCCACCAGCTCATATCTCGCTGTGTGATGTTTCACAATGAATGCCCCTCCAGATGCGGCATCTATACTCGAACGAGTTGGTTCGAATAACCCATTGTAAAAGGTCTAGATGGGAAGCCACTCTGGCAGACCATGGTGCGGGTATTTCCTCAGAAGATCCTTAAACCATTCTCACGAATCGTATAAGGATTCGGATTCAAACTGAACAAAGGACGTGATGTCATGCCTGAGCCTAGCTGTTTTGGTGGACGGAAAGAACTTCGCCATAAATTTCTGTGCCAAGTCAGCCCATGTAGTAATGGAGCCTAACGAAAGTGAATGAAGCCAGCTCTTGGCTTTGTCCCTTAATGTAAATGGAAACAAACAAAGTCTGATGGCATCGTCAGACACTCCATTGCATTTAAAGGTGTCACAGATCTCCACAAAATTTATGAGGTGATCATTGGGGTCATCATTCGGCAGTCCCCCAAACTGAATGTTGGTGCACATTTGTGGTGCCCGGCTTGATCTTAAAATTATTGGCTTGGATGGTGGGCCTTTGAATGCTCGCCTGGAGATCGTCAATACGAGGCATAGCATACTCCCTCAGAGATTTTGAAGTTCCTCAGCCATAATGATAGGAGCAGGTATGTCCTCAGGTGTGTCCTCAGATTTTTCTCTCCGCAGTCGTCTGAATGTTCTATCAACCTCGGGATCGAGAGGTATTATATTTTGTCCCTTCCGAGGTGGCATAAACATTAAAAACTACCTGAGAAGAGAAATTAAAAAGAAAAATCGATTTAAAGTAAGATCGTAATGACTTAGTTTTAATATCGCAAAATCAATTAATTCTAAGTCCCCGGCAGCGGCACCAAAAACTTGTTGGTTTATTTAGCAATCGAATAACACGCAAGTATACGCGGTCCACAAGTAATATATGTAAGTAGAGTGTCGAACCCTCGAGGACAAAGTCTTAACAGAAAATAAATACTAAGGTAAAATCGTTACTAATCTTATCTAAACGAGTGAAACAAATGGTTGGTTAAGCTATTTCAATAAGACTATAAAATTAAGAGAAGTAGTTGTGCTAGGAAGTTAAGATAAGATTACAACTCCCCTAATGCTTCACCTAATGTTCTAACTCTCCATATTACAAATGAATCAAGGAATGGCCAACCGAGAACATAAATAGGCATAAGCTCCTGTCGAAGGTCAAATGCACATCCCTAACCAGCTAGAACATAATATGTCTATTGCTGACACTAACTAGGTCAAGGTCATTACGCTAAGTCTCAAGGTCACATAAGGCAAATATGGATATGTCTATCCTACTAGTACATTATGCACACATTCCAATGTCATGGTCATAACAGGTGTTGTTGTATTTAAAGATAGACAGTAACATCCATTTATCAATTTCCATCACTATCAATACCAATTTCTTTATCAAGCAATCAGTCATTACATACAAAATACAACAACCCATTCCAAAATGATTTATTATATAAAATGAGAGAGAAAGTTGATTAAGCTAATCATAAGGTTACATTGCAATCCTAAAAATGGAGTTAGTTCATAACTATAGTACTAACACGCATTTTTAATACATTACACATTATCAGACAAATACAAGGAATGGGAGATTTGGAATAAGAAAACCCTTATTTGAAGTGTTCTTCCACCAAATCTTCTCTTCACGAGTAAAAACTCTCGCCACTTTCCAGTGTGCTCTACAAATGCATGACGCTGGGGCGCCAGATCATGGCGCCAGGGCGCGACTTCAGGAAACTGCATAAGACATCTAGAAACAAACCTGCAGAGAACTTTAACAGATAAAACAAACATAAAACTACACAAGCTATCCAAAAGACTGAAAACAGACAACAAAACTAAGCAACAAAATGTCTAATTTGCGGGTATGAATCCCACTCATCAGCGCCTCGCACTTATGCACCAGAAGTTGAAACACAAATAAAAGAAGAGATAAAGAAGTTGTTAGATGTAGGATTCATCAAACCAATTCAACATCCAGTATGGTTATCCAGCATAGTACCAGTAAAGAAATCTAATGGGCGGTTGTGAATATGCGTGGATTTCAGAGACTTTAACAAGGTGTGCCCTAAAGACATGTATCCGCTACCCAATATAGACACTTTGGTGGATGCAACAGCCAATCATGAGATGATGTCATTCATGGATGGGTTTGTAGGCTACAATTAGACAAATATGTCAATAGAGAATGCTAAGATGACAGCCTTCTGTACCCCTTTTGGGAATTTCTACTATGTAGTAATGCCATTCAGGTTGAAGAACGCGAGAGCAACTTACTAAAGGGCAATACACGCCATCTTTCATGACATGATTCACGACATTGTGGAGTACTAAGTGGATGATATAGTGGTGAAATCTAAAAAGGAGACAACCCACGTAGAGGATTTAAGAAAGGTGTTTGAACATTATCGAAGGTATAAGTTAAAGATGAATCCGAAAAAGTGTGCTTTTGGAATGAGAGCTGGAAAATTTTTGGGCTTCTTGGTGCACAAAAAGGTTTGAGGTAGACCCAAACAAAGCAAAGGCTTTTACAGATATGCCCCACCAAAAAACGCAAAAACAGTTGAAGAGCTTTCTAGGAAAAGTTTCCTACATGAGGAGATTCATGCCAGCATTAGTAGATGTCACAGAACCTTTCAAAAAGTTGTTAAAGGGAAAGACAGAATGGGACTGGGGACAAGACCAACAACAAGCCTTTGTGAAAGTAAAAGAAATTTTGGCATCGGCGAAAACGATGGTACTACCACAGAGAGGAATACCATTGCAGCTGTATATCACATCTACTGCAAAGTTAGTAGGAGGATTGATCACACAAGAGGTAGATGGGGAAGAAAAGCCTGTGTACTACATTAGCCAAATAATTAGAAGACCAGAAACCAGGTACTCACAGTTGGAGAGACATTGTCTGGCACTGGTGTTTGTCACACAAAAAATGTGTCATTATTTTTTATCACATGAAGTGAAACTTGCAACGAGAACTGACGCGATCAGATACTTACTAACTAGGCCATCGTTGGTAGGAAGACCTACAAGATGGATGATGATCCTTTCAGAATATGACATCAAGTGTGTAACACCAAAGGCAATCAGATGTCAGGCATTAGCAGACCTGCTTGCTCAGTTTCCGTATTGAGAATATGAACCTCCCTCAGAGGATCTTCCGGGAGGAGAAGTAGAAAAAATTGATATGGTGGATGAAGATTCGGAGTGGTGGAAATTGGCCTTTGTGGGTCATCCGCAGAAAGAAAAGGAGGAGCAGGTGTGGTATTAACTACCAAGGAAGGAAAGGAAGTGGCCCTGTCATACAAACTAGATTTCCCTTGCACGAACAATGAAGTAGAATATGAGGCATTCATATTGGGATTATTAGCGGCTAGAGAATTGGTAGCCAAGTGCCTCAAAGTAAAGGGAGATTCAAATCTGATAGTTCAACAAATAAGAGGTTAATTCGCAGTAAAAGAACCTATCTTGGCACTATACCGAATCTGTAGCACAAAAAGTGATGGAAGCCTTCTAGAAGGTAGTGATTGAGTACGTGTCGAGAGTACAAAACAGACAACCTGATGCATTAGCCATAGTAGAATCTAGAGTATATGTCAAAGGAGAAGACTTGGATGTGGAGATAATCAAAAGGATCCTTCCAACCAAGGTGCTGGAATTATTCCCCAAAGATTTGACAGAAGATTGGAGACATGCCATCTTTCATCAATTATAAACAAAGGAAGGGAACATATCACCGGTGGAGCTTCAAAATACTGCATCATTAAAGGAGTATTGTACTATAAAGAGGAAGATGGTGTTTTGACAAGATGCTTGGGGAAGGATGAAGCAAATAGGATTTTATACCAGGTACATTAAGAAAATTACGGATTAACAGATATTGGATTGTATCGAAGGTTGCAACGCCAAGGGTATTATTGGCCCGAAATGAAGAAACAAGCAAATGCACTTCAACGACAATGTCTTACGTGCCAAGAATACTGGGGGAGGAGGAATGTGCCTTCCGTAACACCCCTTTTTTGAAATAGAAAGAGAGGTTACTCAAACACAACAAAACTGAAATGAAAGCTTTATGTCATAAAATAATGGTCTCATAATGATTAAATATCACAAGACAAACTATAGTAAATATCACACTAGCTCAAACCATAGCCGAAGGTAATTATTACAATTTCAAATAAACCGACATATTAATCCTAAACAGAATAACTCTAAACCATTGGAATGAAGGGAGCTCTCATCACACTTGCCCTTGATCCCCCTGATTACCTGCCGGAAGAAAAACACAGCATGAGCCAAATGCCCAGTACGGATGTAGAATAAAAGAATAAGGAAACAAAATAACTAACACAATTAAATGAACTAAACTTTAACGAACAAAACTAACACAACGAAATGATAGGCTGAATCAAATGGTTGGGTGTTATTTCATACCGAGCTCAAAATAAATAGCAATATACCTAGCCACACAGACAAGTAAAATAATGCCACATAGGCAATCACATATCGGACTACGCAATCCAGATGCGTGTAAAATTGGAAGGTGTGTTTGGCACAAACATCACCACTCCGTAGAACAGAACAGAACAAAAAAATTAGGGTCGACCCATACGCCTCCCACAACAAAACACCAAATGGCCAACTCCCAATAGAGCACAAAATGGAGACGCCACAGACTGATCACACCGCCACGGAAGGTGTCATGCCTCGGTGCCAAGAGGACAAGCCTGTGGTACCCCCACAGGTGGTTATAGCTCAGGTATACCCTATAATATTCTAACAGAATATAATATCACAACACATGCGATAAAATATCAACACAAAGGGGTTCTAACGTGTACATGTTAAATCAAACGAATCATAAACACAAGTCTCCAAAAATATACTAACATGTACATCACTATAAATATCAAAATAAAATTTAGACATGATACACTAGTCTAAAGAGTACAAACATGAGTTCTAATACAACGCCAAAATAAACTATCACAATAAATTGACAAAGGATAATTATGAGAAGCAATACTAAATTTCGAAACGAATAACGAAACGAACAAATTAAAAACAAAAGAGTCTCACTGAAAGAGTACGGAATCCGTACGTAAATTAAGCAATGTAATACCCAAATTTATACTCCAAATTTAACTTATTTAGACTCTCTCCGTTCAATCTAAATAATTTAATAAGATTTTATTACAATCCAATCATTAATAACATAATACTATTAAATTTATTATTAAAAACTTTTATAACTATGTCGATAAAATTAATTAATTCAAATTAATATACATAACTTCGATTTGATTTACTAATTCTGTTTATAAATTTTATGGCCAAATATTACTAAAATATAATATTTATATATGTAAATATACAAACAAATAACGAATAAACACCTGCAGCAGTGCTGCAGGCCTACACCCACGAAACATATATAAATTAACAGAATCATGGAGGACTAAGAATTTGGGCCAGGGTTACCTGTGTTTATTTCATGTTGCTTTGGATTGTTTTTATTGTAGTGTCATCCCTCAAAGTTTTTGGCATTATCGATGGTTTTTACCTATCCATATTCCCCTAAAAAAAGTAATTTAATATAGTTGTCTTTCTTCATTCCCCTTCCCCCATCGTATCATGGAGTATGTATAATATTCATTGTATTCATAATGTAATCCAATGTAAAAACAACAGTTGGTTATATAAAAAATAATATTCATCAACTTGATGTACTAGCCTTCATCACACTAACGTTGTGGTTGTTTTTTTAAGGAAAAAGAAATAATCAATTCATACATACATACATACATACATACATACATACAGAACATATAATTTCAATTCATTATTAATAGTTAAGTTATAATACCTTTACGCTTCTTATGCAACAAAGTGAATCTACTAATTTTCTCTTCTCCAAATTGTAGTGCAAAAGTACTTTTCTCCTCTTTTCTTTGTGCTGCCTCACGCCCAAACTTAATAAAATTCTTATTTATTATAGTCCACATAAATTAAATATAATTTGACCCAAATAAAAACAAAGTCCAATTAATATGTTTTAAAACAAAATTTTTTAAATAATTATTTATTATTTTTTTTCGTATTACATCACCTACCCCTTAAAAAGGATTCCGTCCCTGGAATCAAAAGAATGAATGCATCTAATTTTCAAAGAGATACGGATACTCCGCTCGAATAGACTTCTCCATCTCCCAAGTAACCTCTCGCTCGAATGATTCTTCCACAAAGCCTTAACAAACGAAATTGTCTTCCTTCTCATAATCCTTTCTTGACGATCCAAAATCGCCTTTGCTTGCTCTTCACAAGTAAGATCCTCCTGAATCTTATCGAATGGATATTGCACCACATGCAACGGATGATAATGATAACTCCACAACACCAACACATGGAACACATTGTGTACATAAGCTAGCTGTGAAGGCAAAGCTAACCGATATGCAACCTCACCAACCCTCTCCAGAATCTCAAATGGTCCAATATAACGCGGACTAAGTTTCCCTTTCAACCCAAATCATCGAATGCCCTTCCAAGGAGAAACCTTTAGAAACACATGCTCACCAGGTTCAAACTCTAGAGTTCTTCTATGCTTATCAGCATAACACTTTTGCCGTGATCGAGCCGACTTCAATTTATCCTTAGCCACCGTTACCTTCTCCGTAGTGATTTGAACTAACTCAAGCCCTTCTATGGCCCTTTCGCCAACCTGATCCCAACAAGTTGGTACCTGACACTTTCTACCATATAAGGCCTCAAAAGGAGCCATTCCAATACTTGCATGTTAGCTGTTATTATAAGTAAACTCAACTAGGCTCAAGTAATCATCCCAATTACCCGACCACTCAAGTGCACAAGATCTCAACATGTCCTCTAATGTCTGAATAGTCTGTTCGGATTGTCCATCAGTTGGCGAATGGAAAGAAGTACTAAAGTCGAGCCGAGTGCCCCAAGCTCGTTGAAACCCTTTCCAAAACTGTGAAGTAAACAATGGGTCCTGATCTGAAACAATGGACACCGGAGTACCATGAAGTGTAATAATCTCCTGCTGAAAGATATGTGATAACCTATCCACTAAGTAACCCTCATGAATAGCCAAAAAGTGTGTTGATTTAGTCAACTGATCCACCACTACCCAAATAGCATCATTCTTCCTGAAAGTCTTTGGCAAACCAGTCACAAAATCCATAGTGATATCCTCCCACTTCCACACTGGAATGTCTAACTGTTGCAACAACCCACTAGTTCGTTGATGTTTTATCTTCACTTGTTGACAAGTGAGGCACTTCCCAACATATTCAGCCACGTCTCATTTCATCCCATTCCACCAAAAATTCTTCTTCAAATCTCTATACACCTTCGTAGAACCTGGATGAATAGAAAATAGCGAACTATGAGCCTTAGCTAACATAGCCTCCTAAATGATTGAATCGGACAATACACACAACCGCTCACCCAACCAAATCACACCATGGTCATCAATACGAAACTCGGGCTGCTTGCCCTTGATAAGTGGATTTTATATACACGATTCAATGTCCATTTCATGCTTATTTGTTGCTAAATTCTTGTGATCATGTTCATTTTTACTTGTTTTATGTCATTTCATGTGTAGGATGGTTGTTGTGGCATTTAACGGATATATGGAATCAATTGGGATGATTTGAACTCAATTGGAGCATAATTGGAAGAAATTTTGAAGTTCAACATGTTATGCAATGAATACAGTTCATAAGGGCGCTGCCATATTATATTATGTACCCACGTAGGCGGGGTCTTGAGCTTCATTAGATTAGCGAAGGTTAGCCGGCGAATGATTTTACCTTTACACCCGTAGTCGGGCCAGGTCTTCATTCGAGCTTGACAGAAGGAGGATGCCATAGGAAATGGCGAATATAGATACATGAACCCCGCCATGGCGGAAGAGGGGTGGTTGATCTGCTATGTCCCGTTATGATTGAACTTCTTCTTGGGCATGGAATCTAGATTTTTGCATGACAATAGAACTCTAATTGAAGGGAATTTCGGCTGAAGCTTGTGTGCTAGACATCTATTACTCTATCAATAACAACTTGAACAACACAACAAGGCATATAACGAAGATTGATCTGAGTTTTTCATAGAAAGCTTTAGAGGAGTATTTCTAGGAGATTTTCGAGACGATTACGATTCTAGGCGACGTGAAGGGTGTTTTTCAATATTCTTCGTCTTAGGCTATTATTTGTAATCATAAAAATGTTTATTATGAATTATTCAGTGTTTATTTTGTTTAGTATGAACTAATTCATTTTTTAGGCTTATGATGGATCTTTAAGTGAAACGATGATTGTATAACGTTGATTTCCATTTCTATAATCTATTTCCAATTTATCTATATTGGTTTGAGCTTGAATTAATGAATTGCCTGATCAACAATTCTTTTTGGATTTGTTTGGAATCGAGAGATGATATTCAAATCTAGACTTAATTAATATAGCATGTGTTCATGAATTTTGTGAATAACAGAATCTTGATCAATGTTAAGGAATTTTGTGAATAGCAGAATCTTGATGAATGTTAAGGTAGAGATATGCTTAACATCACATGTAATCAGATAGAGAACTTATTCTTAAACCTTCTTTAATTGTAATTCAATAGAGATATAGTGAGTTAGTTAATTAAGGTGTTTAACTTGTTTATATCTTAATTGTGGATTTAAGTTAATACGGTATTAGTGAATCGAGAGGTGGTTAATACTATGTTCGTGTTCTTGATTAATAAACTGGGATAGTGAGTTGAATTGGAATTAAAGTGTTAAAATCAAAGTGAAGCTTAGGGTGAAATCATAAGTCTAATTCTCCATTAATTGTTTGAAATTCTAGATTTTGATATTTGTGATTATTTTGTGATAGTTTATTTATTCTTTAATTTAGATTCTTTAATTTTAATTATTGAGTTGATTTGTTTAATAAAATTAGGGTTAATAGGAAATTGGTAATTGTAAGTTAAGGTTATTGCTAGTTAGTCTCTGTGGGAACGATACTCTACTTATCACTCTATTACTTGTTGACCACGTATACTTGCGTGTTGTGCGTATATAGATTTTACCCAACAAGTTTTTGGCGCCGTTGCCGGGGATAATTTAGTATAAATCTTAATAGTTTTACAATATCAGTTTAATTAATCCAGCTTTACTTAGACATTTTTATTTTTTTTGTTTTGTTCTTCTTATTTCAGGTGTTAGAAGCAGTTTATGCAAACTCGGTCCAAAAATCTAGACTTGCTGCCTTTTGAGGACGACATTGAGATAAGGTTTTAGAGGTTGAGTAAGTGGATCAAGGAAACGAGGTAAGAATTTGAAACATCTAAGAAGGAAGAGGAAATGGCAGCCGAAGATCAGAAAGCGTTAAGGACTTCGCTACACCCAAGGAGACTGAACTGTAGTCAAGCATCACCAGGCCTGTAATAGCTTCTAACACATTTCAAATTAAGTCTGGGACGATTCAAATGATTCAGAATTCAGTTCAGTTTGGGGGATTGGAAAATGACGATCTGAACGAACATCTAGTTAGTTTTCTGGAGATTTGCAACACCTTTAGGTACAATGGGGTGTCAGATGATGCGGTGAGACTTCGCTTGTTCCCATTCACTCTACGGGACAAGGCGAAGAGTTGGTTGCATTCTCTATCGTCTGGATCGATTATTACATGGGAGGACTTAGCTCAACAATTCCTCGCCAAATTCTTCCCACCGGCGAAAATCGTAAAGATGAGAAACGAGATAACGATGTTTAAGCAGCAACATGGGGAGTCATTATATGAGGCATGGGAGAGATATAAAGAAT